>BSQW01000011.1:46674179-47142518 GCA_030161315.1 Eutrema japonicum
TCACCATATGAATTAGTTCTTCACCTTAGGTTGTGTTCAAAGCTAATTATAGGTTGACGAATCTGGAACTTAGATCTTATGATAGTTGATTAGGCACGAGAGTGCGATTAACTACCTGATAGAATCTTAGGTGAGCAAAATAACTATTCGCAAAGAGATTTTGTTTAGTTGTTTTGTGAACAAATCAAACCTGATCTAAAAGCTTATTTAAACTTTAGGATTCGCAAAGAGATTTAGAATTCCTAGGATTTAGAATTAGATAGTTTTCGCAAAGAGAGTTGATTAGCTATACTTTAGTGATTTGAGTTCAAGAACCGCGCTAAATCTGAATCATGTTAGTTAGTTTACCTGCATTCATTGATTTCCTGAGAAAAACCCTGAACCTATCTTTCTCCAACTGAATTTACAACCGTTTTAATTTAAGTCTTGTTTTCAATATTATTGATTGCTTAGCTTAATTCTCGTCTTCATAATCTATTGTGTGTCTCTGTGAGTCCTTGTGTTCGACCCCTACTATACTACAACTACGGCTTAGTACTTTTAGGGTATTAATTTGAGCATATCAAATTTGGCGCCGTTGCCGGGGACTCAATTCGCCATTAGATTTTAGTCTGAGAATTTTGACTAAGTTCGTCGGTATCGATCGATACTACCTAGTATCGGTCGATACTCGTCGTCTTCTTTTGTTGATATCGATCGACACCATCCAGTGTCGATCGATACTCAACGTGTTTTTTGTTACTTACGTGCTTTGCCTAGTGTGTTTCGGGTGTGAATTTGGAACGTGCAAACAGGAAAGCAAAGAAGCCAGCAGAGATGAACAACGGAATGATTATGATTCAGGATGCTGGTGGAGCTTTGAGAGACCAAGAGGGTCAGTTGTGCAACGAGATAGGACAATGTCTGGATGGAGAGGGGAACATTATTCCACCTGCTCCTGTTGTCGCTGGGAATATCGCTGGGAACGCGAATGCAGGGAATGCTATGGCTGCTCGCGGTAGAACGATTGGTGAGTACAACAGGCCTGATCAGTTTTATGCCAATCGATCAGCGATTCGTCATCCACCTTTTCAAAGGAATGACTTTGAGCTAAAACCTGCATACTTCACTCTTGTGGGTCAGCATCTTTTTCATGGTTTCCCTCATGAACACCCTATGCATCACATTGAGAGGTTTGAGGATCTGGTTACAAGCATCAAGAGCAATGGAGTGTCCTATGATTACCTCTTCTGCAAGCTCTTCCCATACTCTCTTGGTGGAGAAGAAACTTACTGGCTGAAGCAGTTGTCTCATGGTTCGCTGACTACATGGGATGAGACGAAGAATGCGTTCCTGAACAACTTCTACGATGATGCGAGATCCGAGGATCTCAGGAACAAGATTTCTCAAGGACCGACTGAGGCACTCAAGGCTGCTTGGATTCGTTTCAAGTCATATCAGAGAGATTGTCCACACCATGGTTTCACTCAGGTTCAATTGCTGGGTACTTTCTACAGAGGAATCGATTGGAGGTATCAGATGGCTCTAGATGCTGCGAGCAATGGAAATTTCTACACGAGATATTCTGACGATGCCTATGTGCTTATTGAGAACTTGGTTTCTAGCAATAATACCAAGAATGCAGACATGGAGCGCAAGAAGCAAGCTGGTAACTTGGATTGCAGTCAGATTGCTGAGGTGAATGCTAAGTTAGATTTGTTGATGGACAAGCAGCAGAAGGCTGTTCGTTTTGCTAAAAAAGATGGAGTGGAATTTGTTAACCACATTGATGGAGATGGATTTCAAGATCAAAGGTATCAATGCCCACCCACACCACCCAGAACTTCAGAGAGTAAGATGGAATCCATACTTGAACAACTTCTTCAGGGACAACAGAAGATGACACTAAACCTCAATGGGAAGATGGACGCTATGTACACAGATCTGAATGGGAAAATTAAGTCTCTCATTATTCATCAGAAGATGGTGGAAACTCAAATAGCAGAAAATTTAGTGTTGACAGAAAATCTCCGTGTATCGATCGATACCAGCCAGTGTTGATCGATACCAGCCCATACACCTGCACGTGATCCAAAATCCCGTGTATCGATCGATACTACTTCTGTGTCGGTCGATACTGAGGCGCAGGTCGAGAAAGAACCAGAGATTGTCAAGGAGAGGGTGTACAAACCCAAAATACCTTATCCAATGCCTCCTAATATGACAAAGAAGGAATGGGAGGACGCCAGATGCAAAGCTATGCTGTATAAATTAGTTATGGAGCTTCCTTTAGTTGATGATATATCTGATGATGAGAATTCAAACACCACTCATGTGTCGACCGATACTCTTTTGTATCGATCGACACCCGTCCACGAATCTATCAAGGACGTCTCGAAGGAGCAAGCATCGATCGATGCCCTCCATACATCGATCGACACCCTCCCAGATACTGCAAAAGAGCTGCGTATGAGTGTTGACAGACTTCGCAACCCCAAGAAGCTGAATCCTATTCCCCAACACCTCCGAGCCCCCATCACTCCAAAGCACCTGCGTGGCTTTGAGAAGATGGTACGAAGGACACCCCACTCGTTCACTTTTGAAGAAGCTCTAGAGGGCTGGCCTCTGCTAAGTCACTTCAAAGATTGCAGAGAAACCCTGGAAGAAATCGAAGTACTCTTCATCAAGGCAAGAAGCAAGTCACTACCGTTGAGGCAGTTGACCAAGAGGGAAGACCCAGGAATATTCTCCGTTCCATGCTCCATCTCTGGAGTTGCATTCAAAGAGTCTCTCGTTGACTCAAGGGCTAGCGTCAATATCGTGTCAAGGGCAATTGCAGAGAGATTAGGAGTTGATATTCGACCGCCCATGTCATCTATCACATTCGCGAATTGTTCCACCTCACTTCCATATGGTACAATCCCTGATTTGCTGGTTAAAGTAGGAGTCTGTCTGGTTCCTGCTGATTTTCATGTTGTGGAGATGAATGCACAATCTCGTACGCAGTTGATTCTTAGAAGACCGTTCATGGCTATGGTTGGTGCCATTATGGACACACCCATCAAGCAAATCTCTTTCTCATACATTGACAAGGATGTGTACTACAAAGCTATCCCTAGAGGAACTCCCACATGTGTCTCTTGCATCGATGTTGTTACAGATGATACGTTAGTAATTGATCTTTTGGAAGAGCCTCCTGACGAACCAACTGTCACAGACGTTCTAGATAGTCCTTCTATCATCACCAAGAAAGACGTCAAAACGCCTAACGGAAAGAAGAAGGCGAAAAACAACGGAGTGAAGGATGCTGCTTCTATGACTTTAATCCCTCAGAAGTGTGATGGAGATTCACTTGAATATAAGGTGAAGTGCAAGGGAATTTCGAAACCATTCTCTAAGGCTAGAGTTATCCTCACTTCGGAGCTGAAAGAGAAAGGACAGGAGTTTGTGGAGAGCATGATGAGCAGAACTCTGAAGCTGGCGATGTCTAATTGTGGAACTTGTTTCAGCGCAAGTTCTCATTCTTCTCCTAACTGATCGTCCGTACAGTCAACCTCGTGACGTAAAACAAGCGCTTGGTGGGAGGCAACCCACTGGTGAGTCTGTTTTTGAGCCTTTTTCTTTTTATTTTTCGTTTTGGGTTTGTGTCAGGATGAAGAAAGAGCAAAACTCGAAATCGCCTGAGTGTCGATCGATACCCAATTGGTATCGGTCGACACCAATCGCAAATGAGAAGGTTCATCATGTCGACTTAATCCTGGTATCGATTGATACCAGGCCGTGTGTCGTTCGGCACTCGATGTTCCAGCACGGTAACTTCTTGTTTCTCATATTTCCATTTGATCCATTTGTTTTCTTTCACCAACTCTAGGTTAGATAACACTGGGGACAGTGTTGTTTAAGTCTGGGGGAGGTAGTCGCTGACTTTGTTTTTGTTTTTCTTAGAGTCAGTCGTTTTTGAGTCATTCGTTGTTTTATTGAGTCAAATCTTCGTCTGAGACTGTGATCTTTTTCTTGAATCTTTTGATCTGATCTTGCTTCTAAGTGACCATTGTTACAGAATCAACTCTAGATCGACTAATGAAAAATCCAAAGGTTGACCAGTTAACTAGAAGACACTCATGTTTCCAGCAAAGTTCCTTAAAGCCTGAGCCAAATTTTTGCACTTCATCGATGTGGTTAGTATCCATAGAGCTTGATTCCTCATTCTTATCTGAAAAAGGAACCCATGCGTTTTAAAATAAATGTATTCCTCTCCCTGTTACAAGTTAATAAATAAGATGCATTAAAAGATGAAATGATTTTCTTTTGAGTAGAGGGTTAGGAAAATTTCCAGCGATCCCATTATTCTACTTCAGAGGAAATGATCACACAAAGGATTGGAAGCGAGGCTAGGATTTTCCTATGATGCCATTATTTGCCTACATCCTTTGATACTTTGAGAGGGAAGAACCGGGGATTCGGTGGCAAACACCATCAATACTCGTGTCTCCTACCTTGATTTGTATATGCAGATCTAAAAAAAGAGAAGAAAATATAATAAGAAATAAGTATGGGGGAGAGAAATAATACTAAAAAGTGTGAAAAAGGGTGGTTCCTTGTCATGATATTGTATGGAAAAGAATATAGAAGGTTCTTGGTATTAATCACAGCGATGAAACTGGCGAGGATGGCTTAATTGAACGATGTTGTGAGATAATGTGTGTAGTCTGGGAAGCTGTGAATGTCTAAGGAGAAGTACATGGTGGTTAGATCAAAAAGCTGGTTAGGTGACATATGGGTGCTTGGGAAAATGGTCATTGCAACGTTTCAAGAACAGGTGAGTCTCTATGTTTTCAAACCTCTTTCTCTGGTTTAGTCTTCTATTTGCTTGAGGGTAAGCAAATGCTAATTCTGGGGGAGTTGATATATCAACGGTTTTTACCCCTTTTAGGCCATTATATAAGTCCATTTTATAGAGTCTTTCTAATATTATGTAGTGGTTTAGAGTCTTTTACAGGTTTTAGCACGTTTGGAGCATAATTGGAGATATTGGAGCTTTCTGGAGCATTTTGGATCGAAGCAGAGGTTCATGTAGCTGAGTACCTGATTTCACGCTTGGTATCGATCGATACTCACTAGTATCGATCGATACCCATCACAGCAGACACGACTCGCGACTTTTAATGAAGTTTGAAGAATTGCAGAACTTGCCCAGAAGACTTTAATATTTACAAGAAGACCCCAATTCGTGTTTAGACTATTTAATTAGGTTTTACATCTACTTTGTTGGCTATGCTTTATTTTACTTTGGTTTTGAGAGAGAGCTTTGTGAGGAAGACAAGTCTGAAACTCCCTTCGTCCGAGAGAAGATTTCGAACCCTCTTGTTACTCTTTCTATTTTATTTGATGATTTATTCAAACATGTTTATTGCTTCAATTTCCATGTCTGAGTAGATCTCCTGTTAGGTTTAAGGTTCTCATAAGGGCTTTCTCTGAATGCTAGGTTGATTAGTTATTAGGATTCACCATCTGAATTAGTTCTTCACCTTAGGTTGTGTTCAAAGCTAATTATATGTTGACGAATCTGGAACTTAGATCTTAGGATAGTTGATTAGGCACGAGAGTACGATTAACTACCTGATAGAACCTTAGGTGAGCAAAATAACTATTCGCAAAGAGATTTTGTTTAGTTGTTTTGTGAAAAAATCAAACATGATCTAAAAGCTGATTTAAATTTTAGGATTCGCAAAGAGATTTAGAATTCCTAGGATTTAGATTTAGATAGTTTTCGCAACGAGAGTTAGTTAGCTATACTTTAGTGATTTGAGTTCAAGAACCGCGCTAAATCTGAATCCTGTTAGTTAGTTTACCTGCATTCATTGATTTCCTGAGAAAAACCCTGAACCTATCTTTCTCCAACTGAATTTACAACCGTTTTAATTTAAGTCTTGTTTTCAATATTATTGATTGTTTAGCTTAATTCTCGTCTTCATAATCTATTGTGTGTCTCTGTGAGTCCTTGTGTTCGATCCCTACTATAATGCAACTACTGCTTAGTACTTTTAGGGTATTAATTTGAGCATATCATGCATCACCTATCCCAAATAAATAAAAATGATTAACTAAAAACAAACCAATGTACGAACTTACGAATTAATGAAAACATATTAACAACTACCTGCGAGTTGCGACAACATAAACTCATTAATAACAACTACGTCTTGGTTACGTCTAGGTGTTTAGCTCGCGCCTTGTGCGGGAAGAGATGTTTAATCAATTGAAACATAAAAAGAGATCATATATGTATTCATATTTTTTTGTAAATCTCGAGAATCTATTTGATGTTGAAAATTTGTCAGATACCAAACTGTGCATCTTGCACCGTTTGTGCTATAGCTTTCATAAGATATCTAAAAATTTAAATAGAGTAAGCAGTGCCATAGGACAATATATTTTTTTATCAAAATATATATTTTTATCGTTTAAAACATAAACAATATATATGTATATATATCATATATGTTGTCATCGTTTATACCAGTAATGAACTATATATTTAATACATTATTGATCGGGCATGAATAGTTTAAATTTTTGACGGTTTTCTTCTCCTTCTTCTCCAACTTCTTATTCCTCTTCTTCTGATTATTCTTTCTCTTTTCCAAATTCTTCATGTTCTTTTTCAATGTTCGTACCCTAAATCATAACCACTACAT
Source organism: Eutrema japonicum (assembly GCA_030161315.1). Lineage (NCBI taxonomy): Eukaryota > Viridiplantae > Streptophyta > Magnoliopsida > Brassicales > Brassicaceae > Eutrema > Eutrema japonicum. Next base: position 46,680,857 of record BSQW01000011.1, read on the forward strand.
TTTCTTATTCTTATTTTGTTTGTTATTTTCCTTTTTCTTCATATTTTTCGAATTATTCTACATCGGCTTTGTCTTCTCCGAACTTCTCTTTGTTTTTCATCTTCTTCGTCTTTTCCTTCTTCCTCTTCTTCTTCTTCTTTGTATTTGTTTTTCTTTATCGTCTTTGTCTTCTCCAAATTCTTATTCTTCTGATTTTTTCTAGTCTCTTTCCTCATCTTCACCTTCTTCATCTTTCGATTTTCTTCTTCTTATGCTTGATCCGTTTGTTTTTCTTCCATTGATTTTTCTTCTTCCACTTCGTCTTATATGTTCTGGTTTTCTTCTCCGAATTCTTCTTTCTCTTCTTCCGATTATTTTTCTTCTTCTCCAAATTCATTATATCATTCTTGTTTTTCAACGTATTGTCTTAACATGAGAACTTATAACATAAAAAGCCTAAAAATGAGAAATGACACATCATGACGAACTAAAATCCTTCTTTCTTCTAACATTAGACACAAAACTCCTTCTTTTATTCTACAATTCAATTCACAACTAAATGAAATTTTTTGTTAATACAATGCAAGTTTCAGAGATTCAATAGAAAGTTTTGGTAATTTTCTAGGTGTTTTATGTTTAATTGTCTCTCTTCGTGTAGCAGAGGTAAAAGTCATCACATTACCTTCACCACCTCCTTTGAGTTAGATGTATAACGCTTCCCATTATGAAGTTCCCAAAACTATCAGATTTCCAGAATTTGCAAATTCTACAGCCACCATTTGTTTCTCTGGTGTACAGTTCATCACGGTATTTATCATCATATCGTTACTTCTCGAAGGTATATTTGGCCCTTTTCGCATCCACGATTTCACCCATACCGGATAATCCTTTTATACAAAACTACTAACCCTGTCTATTCACCAACACGAAATCAATAGCCTCAAGAGTTTAAATTATCTACATGTTCTTCTTTCACCGTCTTCGACTTCTATTTGTTATTCCTCTTCTTCTTTTGTTTTGTCTTATTCTTCTTCCTTCTTCTTTACCTTTTAGTTTTTTTCTTCTTCGTATGTTCCTTATTTTTTTATGGTCTTCGACTTTTTTTCTATCGTTTTTAGTCGTCTTCTTCTTTCTCCCATTTCAACACCTTTGTTTTCTTCTTCCTCTTTTTCGGTTTTTCTTCTCCAAATTTTTCATCTTCTTATCATTCATATTCTTCAACATCTTTGTCTTGTCCTAATTTTTGTTATTCTGATTTTTATTTTTCATTTCTTCGGTCTTCTTCCTCGTCTTTTCCTTCTTCTTCTTCATCGACTTCGTCTTCCTCTTCTCTCTCTTATCCATCTTTCGGATTTTCTTCTTCCTTGTCCTTTCTTTCTTCTTTTTCATCATCTTCGACTTATTTTTCTTCTTCTTCCTATTATTTATCTTTCGATTTTCTTATTCCTCATCTTGTCTTTGCTCTTCTTCATCGTCTTCAACTTCTATTCATTTTTCCTCTTCTGATTTGTCTTCTTCTTCTTCCTCTTTTGCTTTGTCCTATTCTTTATCTTTTGGTTTTTTTCGTATTTTTCTATTCTTTTTCATCGTCTTCGACTTCTTCTTCCTTTTCTGGTTTTTATTCGTATTCTTCTTCATTCTCCCATTTCAACGCCTTTATATTCTTTTTCTTCTCCAAATGATTCATCTTCTTCTCATTCTTATCCTTTAACGTCTTCGTATTTTCCCACTTATTATTATTCTTATTCTTCTTCTGATTATTATTTTTCTTTTCTTCGTCTTTTCCTTCTTCTTCTTCTTCATCGTCTTCAACTTCAACTTTTTCTTCTTTGTCTTCTTCTTTGTCTTATATATCTTTCGATTTTCTTATTCCTCATCATTTTCTTGCATCTTCATCATGGTCTTACTTCTTCTTCCTCTTATGGTGGGTCTTCTTCTTCTTCCACTTTTGCTTTGCCTTATTCTTCTTCCTCTTCTTTATCTTTTGGTTTTTTTTTACTCGTATTTTCCTACTTCGTTTTCATTCCCTTTGACTTCTTCTTCATCATCTTTGTATTCTCTGAGTTCTTCTTCTTCTTCTTTCGGTTTTTATTAGCCTTCTTCATCCTCTTCTTCTTACTTCTCCTTAGTATTATTTGTCTTATCCAAATTCTTCATCTCTTTCTCATCTTCACCTTCTTCAACTTTGTCATCTTTCGATTTTCTTCGTCTTTTACTTTGTTTTCTTCATCTTCCAGTCTTTTCCCCCTTTTTTCTTCTTCTTCTACCGGTTTTCGTCTTCAACTCCAACATCCTCATCGTCTTATCCTTGTTGTTCTTCACTATTTCGTCCGGCCCATCTTGTTCTTATTCTCCAGGGTTTTATTTAGGCCTGGGTAAAATACCCGAAACCGAAGAACCGAACCGATTAGGAGGTACTGAAACCTATAAAAATACATGATAGATCCTAAACTCTTATACCCGGAACTGAACCGAGAACCGATAAGGTACCCAAAGTATCTGAAATATAATTATATACCCATAAATATTAGTGAATTATCTAGGGCATTTCAGCATATTTTTGGTTTTACGGATATATTTTCTTTAGTTTTTTGGGGTTCGGGTATATTTTATGCATTTCGGGTATATTTTCTTTAGTTGTTTTGGGTTTTCTGGTATATTTTTGGGTTTTCGGGTAATAAATACCCGAACCGATTAAGATCCGATTTTTTGGGTTTTTATTGGTTCTTGAATCTCAGAACCTAACCGATCTAGAACCGATTGGAACCGAACCGGAACAGACCCGAAACCATATCGGTTTCTAAATGGGTCCAAAATCCTTTTACTCGAAAGACCTGGAACCGATCCGAATACCCAAATGCCCATGGCTAGTTTTATTCGACTTCTTTTCGTCTTCTTTCTTATCTTTTTCGACTTCTTTGTCATCATCTTCGTCTTCTTATTTATCTTTCAATTTATCTTATTCTCTTATTCTCCTACTTCTTTTTTCTTTTTCTTTCACTTCTTATTTATTTTAAATTGAGTTTTCTTTCACTTCTTCATCTTCTCCGTCTCCTCCGACTTCTTCTATTTTTTTTTTCTTCATCTTCTTCTTCACTCTCATTCTTCATCGTCTTTGTCTTTTCAGAATTCTTACTCTTCGAGTGTTTCTTTCTCTCGTCTTCGTCTTCTTATTCGTTTACTTTCACATATCTTATAAATATTCATTTGATTGTAATAAGTATTAATTTCCAAAGATTAACATAAAATCTCAAACAAAACCCATCTCAAAACCACAATCATTACATTACTTTATCCACCACATCCTTAGATTTAGGTGCATATCACTTCCCCATTGCAAAGTTCGCACAAATTAAAGTCTGATTTATCAAATGAATCCAAACTAATTAACACGTAAATTATATCGATTTCAGACTTCACAAACTATATAATATAATATATAAATGAGATATTAGTTCAAACTCCCAAGAAATACAAAATACAATTGCTTCAAATCAAAAGCTCGAACATTCAAGGCCTTGAACCACAACGGTCTTTGATAATACCTCCTCAAGATATTCACAAAGACGATCCACACACATAATTGTTTTTATTCATATTATTTACTCTCAATATCTTTCTTCATCTTGTCGTTCTCATGATTTCTCACTATATATATGATCCAATTCCATTACCATTTTATCGTACTTCCCATGATTCTCCGTGAGTTTTCTCGACATGGATTAAAATTTAAAACCCATCTAGTGTTATATTCACTTTCTCTTATATCTCTTTAATCACACCACAATACGTCTCATGTGTCATTGTGAAACTTTTTTCAAGCAATATATGTACCTCTATGTGCTTAGTTTCTTCTTTCCTAAAAGCTTCTTATTTCACTGTTAGTATCTATTTAGTTATTTCACTATCGTGAGTTTGATCAAACACATGGAAAAATCCCATGGCAAAGGCTTTATCAAACCCAAGCTTCACGTTCAGCGAGAAATAAACTTTTCACAGCATCACAATCTTTAACACTTCCATTTTGTGTCATATCTCTGTTCTTCTTTTCCTTTTATTTCCTCTTTGTATTCTTCTAAATAAAAGTAGATTCATATTGAATATAGAACATGTTAGCAAAAGTGATGAAAAGAAGTAGAACATGTGTACATAACAAAATTTTTAAAATAATTCAAATAGATATGATCTTAATACATATGTTCTTAATATAAAAAGAACATTATCTAATCCTTTTTCCATTTTCTTCTTCGACATCTTCTTATTCTTCTTGCTTTTATTAAAAAATAAAGGGATGACTGCCTAAACCCCTCCCTATACTAATTGCCTATACTCATTCCCCCTAAACTATTACCCTCATCGCTAATCCCCCTGAACTCAAAATTTTAATCACCAAAACACCCAAATTTTTTAATTGAAATTTAAAATAAAATTTACTCTAATCTAAATGTAAAAACTATATCCTTCCACACTTCTTTAACCATATGATCAAAGTCGGTGGACCAAAATACAGTGATGAGCTGGCCGGAGATTAGATACATGAGCAGCTAGTCGAAGCAAATGTTGAAGTTGCTTGTGACCAATCCGAAAGTTAATTAGGATCTGTTGCCTCAGTATGAAATATATTTTTGTGTTATTAAAAGTCAAAGTAAAATTATCTTAAAGAGAACCCAACTAAGTCTAATAATGTCGAAAGATCGCTTGAGTAAATCTTTTGTTTTCATCATTACGTTTAACAAAATACTTTGGGTTTTTACTTCAATTGCAGATTTCATGTCATCTAGACACTTTCTTATTCTATCTTAAACATCTAGAGTTGTGTACAGATTTCTCCCAGCGGTGGAATCTACTTACCCGTAGAGTCAAAGACACTAAAAAACTTCATATTCTTAACCTTAACTAATTAAGATGAAAGATTTGACCATACTTTTTAATTTAGCATTTCTCTTTGAAGGTGATTGATTTGTTCTTGATTTCGTGTGTGGAACATAATTTGTTATTTCAGCAACACGTAATTAACTTTAGTGACCTAAAACAGTGTATACCATGTCCCCGATGGTCACATATAATGAATCACAACACAAGGCCACTTTCTTCTTCTTGTCAATTAAAAGACTCGTGAAAGAAGGCTTGGAACATATCGCAGTGGTAGAGAACAAACAGCTTGGGTGACCAACCAAGCCTACGATATGTTCCAAGCCTTCTTCATTGAAGAATTGAAATGGCACATTTCGGAGAAGAATAAGAACGGATACGACGCCGTTCTGCTCCAGGTCGTCATTGATCACAAGAAGATCTTCTGGGACGTATGCGTGAAAGCTCCCAGCGGAGAAGACGACTCCTCCCATTTTAGAGACAGCTAAAATTGTGAAACTTTTTCATGGAAAATACGGACACATGCAAATGAAAAGAGAAAAGGATGTTCTTGAATCTCTGTCTTATATTACCAGGAGGACCATCACTATAGAATATCGTTTTATCACAACTTTCCAGACCTCTCGGATGTTTTTGATACTCTCTTTGTCGGAACTTTGCATTCCTTTTTAACACTATAAACATAGGAATGGGGCTTGAAAACAATTCAACTCAAAGATTCAGCAAAGTTCTTGACATCCATTCGCTGTTGTATGTTTTTCCTCTTTTGAATCTGTCATAACACCGAGATACCTTCTTTACCGTGTTCTCGCTAAGAGTTGTCAAGTAGATACACCGAGCAACAATTTGACAAAACCTAAGAAGCTCACTTTTCCATCAGTGTGCCTTATCCACTATCCAGTCATGTAGAATGGTATGGACCGGTATCGATGATCCAACACCAAGTTCCTACAAGACATTTGTGTTCCCTTTAGGAATCAGCTAAAAATATTGTGAAAAAAGTCCAAGTGAAGAAGAAAAACTTACGGAAGCGAGTTCTTCAATGACGATAACTCGGTTTCTATTCATCTCAAAGAATTCAAAAGCATGGCGAACGCTCTGTTCCCAACAATCAAGAGACTCATGCTGATGAACACTAATGGAAGTTGCACAAAACTCTTCAAAACTCATCCCTTTGTATTGAAGTCCATTCAACTGTCATTTCCCAACACAAACTTTGTTAACCAACCTTGTACTGTATTTTAAACAGATTAAGCAAAAGCCCGAGAAAAAAATGGGACAATACCAATGCAAAAAAGTTTGGTATCCGTGATTTCATTGCCTCAGTCGCATTTGTAGCAAGTGCCTGTCCAACAGAGATTGAATTTAGCTTTGAGCCATTTGTTCTCTACCACTAAGAGAGAGAGAGAGAGAGAGGGAGAGAGAGAGAGAGAGAGAGAGAAGAAGAAGGCACATACCGATCTGATGTTATCCAAAGTGATGAGACCATAAGTAAGTAGAAACACAAACAACTTTACTTCTCGCAACTCTTAGAACACAAAAGCAAACAATTAAATTCCATACCAAAACTTAAAAATACAAACATATACATCATACAAAAAACAAAAAGAGTACAACAATAAATCATTAATCCAGCACACTTCACAAACACCACATGATAAGAAAATTAAGTTTACCAAACCAAACCAAAACAACAAAAAAACAACGGAAACATATTAGATACACTGCTACACACCGTAAAAGAATACAAGATGAGAATATGAAATTTATATAACTAAACCACATAAATAAATAAAAAAACTCAAAGAAATACTCGCATAAATCTTTTCAGATTTCTCGAATTGTATATGATCGGTAGCTACGTCATCCACCTTGCTAGCTTCCCTACATACAGTTTTTAAAAGTTAAATTAAAAAAAACCTAGAAAATCAGAACCAACAAACATAATGACAAAATAACAAAGAAAACAAACTGCCATAAAAATGCTAAAACACGTTTCATAAACAGGATCAGAAGATATCAAATTAAATAAGAGAAACAAAGAAGTCAAGAGACCGCATAAATTTGCTACTATGTTTCATAAAAGAAGCCATCATCAGAGCATTAGGTTTATGAAAGAAATCTAAAAAAATAGAAACGAATAACCTGTTCAGATTTCATGTTATGTCTTTGATGGTGAACTAAGTCGAAATATGGCTATTGATCTACACGCAAACATGAAAAGAAAAAAGAATCAATCGGTTAGCTCCACAAAAATCTAAACAAAAACAAACAAATTAACAACAAATAATTAAGATCTATCATTATGAACAAAGAAATAAATGATCGATTCATGAAATAAAAAAACTTAGACGACCAAAAAAAAACACAAAGCGGATGACTGCACAATTGAAAAGGAGAGATCTAAGATTGATATATATAGTTTTTCATAAGTTAGGGTTTTAGGTATATTCGAATTTTTTGTTGTTGTTGATAAAGACAAATCATATATATAATTCAGCCGTTTTTAAAATCCCATAAACATTATCTATGGTTTAATTGAAATACAAACCATAGTTAATTAAAAAAAACTTAATTTGAACCGAAAAAGGGTAATAACCGAGCTTTACGGTTAAGGGTGAATGAGAGAGCTCCATTCCAAAAATTTACTTCGCTTTTACTATATATGATAAATATCAAAAGATCTAAATTAACAAAAAAAAATCAAAAATGGAAATAAATATCAAAAGAGCTAAATGAACAAAAGGAAAAATCGTTTAAAAAGAAATTAACTTGATATCTATGCTAACTCTATGGAAAATCAACATAAAAAGTTTAACAAAAATAAAATATATATGTCAAAATAAAATCTTATACTAATAAAAGTTAATGATATATGAATCTAAGGATGTCCACATAGAATTTTAAATGACCAATTAAAATATGTCAAATCAGTATTTTAATTAAATCTTAAATAATGTCAAAGATTCCAAAAAATCGTCTCTTAAAATGGAAATAAATATGAAAAATATAAATTAACAAAAGAAAATTAATTTGATATCTATGAAAAATCAACATAAAAATCTTAACAAACAAAAAAAGAAGAAAATTATATGCCAAAAAACAGTGTCTCTTAAAATGGAAATAAATTTCAAAAGAGCTAAATTAACAAAAGATCAAAAATATAAATAAATATCAAATGAGCTAAATTGACAAAAGAAAAAATTATTGAAAAGAAAATTAACTTGATATTTATTCTAATTCTATGAAAAATTAACATAAATTGATGGAATAAAAACAATAAAAGAACGGCATGAGAAAGAATTCACCCATGGATTTAGAAATACGACTATAATGAAGGAAAAAATACTATGTGTAAAACAATCTTCTCATATATAAAATAATGTTTGTTACTTAAATATTATTTACAATAACCCATAAATATGAGAATTAAATTCTCATCGCTTAGATTTATGATCTCATCGAAAAACCATTGAAAAATTATCACAACCAATATGTCACCAGACAAAATTCATGCGTTTATCTCTCCAATGTAAAATTTACAAAAAATATATTTACTTTGTAAGTTTTTTGTTATTATAACTTTGTTTCAAAGTTCATATCATATTCATATATTGTTTTGGTTTCAAAATTGATTTTTTTCATAGATATGAGAACAAGAGTTATGTTTATTACATTACTTTTCGATTTGTAGATTAAATTAAAATTTGTATTGATTAAAATAGTTAAGGAAAGAAAATAATTTTTGACTTTTGTGCTTTTTTTTTATTTATAGAAAATAGATATAACGAGAATGAAAATGAATATGATGAAAAAAACTATTCACTCTGATTGGAAGAATTAAGGTACAATTATTGAAAAATCATTTAAAAGTTACCACGACCAATATGCTACCAGACAAAAGTCCGGTCTTTATATCTTCAAAATAAAACTGACAAAAAAATTATCGATCTTTTGTGATTTTAAATTAGTTTCAAAATTCATTTCATATTCATCTATTGTCTTAGTTTCAAAATTAAAGTTGTCATGAATGTGAAAGCAAGAGTTGTGTTTATTAGTTTTTTCAATTTAGTAGATTAAATCATAAATTTGTATATGTTAAATTAGATAAGGAAAGTGAATAACTTTATAACTATTTTGTTGTTTGCATAGAAAATATATATAACGAAGATAAAACTGAAAATGGTTAAGAAAAACTTATTTTCTTGATTTAAAGAAATGATGTATAATATTTTATCTTCGTGTCAATACTATGGTTATTAAAATAGCATTTGATTACTTTGTTACATTTTTAGTTGACTTTGATATACTAACTTATATATAAATGTTCGACCATATAATACGTTTTTCAAACGGGACATACATATATTCAAAACAAGACCGTTGAAACCTCACAAACTATATATAATTACTGAGATTAAAACTGCAGTATTTTTAATATATATTATTACAATCATCATTATACATAAAATAATATCTCAATAAATATAATTGCTCGCATATGAATTTTTATCAAAATAATATTGAAAACAATACCCACGCGTAGCGTTGGTGCAAAACCTAGTTTGTATAAAAAGATAAGGATTCAAAACAGGGGTTTTTTAATTAAATCAATTAACTCTCAAAATTAATTCATAACAAAATATTTATCAAATTTGGATTTAAAAATTAAAAAATCATCGAATTAACTTCTTCTTTTTTTTAACTTCGAAAATAATATTGGATAAATTTTTCGTTTTCCCGCCAAAAACGTAAATCCCATTTTTCCGCAAAAACGTAAAATCCCGTTTTCTCACCAAAAAAACGTAAAATCCCGTTTTTCACCAAAAACGTAAAATCTCGTTTTCCCACCAAAACGTAAAATCATGTTTTCCCACCAAAAATGTAAAATCTTGTTTTTCCACCAAAACATAAAATCTCGTTTTCCCGCCAAATCTTCAAATGTTGAAACTATTTATTTCCGGTGTTTGTATTGATGCAGGATTAGTGGAAGATTTTAACAGCTCTTAGAGCACTTGAAGATTTTAACAGCAAACGTAAAGGATGCTTTGATTTTGGAAAGTATCCAAGGAGTGGAGCGATTGGCAAGTAGTATTTGAGGTTTATACCTACTGTATATGTCAGCAGAGTTTGTAGTATTAAACACGGTAGCTCTGGGTGGTCTTAAAGACATTGCTATTATGTATTGTGATATCTCAGAGATAAAGATAGATTGGGAAAGCAAAGAAAGAGAAGAGCTTCTATGTACAAGCACTATAAGAAAACAGCCTGTTTTGGATGGTCAAATCCGTCGGAAATCTGACGGAATTTAGCCGTCGGTTCTATCTCGTCGGAAAAAGAAATCCCTCGGAAATCCCTCGGAATTTTCCGACGGATTTCCGAGCCCAAATTTACCGACAGCTTTTCGAGGCATAATCCGTCGGGGATAATTCTGACAGATTTCCGAACACTAGTCCGTCCGGATAAACGATCGATCTATCTTAATTCTGACGGAATTCAATTTTTTTTAGAAAAAATAATTAATTAATTTATTTATTCATTAAATTAAATAATTAAATAATTTAAAAAAACGAAAATGGAAAATTAATTATATAATTAAAAAACTTACAAAATAACATAATTTTTAAAAGTTTTTGAAAGTTAAAAAATTACACACACAAAAAACGAAATCAAAACGTCGGGAAATCATCGAACTTCGATTTGAACCACTCGTTCATCTTATCGCTCTTCATTTTCTGAGTCGAGAGCTCGTCCCCCATAGTCGAGAGCTCGCCCTTCAAAGTCGTGATCTTCTCCTTGAGCTCTTCGTATTTCTGGATAAGGTCTGGATCCATCGAGAAGCCGTAAGACCTACAAAAATAAAACGGGATCATTTAAAAAATTATGTAAATGATCATAAATATTTTGCAAAAAAATCAATACATGTTAAAAAAAAACCTTACATAAATTTTTTTTTTAACATTACATATATATATTGTAAAAACGTTTTTAATATATACATATATAAAAAATGTTTTTTAAAATACATATATAATGTATTTTAATATATACATATATAAAATGTTTTTTAAAATACCCATTTTAAAAAATATATTTATAAAAAATGTTTAAAAAAAATATATTTATCAAAAACGCTTTTAAAATTTATATTTATAAAAAAAAAATTTTATAATTATATGTATTAAAATTGTTTTTATACATTTATTTAGTAAAATCGTTTTTGTAAAACGTTTTTATAAAATTGTATTTATAAATATATTTTACAAAAACGTTTTTCATAAATTTAATTTACAAAAACGTTTTTATAAATTTATAAATAATTAACCTAATCTAATTCCACAATAATAACAATCTAACAATCTAACAAATAAAATCTAACAACCTACTCTAATTCCCCAACTTTTTCTAATTAAATCTAACCAAAAAAAAAAAAGAGAAGACTTACATTTGTATGTAGGCGGCGGCGTGGAGGAACGGCGGCGGCGTGGAGAGGCGGCAGCGGAGGAGAGGAGAGGAAGAGGAGAGGAGGAGAGGAGGAGAGGAAGGAGGGCGGAGAGAAAGAGAGAAGAATAGCCTTCGAGCAGAGGAAGAAGGAGAGAAGAGGAGAGGAAGAAGGAGAGGAAAAAGGAGAGAAGAAGAGAATCGAATTGATATGATTAAAGGTTTTCGACGGACCCGTTCTCTCGGAAATCCGTCGGAAACCAAATTTAATTAACCGCCTAAGTTTCAATCAATTTTCGTTTCGCGGATTAAATTCCCGGGTAAAATTTCAAGACCCGTCGGAAATTTTCGAGAGATTTCCGATGGACCTTGATATTTTAATGTTTTATACTTGGTATTTTTCCGGTGTAAAACAAGTAAATATCGCAGTCCGTCGGAAATCTTTCAGAAATTTCTGACGGGTTTAGGGTTTAGATTATGAAGATTTCATTAAATTTAGTGTTAAATAACCATTATTGATACATACTAATAAGAAAAAACATTTAAAACCAAACAAAGCTAGTTATTTTGGATTTCATAACAATCGATCGATGAACGAGTTCAAGCTTTGATCAAAACACATAGAACAAATAAGGACACTTACGTTTCTGACTAGGGTTTCAATTAAAAACTTAAAAATATTTGATTCTTAATTACATTTCACAAAAAATAGTTTTCATTTGGTATTTCTACATTTATCAAGACCAAACATGTTAAAAATCCGGCAAATTCGAGGTTTATTACCCTAACCCGTCGAAATTCCCTTGGAAATTTATTACCCTAACCCATCGGAAATCCCTCGGAAATTTTCGAGGGATTTCCGATGGATTTAAGGTTTATCAGGCCAATTTTAGCCAAGACAATTTTAGATTTTAGCCGGGGTTTGGAAATTGTCTCGGTTAAAACTGAAAATGCATAATCCGTCGGAAATCCCTTGGAAATTTCCGAGGGATTTCCGACGGATTATTCATTTTCTGATAATTTTATTACTGACATGTCTTTACTAATTCGGTCATACCTCTTTAACCATGGCTTGGAGTTAGATGAATCCAATTCTCAAGTGAAAGCTAACTCAATTTTCTATCTTGTGACCAAATTTAAAAATAAACTGGGTAGGGGAAGGATTCTATCTGACATAATCTTTCAGCCACTTGGGATTATAGTTGTATTTTTTGGTAATGACATGTCTTCAGTAAATCAAACGCATCTCTTGAAATACTGGGAGAAATGACCTGAAACTACTTCCACTTGACAGATAGCTCAATTTCGTATAGGTTTCATGAAATGATCGTAAGCTAAATCAAAAGGCAAGACGGTCATCCGACTGGATCTTTAAATAACCGTCGGAAATCCCTCAGAAATTTCCGAGGGATTTCCGAGGGAATTTTAATTTTCTGAGAATTTTAAAACTGATATGTCTTCACTAATTTGGCCATAGTTATTTAACCATGGCTCGGAATGAGATGAATCCAATTTTCAAATGAAGCTAACTCAATTGTCTATCTTGTGACCAAATTTATCTTTCAGCCACTTGATAGAGCAAAGATTCCATTTGATATGATCTTACAGCCACTTCGGATTGTAGCTGCATTTTCTGGTAATGAAATGTCTTCAGTAAATCAAACGCATCTCTTGAACTACTGACGGGAATGACTTAAAACCACTTCTACTTGACAGATAGCTCTATTTCGTATATGTTTCATGAAGAGATCCTAAGCTAAATCAAAAGGCAAGGTGGTCATCCGACTGGATCTTTAAATAGCTGTCGGAAATCCTTCGGAAATTTCCGAGGGATTTTTAATTTTCTGAGAATTTTAAAACTGACATGTCTTCACTAATTCGGCCATAGGTTTTTAACCATAGCGTGAAATGAGATGAATCCAATTCTCAAATGAAGCTAACTCGATCAATTTTCTATCTTGTGCCCAAATAGGAGATTAAACTGGGCAGGGAAAGGATTCCATCTGACATGATCTTTCATCTGTTTCGGATTGTATCAATGATGTTTTACACCGAAAACAAATAAAATATAGAATCTCAAACGTCATAACCAAATTTTATAAGGCAAACAAAAATAACAAAAAAATTCTATTTCACGGGAAATTTTTAATTAAAATACCAAGTACATTAAAATTGAAAAACCTTGTTATTTTATTGTTTTAGTGTAAAACATCAAAATATCAAGGTCCGTCGGAAATCCCTCGGAAATTATCCACCGATTTCCGATGGCCATGAAACGGTCGGAATATTTCGATGGATTTCCGAGGGAACACCGGTTCGTCGACATTCCCTCGGAAATCCGTCGGAATATTCCAACCGATTTCCGAGGAAATTCAATCCGTCGAAAATATTCCGACCGATTTCTGAGAAAGTTCAAACCGTTGAAATTCCCTCGGTATTCCGTCGGAATTTTCTGACGGTTTGAAGTCCGTCGGAAACGCCGTCGGAAATGCGCATGTTTTCTTGTAGTGAAGTTCTCAAGGCTTCAAGCACCTCTCCTCTGTTATTATAACTGGTTTGAAAGGTCCAAAGGACTTGACCTGGCTGTTGTTCGCTCACAATCTCAGGGATCTAAATGTGTATGGTTCACAAAGAATAGAAGAAATAATAAATAGAGAGAAAGGAATGAGTATTAGCAATGTGCATCCAGATTTGGCGGTTCCCTTTCGGAAGCTAGAATCCCTTGAATTAATTGGATAAATTACAGAGAATTTGCTTGAATTCTGAGGCTCTTCCAAACTTGAGAAAATTTGTTGTTCACAACTGCCCGAAACTGCCCAAAGCTGCCACTGAGTTTCCTGAGACACGAGCAGCAATAATAGATGGACCGTATACTCTCAGATCTTTAATTTGCTCAGGAAAAAACATGATAACTTCGATTGAAAAATGGAAGAATGTAGAGAATCTCAATCATATTTTGGGGGCTCAAATGAAACAGTTGATTCAAGTGTTCGATGAAATACATGAGTGGTTCATGTAGCGATTTTGGTTGCCACATGTTATTAACTTGATACGGATTATGGTTAAGGTCTTTTAATTAATTAGTTTTAATTAGTTTTGCTGTTTTTTTCCTATTCACGTTAGATTTAAGTTTTGAGATTTTTCCTTTTTACTTTTGGTTTAAGATGTTTTTCTTTTTCGGTTTAGGTTTAGGGTTTGTTGTACATTGGCTTATATATAAGGGTTTCTTATGATCAATAAGAAATCAACTTCCAACAATTAACCTTAATATCCAAGAGAGAATTAGGGTTAAGAGGAAACTTACGTTTAATTCTCTCTTCTTACTTTCACAATAACGTCAGATTATATACCGGTTCGATTACGCGAGCTAAAACTAGATCTTTGGCTCATATCAACTTGGTATCAGAGAAAGACGATTCTATGGGAGACATGGATTCCGTTATGGCACAACTCGCCAAAATCCTGAATGAGATGGCGGACATGAAACAAGAGTTGAAGAAGGAGATCAGGAGCTGCAGCTTGTCCTCAAACATGGTACAAGCTGCAGCTACAATGGTTAAGGCGAAGCAACCAGATCTTCAAAACCAGGAGTTTAACTACACGACGGTGTTGGAAGCTGCAACGTGGGAGGCTGAGCCGAAGCAATCGGAGCCTCAAAACCCTAAAGTTGTGGCGATACCAACTGTTGCTTCTGTCGTAGAATATAGATCGTTGGTGGAAGTGATGAACAGAGAGGAAATCATGGAGGAAAGCATGCAGACCATAAATTCTTATTTTCTGCCTTACTTTCTTGCTCCGATTGTGAAGGATATGTCCTCAACCAAAAACTCTCTTTCTTTGAGTATGGTTTTACCAAAACCAGAATCTCAATCATGGGAAACGCTTTATGAGATAATGTCTTTGGTGCTAGGGATAGAAGGAAGATGATCTCATAAGTGTAAGAAGCTGCTAGAGGCATACCCTGAGTTGGAGCTTGAGGACAAGCTCCTAGTCGAGAAGGGGAGTAATGATACGGATTATGGTTAAGGTCTTTTAGTTAATTAGTGTTGGTGTTTTTTTCCTTTTCACGTTAGATTTAAGTTTTGAGATTTTTCCTTTTTGCTTTTGGTTTAAGATGTTTTTCTTTTTCAGTTTAGGTTTAGGGTTTGTTGTACCTTGGCCTATATAAGGGTTTTTTATGATCAATATGAAATCAACTTCCAACAATTAACCTTAATATTCAAGAGAAAATTAGGGTTAATAGGAAGCTTACGTTTAATTTTTTCTTCTTATTTTCATAATAACGTCAGATTATACCGGTCCGATTACGCGAGTTAAAGCTAGATCTTTGGCTCATATCATAACTCTCGTACTGTTTCTTAAGATACCGTTGTAAATATAAACTCTTGGTTGATTTTAATGTCGGAAAAGTCTTTACTGCAATTTTAATTTGGTTTCAGCATTTTACCAAGATTTATGAAGACTTTTCTTTTTGTAAAACCTGAAGTTTCAGTTCAGTCAATTCATTTTCTGTTAGATTCAATTCCGATTTAGTTTCTCTTTCGTTCAGTTTACAAGTTATTTTTTTCACTATCTTTTAGTTTAGCCAGATTAGAAGTCTCATTAAATTGGAGTGGATTAGTAGATAGAGAAGTGTACTATTGGTATTTTGCAGCGGCTTGCTAAAGTCCTTCAAGGGTAGAAGATCTGCTTAATGCTGAATCAACTGAAACTCAACAACGATTGTGTCTTTTTGGATATTGTTCTAACAAATGCTTATCAAGCTGCGAGTACGGTAAAAAGGTATTGTTCTTTACCGTACTGGATGGTGAATTCCCAGGGAAGGTCAAAATGCATGATGTTTTACGCGAGATAGCTCTTTGGATAGGGATCGAACTTCGGAAAAGGGGAAAAGTGGAGGGATTGGCGAGTAGCATTCGAGGTCTATGTCTACGGAATATGTCAGAAGCGGTTGAAATGTTAAACACGATAGCTCTGGGTGGTCTTCAGAGCCTATAATATTCGCTACTCCAAAATCTCAGAGATGAAAGATAGTTTGGGAAAGCAAAGAAAAAGAAGAGTTTTCATGTACAAGTTCTCATGGCTTCAAGCACCTCTCCACTGTTCATATAGACCGTTTGCAAGGTTCGAAGGACTTGACCTGGCTGTTGTTTGCTCAAAATCTCAGGCATCTAGCTGTGATGCGTTCATCAAGCATGTAAGAAATAATAAATTGGGAGAAAGGAATGAGTATAAGCAATGATGTTCCCTTTGGGAAGATAGAATCTCTCAAAGTAATTGATTTGTATGAATTAAAGGGAATTTGCTGGAATGCAGATGAGGAGGAACAAGGTTCATTTGATGTAACATCAGAGTAGTTGATTTGGTTCTGTTGTTTGTACGTTTTGTTACCAAAGTATGTTTGGTTTCTTAAGTTTATGTGCATTTTGGGTAATCATTTCAAATGCTTGTTATGTGTGTGTTGTGAAAATATTATAGACAGAGATCTCTTCTTTTGATTATCATCACAGGAATCACAAATTCGTCATCTTCAAGCCACATTGTTAAGCACTGAAAGATATAAACTGTACGTTTTCTTGAACTATGTTTTTCATTCTGATGCAATATAGTCCCATAGATCGAACCATTTATCCTCTTGGTAGCTTGAATGTGTTTCTTCATCTCTACAACGTCGGTTTTCGCTTTCTCGAAAGAATGATCGCAAAAGTAAATCATGGAGTTGTCTTATTGCTACGCCTCAGCTGGACCTATCATTCATATCAGTTAATTTCTTCTGAAAATCAAGAACCGTAGAATAATTAGGATTAGTCCATTTATGCTCTAAAAGCGGGAGAATCAGCTAATCTCTCTGATTTCTTTCCTTCTCTATAACCATTTATTCACACGCAATATCGCTTTTATTATTCTCTTGTTTGTAGTTGTTGTAAAGGCATGCTCATGATTTTGATGATCCTGGAAGGGCTTACTTCTGACGCAAGTCGCCTTCTCTGGAACCCTAAGTAGCCTCTAATCGGTAAGTGGTCAGAGTTTATTGTGGGTGTGGTGATGAGCACACCCCTTTTTTTTAGCCCATTCCAAAGCAAAAGGCCCAACACCAAAGGCCCAGCATCCACTATGCAGATACGGTTACTGTTCCCGACCTGCTCCGCACTGTTCATGACGTGCCGGTACTGTTCACGACCTGCTCCGCACTGTTCATGACGTGCTGGTACTGTTCACGACCTGCCGGTTACTGTTCCCGACCTGCTCCGCACTGTTCACGACGTGCCGGGTACTGTTCACGACCTGCCGGGTACTGTTCACGACCTGCCGGTTACTGTTCCCGACCTGCTCGGCACTGTTCACGACTTGACGGGTACTGTTCACGACGTGACGGGTACTGTTCACAAACCATCATGTCGTCCCTAAAAACCGGAGAGCTGTCTGCTCAACTTCCACTATAAATACCCCCTTTGGTATTCATTATCAACACACAAAAAAAAACTCTGATCCTCTCTCTCTAAATAACTTTCCCTCTCTAAAAGGAGCTCTCGGCAGCTCTCCCAGCTCGGCAGCTCGGCAGTTCTCCCAGCTCGGCAGCTCGGCAGTTCTCCCAGCTCGGCAGCTCGGCAGTTCACCAGCTCGGCAGCTCGGCAGTTCTCCCAGCTCGGCAGTTCTCCCAGCTCGGCAGCTCTCCCAGCTCGGCAGCTCGGCAGCTCTCGGCAGCTCGGCAGCTCTCCCAGCTCGGCAGCTCGGCAGCTCTCCCAGCTCGACAGTTCTCCCAGCTCGGCAGCTCTCCCAGCTCGGCAGCTCTCCCAGCTCTCCGCTCTCTGCAGCTCTCCCAGCTCTCCGCTCTCTGCAGCTCTCCCAGCTCTCCACAGCTCTCCCGAGCTCCCAGCTCTCCCGACCTGACGACCGGACGACCTCCCAGCTCCCCAGATCTCTCCTACCCGCCTCAACAACGAACTACGAATGGCTTGATCCCCAACCCGGGGTACGTAGGCAGCCCTCCCCAGATCTCTCCTACCCGCCTCAACAACGAACTACGAATGGCTTGATCCCCAACCCGGGGTACGTAGGCAGCCCTCCGGGCACAGCTATAAATCACCTCCTCCTCCTCATTTGCCGACCGGAACGCAACCGGCTCTATCTTAACAGAAAATCCCCGAACCTCCCCGTTACAAATTGATTTGTAGGAGACGTGCTAATACCCGTTCCAACAATTGGCGCTAGAAGGAGGGGGTTTGAGGATTTTTCTACACGCAAAGAGTAGCTCGGCAAATGTCGGGAACATCGCCCTCATCTCCGAACAACTCCATACAGATAAGTGCCACGCTTATTTCATTTTTTTACTCTTTTCTTTCTCCTCAAAAGCCGAGCTCTCGCCTCGCACCTCGGGTCAAACCCGAAAGCCGAGCTCCGGCTCGCAAAGGGTAAGCCGAGCTCTCGCCTCGCACCTCGGGTCAAACCCGAAAGCCGAGCTCCGGCTCGCAAAGGGTAAGCCGAGCTCTCGCCTCGCACCTCGGGTCAAACCCGAAAGCCGAGCTCCGGCTCGCAAAGGGTAAGCCGAGCTCTCGCCTCGCACCTCGGGTCAAACCCGAAAGCCGAGCTCCGGCTCGCAAAGGGTAAGCCGAGCTCTCGCCTCGCACCTCGGGTCAAACCCGAAAGCCGAGCTCCGGCTCGCAAAGGGTAAGCCGAGCTCTCGCCTCGCACCTCGGGTCAAACCCGAAAGCCGAGCTCCGGCTCGCAAAGGGTAAGCCGAGCTCTCGCCTCGCACCTCGGGTCAAACCCGAAAGCCGAGCTCCGGCTCGCAAATTATAAGCCGAGCTCTCGCCTCGCACCTCGGGTCAAACCCGAAAGCCGAGCTCCGGCTCGCAAAGGGTAAGCCGAGCTCTCGCCTCGCACCTCGGGTCAAACCCGAAAGCCGAGCTCCGGCTCGCAAAGGGTAAGCCGAGCTCTCGCCTCGCACCTCGGGTCAAACCCAAAAGCCGAGCTCCGGCTCGCAAAGGATAAGCCGAGCTCTCGCCTCGCACCTCGGGTCGAACTCAAAAGCCAAGCTCATCTCGCAAACAACAAGATCAACAAGTGCCGAGCCTAGTCTCGCACTAACACATAAATTTTTAACTCTAATCAAGTTTACCCTTACTCGCAGGTTAACATATACCGAGCTAAGACTTGTTTCGTCCGCCGACTTCGGCACTCATTCGCCGAACTTGGGGGAGGGCTATTGTGGGTGTGGTGATGAGCACACCCCTTTTTTTTAGCCCATTCCAAAGCAAAAGGCCCAACACCAAAGGCCCAGCATCCACTATGCAGATACGGTTACTGTTCCCGACCTGCTCCGCACTGTTCATGACGTGCCGGTACTGTTCACGACCTGCTCCGCACTGTTCATGACGTGCTGGTACTGTTCACGACCTGCCGGTTACTGTTCCCGACCTGCTCCGCACTGTTCACGACGTGCCGGGTACTGTTCACGACCTGCCGGGTACTGTTCACGACCTGCCGGTTACTGTTCCCGACCTGCTCGGCACTGTTCACGACTTGACGGGTACTGTTCACGACGTGACGGGTACTGTTCACAAACCATCATGTCGTCCCTAAAAACCGGAGAGCTGTCTGCTCAACTTCCACTATAAATACCCCCTTTGGTATTCATTATCAACACACAAAAAAAAACTCTGATCCTCTCTCTCTAAATAACTTTCCCTCTCTAAAAGGAGCTCTCGGCAGCTCTCCCAGCTCGGCAGCTCGGCAGTTCTCCCAGCTCGGCAGCTCGGCAGTTCTCCCAGCTCGGCAGCTCGGCAGTTCACCAGCTCGGCAGCTCGGCAGTTCTCCCAGCTCGGCAGTTCTCCCAGCTCGGCAGCTCTCCCAGCTCGGCAGCTCGGCAGCTCTCGGCAGCTCGGCAGCTCTCCCAGCTCGGCAGCTCGGCAGCTCTCCCAGCTCGACAGTTCTCCCAGCTCGGCAGCTCTCCCAGCTCGGCAGCTCTCCCAGCTCTCCGCTCTCTGCAGCTCTCCCAGCTCTCCGCTCTCTGCAGCTCTCCCAGCTCTCCACAGCTCTCCCGAGCTCCCAGCTCTCCCGACCTGACGACCGGACGACCTCCCAGCTCCCCAGATCTCTCCTACCCGCCTCAACAACGAACTACGAATGGCTTGATCCCCAACCCGGGGTACGTAGGCAGCCCTCCCCAGATCTCTCCTACCCGCCTCAACAACGAACTACGAATGGCTTGATCCCCAACCCGGGGTACGTAGGCAGCCCTCCGGGCACAGCTATAAATCACCTCCTCCTCCTCATTTGCCGACCGGAACGCAACCGGCTCTATCTTAACAGAAAATCCCCGAACCTCCCCGTTACAAATTGATTTGTAGGAGACGTGCTAATACCCGTTCCAACATTTATGTGCACCACAAGATTTTAGAAATACAGCGACAACGAAAATATATTCAAATCCTCTAGCTTTTCTAATTGTTTTCATGTTTCTAATCTTTGCATCTCCATCATTTTGTTTGAACATATATATAACAGTTATTTAACATATAAATCTGATTGCTACGTCTCTGGACCTATCATTCATCTTATTTAATGCGAGCATTCTCAAGATTCCCACTGAAGATAAGATGTTCAAATTGTTGTACAAGTCACGGTAAGTGGAGGTTAAATGCAAATTTTGATTTTTAAGGTCATTGGCATTGAAGCATCGAGATATATACTTCCGCGTGACGGTAATGTGGTCGGAGAATCAGATGAAGTTTGAATCCTAAAGACAAAAGAAAACAGAGGAGCTCATAAATATTTGAATCCTTATTTGAATCCTTAGGAGGTGAGAGACAAGAAGAGAGCAACGTTTAGAAAATACAATACTGAGGTTTCCAGATTATCATAACAGTTATTAAATCTATCAACATTGATTACAAGTACCTTTACAAGTATTGTGTAACATTTCGATTTCTGGTATATGTAGAGAGCTTTATAAGAATTGATTTGGTTTTTTATGTCACCAAAATACATTTATCTTTTCGATCACTTGTCTAAAGAAAACTTCATAGTTAAGCGTGTTTGAGCTGGAGCAAATTAAAAATAGGTAACCTACCGGGAATATTTTTTTTTTTGGTTAAAGTTGATATTGTATATATATATATATCAAAACTAAAAAAAAAACAAACAAACAAAACCTGCAGCGTAACAAATCGATCTCTAAATTTTTTAATTTTTTAACAATTTTTTTTATGGACCCCTTATGTCTGTGGACCCTGGGGCGGTCACCCTGCTCGCCCTTGTGGTTAAGCCGGCCCTGGCGGTCGGGGCGTTATATATTGCGTCTTTGGTTGTGTCCCGATCGAAAAGTCCCATCGATTTTCAGTTTCTACGCACTCATGATTCACTCATACTTCGTCCTAGACATCAGTTTTGACATTTTAATAAAATGCGTCCCAGAAATCGGTATGTAAAGATACATTAACACGAGGGACCTTGAGTTCGAGTACTCCACACTTATCTATCTCCCATGCATTTCTCAAAGACAAACTCGTTGGAAGTTACCTCATCTTCGAATGTTTACAGATGCTCCGCTAAATGTTTGCCTAAGATATGCTTAGAAGTGAAATCATTTTGGCTTGGTACAATTTTGGACAATTCATCATGGTCCAGTAACAAGTCGACCACACAGTCCCCTTTTCTAATTTTTGATAATTAGACCTCACTCGGTCAAAAATAAAATGTGCGGGAAAGTAGGACTCGGCAAAATATTTGTTAAATTCGTTTCGATTTGTTATCCGTTTCGATTCGATCCGAAAAATCCAAATATATATCCATAATTCTACGAAGCAAAGCAAATACTAAAATTCAATTTCTGTTAAAAAGCAAAACACAAATACTAATTTTCTAAAAGACGGATATCCGTTCCGCTCATATATATATATATATATGAAATTGTATAATTATTATATATATGTAACTTTTGTGAATTTGTGTTCATCAAATTTATTTATTATAAATATCAAACAAATTAAGAAGAAAATATTTTTTTATGAAATAGTACCATTTTGATTTTAATTTTCCTATATTTTTAGTTTTTTAGAATTATTTAAATATTTGTATGGAGTGGATCAGATATTTGGCTAAATATCCAAATTTTGGCGGATATCCGGACACCAGATATTCGATTAATTAGTTACAGAGCGGATACGAAACAGAAAAGTAATGATTCGGACGGAGCATAGCGGATCACATATACCACCAAAATCCAGTATATCCCCTCTATGTCCACACTTCCGGGAAAGTTCGCAAAACAACTTTATCAAAAAAAAAAGTTCGCAAAACAATTTCAAACCGCACCAAAACAATGATGTAAGTTCACATAAATCACTAAATATAGATAACTAGGGTCAAATCAATATTTCACATTTTTATAGAATTTATAAAAATTCCCGAGTTTAAAACTTTAGTTTTCGAAAATTTCCCA
Organism: Eutrema japonicum; assembly: GCA_030161315.1. NCBI lineage: Eukaryota > Viridiplantae > Streptophyta > Magnoliopsida > Brassicales > Brassicaceae > Eutrema > Eutrema japonicum. The sequence goes on from BSQW01000011.1 coordinate 46,703,592, forward strand.
AATTCCCCAGAAAAAAAAGTCTAAACTAATATGTGTGATCCATTACCCACGTAATATTATTATAGTTAGGACAAGATATTACAATTTTATTATTATATATTTACATTTCAAAAAAAAAAACTATTGCAATTTTAAATGTTTTTATCACATAAGAAAAATTACAAAAAACAAATAATCTAATATTTATTAAATGTGATTGTAATGATAATGATGTTAGCTATAAACATTAGTTTTTTTCTTCACTACAATAATTCGATTTTACCTTGGTTAACTTTTTGTTGATATAATTATTTAGTCTGGGCATCCGGTTTATTCGGTTGTCGGTTTGTTTGTTTTAAGTAAAATTTCACCGAAATAAATCAAACAAAAATTTGGTTTACTTCGATTCTGAAGTCGGTTAATTCGGTTTTTTTGTCAAAAGAAGAAATTTAGAACGGTTCAAAAATCCAAACTAGTGGTACCGAATATATATACGAAATATTAGAAGGGTAAATTCGAGCACTCCGTGATAGCTTGTCCACTGTTGTATTTTTTACGCGTGGAATGAGTGAGATAGAGAAAACCTTCTTGCTCCTCCTAAATTCCTTCAGATGTAGTGAGAATGCAAATCATTCCTTTGGTGCAGACACCATTTTCACCAACTCTAAATATTTTGTTACATAAGTTATCGCTGTTTTCTGTTAAACAATCATACTGTACATTGTCCAAATGAGAGTTTCTAATTCTACTTGTAGTAAAGATAAGACTTTTTCGAAAATTTCTTGCTTTTAGTATGATTCACCACTTTCTTGGATACAGTAATAACCTAATCTTGAAAAAGTATGAGTCGATTATATAAAATATAATATCTTCCGAATTGAATCAATTTTTTAATCGGTTTATTCGGTTTGGAAAAATATTATTTATTTATTTGATTTTGTTTAAAATTTTAAAATAAAGTTTATCGGATAATAAGAGATAGATATAGTACAAAATAAATCTTAACTTTTGAAATAAAGAAGTTAAATAATATTAAATGAAGTGAGCTCCTTCGAGAGCAAGCAATGAATATCCTAAAAAGAAGAAATGGAAAACTCGATGAGTGCGATGTTACAGTTGGAGAGCTGTGTCTTCGTTCGAAAAAGTTTTCTTCTTTCTTTACAGTCATAATTTATAAAATAAATTTGAAATAAAACTGAAAAGAAAAGAAGAAAAAAACCCCTGAAGTCCTCAAGCACCCACCTACCCTCCCTTTGGGAATTATTAGCAAAAAAAAGAAAAGAATATTCAGCTTTCCAATTTGACATTCTTTTGTTATTAAAGAGTAACAATAAATATTCTATTGTTAGCTTGTTCTACTCCAACAACCTCTAAAAAGGCTAGTCAAGTTGAGCTTGCATCTACTGCTGAATCTACACCGTCCTTTGGCCTTCCTTTTCATGTAACTTTCACAACCCCTCCACCTCAATCAGGTTCATTCACAAATGAGGCTGTGCAAGATAATGTTTTTGGTAGCAACCAATTTGCTACATTTGCATTGGGAGCGTACGGTGAAGAGGTAGGTGATCCAACCTTTGATAAGATCCGAGGAGGAAGACCAATCAAGCCCACACAAAAAATCTAAGAAATGCAATGGACCCTGGTGAGTGGGCGAGGAAATCGTGGAAGAGGTGGCCGAGGCGACCGCGGACCATGGTGAATGGGCGAGAAAATCCCTAGAGTTTTAATCATATTCTAGAGTTATACCTCTTTTCTTTAATTACTCATGTGTATGCTTTCTCTACTACTTTCAAGCTATTTCTAAAAACTATATGATCTAAAAAAACCATATCCTTGTACTTTCATTTTAATTTAATAGAATACCTTTTATCAAAAAAAACAACAATAAATATCCTATTTTCTTTCCTTATAGCTCATTTGATCATTGTTATTGACACGAAAGCGAAAGAAATTTTATCCATTGAAAATCTGAAGATTGTTTTAGAGTGTAGTTTACTTTTTGATGTTTGGGAATATTTATGTTAGGTTAAATAACAACTAAATATAATATCTTAACATTTACACCCAAAAAAATAAAAACTAAATATAATTTTAATTACAGCTACAAATTAGAATAATTATATATACATATATAAAAAAAAATCGATTACAGCTATAAGCAGGTCTATAAGTTCAATAACAACTATAAATTATAATTTATATATAATACTAGGGGTGGGACGGATCCGGATATTCGAAAATTTTGGGATACTTAGATCTGTATCCTTATCTAGTGGATCTAAGTTTTAATTATCCACATCCGGATCCGTGGCGTCCAGATATCCGGATCCAGATCCGTAAAAATATATATATATTAAAAATAATGATAAATTAAAAAATTATATAATATTTTTAAAAAAAAATCTGGTATTATAAAAAATAGTTTTATTTAATTTTCATTATTTGATATATATAAATCTTAATATATTAAAAATACTATTAATAAAAGAAAGTTTTTTTTGTCAACAAATAGAAATTTTCAATATATTTAAAAGTTCCGGATCCAAATATCCAGACCTTATAATTGTAGTATCTTGAATTTTATTATCCGGATCCGATCTCTTCGGATATCCGGATTTTTGGAGCGGATCGATTCTCGGATTCTAGATAATAGTATCCTGTATAATACATAAATAAATGAATAACCACAAACCATGCATGAAAGCAGCCAAATTTGTGGTAAAATATATATAGTCTAAGTACGTGCTATCTAACCCTTTAGTAGATCTTTACAAAGTAAATTAATTATCCCTCGGACTGCAAATAGTGATTATTTAAGATTATAGTCATTATGTACACAAATTGTAAACTTGGGATCTCAAAGTTTGGAGGCCTAATTGCACTGCGCCTTTTAGATACGTTGATATAAAGTATAAAATAATTAATGATAACTACTGCAGTTTGGAATAAATTATTTATTTTTTACTAGTTCAGATCTTGAAGTGTCGGTATTTCAGAAACCGTTCTTTTTTGGAGTGTGGCACCGGCACTAAATCTTCATACGTATGGCGAAATATTTTCTATGGACGTGATTTGATGAAACAGGACTTGATAAAAGATATTGGAGATGGAACAAATACCTCGGTTTGGATAGAAAATTGGATCATGGATGGATTACCAAGACTGCCGCATTATCGACAAAACAGTGTTGTGGACTTAACCCTCAAAGTCAGTGATCTAATAAATGACAGGACTGGGCAGTGGGATGTGGGGAGAGTTACTGCTTCCTTCGATGACGTGGATGCTATGTGTATTTGTCGTATGAGAATCTCCAGAAACCAAAGGGATGGCTATATTTGGGGATTTTTCAAATATGGTCTTTATAACTCTCAAAGTGGGTATCGATTACTGGAGATGATACAAGACTCTCAATCGCCTCCAGGTTTTCCAATGCCACCCATTGAGCAACTATTGTGGAAAATTTTGTGGAAGATCAATTCCCCCCCCCCCCCCCCCTAAAATACGGCATTTCTTATGGAGAACCTTATCTGGGGCCCTTGCTGTCAAAGACCGACTTTTGTCAAGAGGTATTTCTCTAGACACGACATGTTCTTGTTGTAATGCGGTCTCAGAGAGTATATGGCATGTCGTATTCCACTGCCCCAGAGCCAAAGAAGTGTGGGAACTTTCTCGAATTCCAATCCCTTCATCGGGCTTCTCTACTAATTCGATGTTCCTTAATTTGCACCATCTACTCTCAGTGAGCAAGAATAGAACAGTGGAGGAGAAGGTGAGATTATAGTTCCCTTGGTTTCTCTGGCAAATCTGGAAAGCTCGGAATGCTCTGATTTTCGAAAACACCCGCTTAGCTCCGGCTGTGATTGCATCGAAGGCCCAAGACGACTCTGCCATCTGGATAGCATTGGGTAGCATCGAATCAGTTCGTGAATCTTATGCCCACCCTACTTCATCTAGCTCTCGAGGGTGTAGAAAGCCGCCCCAAGAAATCCTCAAATGCAACATAGGCTGCTCATGGACAAATCAATCCCAGAATTGTGGTGTTTCCTGGATCGTTAGAGACCATACTGGTGCTCCTCTGTTCCACAGTCGTCGATCCTACTCTGCGATATCTGAACCTATGGAGGTTGAGTTACTAAGCTTCTTCTGGGCTATTGAATCTACAAAGAATATGAACTTAAAAAAAATCTCCTTTGAATCTTCCCTTACCCTGGCTACAGAAGTATTTCTTCAACCTCATCTCTTCCCAAAGTATCGGCCTCTACTGGATACCATTGCTATTCTACTCCAATCATTCGAGCATTGGACCTTGGAGCATACAGATTTGGTGAACAACAAGCCAGCAGATGCGATTGCGATTAGCGTCACAAGGGATCAACGCTACGCTTCGTACATCGCCCGAGGTGATCATGAGTGGCTCCGTAGTTCCCTTATTGCCGAAGCGGGGAATGGGTAACTGCATTGGCTGCTTCTTCCCCCAAATGGTCATGTGTTCAAAGTACTCTGACTTATTTGAAAGCACGATGTGACTTCTAGCCCATGAAAACTGTCATCTTGATTGATTGATGCTTTCTGGTGTCGTTATGTTTTTTCTTTGTATTCGGTTTACCCTTGAATTATCGTAATGAAATCAGCTTTAAAAAAAAAGGGTTTTCTGCAAATCAACCCTTCAACTGGAATTTTTTTGCAAGTTTACCCTCGACTTGCAGAAAATGCAAGTCAAACATACCAACTCCGATTCAACCCGCAATATAACCCTCGTCTGTATCGATGACGTGGCAAATATGGATGTCTTTTGAAAACCAGACGGAACATGAAACGCACCGTATGTATTAGAAAAAAAATGGCAACAACTTTTTTAGTGTGTCGTTTTAAAACTAAAAAACGACATGGGGTGGTTATTAATCCCCTTAACCTAAATCGATTTGGGGAAAAAACAAAACTTAGGTTTTCTGGAAAAAAATTTCTTCGTGAGTTGAGAGTTCATTTCCATGAGGGCAAATCGATTTGAGAGGGAACATGTCGTGAGTGATTTGATGGTTTCGTGAGTGATATAGATTTTTATATTGGGTTCGAAACTTCTCGATTTGAGTTCGAAGCTTCTTTTTCTGGGTTCAAAGGTTGTCGGGTTCTAAGCTTCTCGATTTGAGTTTCGAAGCTTATTGTTCTGGGTTGGAAGCATCTCTTTCTGGGTTCGTAAGGGTATCATAGTTCGAGGATTCGTGAAGATTTGGGCTCATTTTGTTTGGAAACGAGGATGTCAGCAACTCCAGATAGGTAAGTATCTCATTTTTTGCATTTCAATCCTTCAGCAGCGTTCTTAATCTGGTCTAATATAGCCTCTTCTCCTTCTGCAGTTTCGATTTTTTCATGTTTGTTGGTGGGTACTGGTCGTCTGATGATTTTTATCATGGTGTAGAGTCACATAAAGTGGGTACTATATCACCTGAAACCTTTAGCTTGAATTCGGTCTATATGTACACTACAAGAAAACAAGGATATTTCCGACGGGCAAATCCGTCGGAAATCCGTCGGAAAGGGCCTTTTCCGACGGATTTCCGACGGATTTAAGCTGTCGGTTACAGTTCGTCGAAAATATGGTTTCCGTCGGAATCCGTCAGAAATGTCCGACGGATTTGTGCCGTCGGAAAGCCGTCAGCCATTTCCGACGGATTGCCGACCGCGTACGTTCCGACGGATATTCAGTCGGAAATGCCGTCGGAAATCCGTCGGTAATTTCCGACGGACTTCCGACGGATATATTACCGACAGAATTTCCGACGGATGGTGATCGGATGAATTTGTCTGAAGTCCGTCGTAAATCCGTCGGAAGATATTTCCGACGGATTTCTGACGGTAACTATTTTCGACGGAGTTAGGACGGATAATTTGATCGGAAGTTGTTTCGGAAGTCCGTCGGTTCTTCGTTGGAAATAGGTTCTGACGGATTTACGACGGAAACTTATTCCGACGGTTTTCCGACGGAATTGGTATTTTGAATTTTATTTTGAATTTTATTTAATTATTTATTTTTTTGAAATTTATATATTAAAATTATAACGCCCCGACCGCCACTACCTGTGGGCCCCATGCCCTCTCTCGGCCCGTGGGCCCCACCCTTGTCCGACGGCCGGTGCGTTAGTCCGAGAGGCTTATTTACTGACCCTGCAATCACCACGTGATCTTTCCCCGTTTTTTTGTCCTCACTCACACGATACCGCGAATCACTTTCCGGTAGGTCACCCATCCTTAAATTGCTCCAGCTCAAGCACGCTTAACTCTGGAGTTCTCTCTGGACAAGTTCCCGAAGAGATAAGTGCACTTTGGTGACATAGGTAGCCAAATCAATTCTTATAAGCCTCTCCGCATATACAAGAAAGCGGGATGTTACAATCACCCCCACTCATAGAGCGCAACGTCCTCGTTGCGCACCAGGATCGTCACCCTAAACGGTGTGAGCCCACCTAACTCCACACACGTGTTTGGGTTCGGCTCTGATACCACTTCTAACGCCCCGACCGCCACTACCTGTGGGCCCCATGCTCTCTCTCGGCCCGTGGGCCTCACCCTTGTCCGACAGAATTTCCGACGGATGGTGATCGGATGAATTTGTCGGAAGTCCGTCGGAAGATATTTCCGACGGATTTCCGACGGTAACTATTTTCGACAGAGTTACGACGGATAATTTGATCAGAAGTTGTCTTGGAAGTCCGTCGGTTCTTCGTCGGAAATAGGTTCCGACGGATTTACGACGGTAACTTATTCCGACGGTTTTCCGACGGAATTGGTATTTTGAATTTTATTTAATTATTTATTTTTTTGAAATTTATATATTAAAATTATATAAATTTGAAATATAAATTAAAAATAGAAATAATAAATATATAAATTCATTAAACAAAATTAAAAAATTCATTACACATTAAAATAAATTGTTCAAAAAAAGCATTAAAAGCAAATATTTAAACGGTTGGAGAATCTCCGTCGTCGGGATTATTATCCTGAAACATATGCGGGAAGCATTTCTCCATCATCTTCTCCAAGCAGGAGAGCTTCTTGGTGATAGTCTGTTGCTCCGTCCGTAGCTCTTCAACCTGCTGGTCACGGTCTTTCACCGTTTGGGTGAGCCTCTCGATTTCTACCCGGTACTCCGAAGGATAACGAGGAAGCGAAGAAGAAGATTCCTGGGTCGGAAGGGTGCCTAACCCAGCGAATCGACCTTTCACTTGCCGGGTTTGCTGCGAATAATTATAACCGATAATAAATAAATAACGAAAATAAAAAAAAAACGAAATGAAATTAAAACTTACCTCAAGTACAATCTGGTTTATCTCTTCCCGGGACAAAGAGTTCGAGGACGTCGATCCTTCGATAGTGAGCTGCGATGATAGTTCACGGTCCAGCTTCGTCTTCTTGCTCTTCTCGACAACATTCCGCATCCCCAAGTCCTGTATCTGACCGGTTTTCTTGTTGGTGTGTCTATTCTCGATGAGTTGAAGATAATCGGGTTCGGAACCAGATTCTCTCGCCTGCGAAAATTTGTTAAGTTAAATAAATATAAAAAACAGAATTAACAATAAAAATTTTAAATTAAACTTACCATTTCCATCGCTTCCCGTTCGATGGTCTTTGCGCCCGCGTTGTGGATGTAGACCCCTTTCCCGCCTCGTTGGCTATTTCGGTTCTTCGACTGTTGCTCGGAAGTCTTTTTCGTCGCAGGCCTACTCCAGTACTCACAGAAGCCCTTCCAGACGTCGTCGTCAAGGTCCTTCGGCTTGTCTTTGTTGTGCTTCCACTTCTGCTTCCACTCGTACATGTGCTTCGAGTACGAGTTTGCGGCATACTTGTCGAATGTGTCAATGACTTTGCGCGTATGATGAGAGTCCCACGTGAACTCTTGCTACAATTTTTTTTAAAAAATATGTTACATATCAAAAAGAAAAATTGACAAAATGAAATTCAAAATAAATAATATATCAATAAATAACTTACCGCGAAAGTCCGGTGCCACACGTCTTTCTCCTCGGTAGGCATGTCCGAATACTTCTCGTACGGTTTGTCCAACATGTTGTGGAGCATCCGTAATATCGCCTTGGTGATCTGAGTCGACAGCTTAAACCTGAAAACATTATGAAAAGATATAAATATGTTAAGTTTAAAAATCTAAATAAATTGAAATAATGTACAAAAATTTTCTTACCAAGTGCCGTCCTCAAACTTCGGGTCGAGTCGAATGCAATGGCCCCGGTTAGGCTGCTGGACTAGCTCCTCGATCTCAATGTGGCTCCGAGCAGCGGATTGCTGGGAATCAGGGATGTGAGTTTCCGAGCTCGTTGGTCCCGGAGGAGGCGTACACCGAGAACTCCGAGAACGGCGTCCTTGGTTGCCGCCTCCCAACTGAAGAACATCGTCGTGATCCCTGCGGAAAACGGTAAAATTGTTAGTAAATTAACGAAAAATTCAAAAGTTACCAAAATTTTTGAAATTTCAGCAAAACAATTTATGAAAAATTCAAATTTTCCGGAAAATTCAAATTTTCCAAAAAATTCAAATTTTCCGAAAAATTCAAAGTTTACTAAAATTCAAATTTTTCAAAAATTTTCAAAATTTGCTAAAATATTTTAAAATCAGTTTTAATATATAAAAATATTTAGAAAACGTTTTATTACTATAAAAAATATTTAAAACGATTTTATTTCTAAAATAATATTTGAAAAAGGTTTTTATTATTAAAAAATATTTTAACATCAACTTAAATATATATAAATATTTTAAAAACGTTTTTATTAGTTAAAAAATATAATAAACAATTTTAATATATACACATATTATAAAAACGTTTTTATTATTAAAAAATATTTTAACATCAACTTAAATATATAGAAATATTTTAAAAACGTTTTAATTAATTAAAAAATATTATAAACGATTTTAATATATATACATATTATAAAAACGTTTTTATTACTATAAAAAATTTTAAAAACAATTTTAATATATACAAATATTATGAAAACGTTTTTATTACTTAACAAATATATTAAAAACATTTTTAATATATACAAATATTGTCTAAACGTTTTTATAACTTAAACAATATTTTAAAAAATTCAAACAATATCTAGAAACGTTTTTAAAATATTTTTAGAAAATAAAATAAGATCTAAAAACGATTTTAATATTTTTAGAAAATCAAACAAGATCAAAAATTTATTTTCTAGATCTAACAATTCTAAATCAACAATCTAAACACATAAACCCTAACACTAATATTATTCTAAATAACAAATTCTATTATAACCACTTAACAATTCACATAAATAGAATTCTAACAACCTAACTAATATATTCCCTAAAACTAACATGATATAAAAAAAATTTAAAGGAATTGATTAAACTTACATGGTTTTGTTGGAAAAGAATTGAGGAATTGATGAAAAGGAGTTGATGAATTGAAGATTAAAATTGAAATTGTGAAGAAGAAGAAGAGAAGAGGGAGAAGAACAGATTTTCGCTAAGGAAGAAGAAGAGAGAAGAGGGAGAAGAAGGAGAAGAAGCGACGGAAGAGAGAGAGGAAGAAGAGAGAAAGAAGGAAAAAAACTTACGTTGATATAATTCGATGTCCGTCGGAAATCCGTCGGAATTCCGTCGAATTTCGAAAAAATAATTTCATTTACGCGGTTGATATTCCCGCGGTCTCGAAAATATCAAAGTCCGTCAGAAATCCGTCGGAAATTTCCGACGGATTGGAGAAGATAAGGACTTGCATGTTTGTCGATTAGTCAGTCAACAAGCACGTGTCTAATTTTTCATATCCGTCGGAAGTCCGTCGGAAATTTCCGACGGATTTCCGACGGATAAGGTATATTCCTTGCATGTTTGTCGATTGGTCAGTCAACAAGCACGTGTCTAATTTTTCAGATCCGTCAGAAATCCGTCGGAAATTTCCGACGGACTTCCGACGGATTTAGGGTATATTTGGGGTTTAGAGTTTAGGGTTTCTTTATATGATTTAGGGACATGTTATTTAGGGACATGTTATTTACATGTTTCATTCAATATATATTAAGTTCATCAATATTAAAGGCTTTGCATTAGTTTAAAAATTATACAACATCAAAACATATCATTTCTCATAAATCAACTATATCTTATACTAGAACTTATACAAACACTTCCATCAAAATTTATAAATTCTATATAACACATTTTCTTGATGTATATACAAGGTTAACCTATTTTATATACATAATACAAGTGTTTGTAAACATTTGCCACAAAAAAACCTATACCCTATATCCTAAACAAGATTTTTGAATATCCGTCGGAAATTTCCGACGGATTTCCGACGGATTCAACTTCCTACGGATATTCAAAAATCTTGTTTAGGGTATAGGTTTTTTTGTGGCAAATGTTTACAAACACTTGTATTATGTATATAAAATAGTTAACCTTGTATATACATCAAGAAAATATGTTATATAGAATTTATATAGAAGTTATAATATAGGTTAACCTTGTAACCAAAATTTTTTTTGTGGCAAAATTCTGATTTTGTTACACTTAATCAAATGTCTAACTTTATAAAATTTTGACATAACTGATATATTACACATTACAATTCTAGTTCAAATATATGTACATATTTTACGGTGCAAATTTTATAATTAAAACTACTGTCAATCCGATGATGAGTAATCTGATTCTCCTGAATCGGAAGGTTCCCCAAATTCATCAAATTCTTCTTCTGAATCCTCAAATACTCGATCGTCTGACTGTATGGTGAAATCAACGACAAGGTCGACCTCAAGGGAATGCTCGATTGAACCCAAACCTACGGAGCTTTGTTGGAGGGGTTCATGATTAGACATCCCATGAACTCTACCTCTCGGGTTTATCGATGTGACTGTAACCCACGGGTCTTGCTTGTTTGTCACCCGCGGATAGGGAATGTAGCATACCTACACCATGTACAAATTTAACCACGGAAATGCAACAAAACTAAATTAAAAATTAACGTAAAAGAAATACATACCTGGTCTGTTTGTGATGCAAGTACAAATGGCTCGTATCTCTGGAGTTTTCTTCTGCTATGTAATGATGTAACACCAAATTGGTCGTGTCGCACACCGCTTCCTACTAATGGGTCGTTCCAGTCGCATAAAAATGCAACACATCTTAGACCGAGCATTCCCGGGTACTGAACATCGAAAATCTCACGTACGACACCATAGTATACAAGATCACCTGACTGAGTTGATACACCGTAATCTGAAGTTGTCGCACTCCTATCATCCCGAAGAATCTTAAAAGCGTACCCCCGTGTGCTATACATCACATGTGACTGCACGGTTGCTAGTGGAAATCTCACAATTTCTTCTAACCACGTGGGAAATGTTTGTCCGTTAGCCTTCTCTGTCGTCACCTGCACAATTAAAATAAAAATACTTCAAATAATTAAATCTTTCATTACATATGATGATTGCTAAAAACAAGGCAATTAAAAGACTTACATAATCTCTTAACCAACGTCCGAACTCTTCCTGTTTGAGCTCGATTAGCTCGTCCTCTGTTTTGTCAGGAAATGCAAAACGTTGATAAGCCATATACATCCTGTGAGATTGAAACAATTATCACGTTAGTACATATATATATAATCAAGAACCCAATAAGTAATTAAAAATTAAGTTCAATATATAATACCTCTCATATTCATCAACTCCGTCGCAGTTTGTGAGAATATACCTATGCAAATGCTCTCGCTCTTGTGGTGAAAGTCTCCTCTTCTTGCCTTTTCCACTAAGTCGTCCAATCTGTAAAAATATATGAGGTACATCGACCGGATAGAAAGGTAGGACGCCTCCGTCATCATGTCGAGCTGCTCTACGACTCTTTGTTTTGACTTGTGATGGAAAGTAGGACTCGGCAAAATGTGAGGTTTCTTCATTAATGGTCTGTGCGACGATAGAACCCTCCACTCTACTCAAATTTTTCACCTTCTTCTTTAGATGTAACATATACCGTTCGAAAAGATACATCCAACGGTACTGAACCGGGCCCCCAAGCTCTGCTTCTCGAGGGAGATGAATTGTTAAATGTTCCATAACATCAAAGAATGAAGGAGGAAATATCTTCTCCAAATTGCAAAGGATTACAGGTATATTAGCCCCAAGATTGCGGATACCGTCGGATGTAAGAGAGCGAGAACATATATCTCGGAAAAAGGCACCAACCCCTGCAATATATGGATAACAAATGAATAATTAAATAATGAAGTATATATTGTATAAAGTAGTAAATAAATAATTTCATGATTGTACCTGCAATTGCTTCGTGGACATTACGTGGTAGAAGACATGCAAAGGCAAATGGAAGGAGGCACTGCATCACCACATGACAATCATGACTCTTCATCCCAGTAAACTTCCCTTCTCCATGATCAACGCAGTTCCGAAGGTTAGATGCGTATCCGTCCGGGAATCTAACACTTTCGGTAATCCAGTCAAAAAACTCGGCCTTTGAAGGTTCATCGAAACGAAAAGCCGGGACCGGAGGCTTCCCGTTCCCTGTCACATGTAGTGCTCTACGAGAACAAATGTCTGGCAAGTCCAATCTAGACTTCAGATTGTCCTTCGTCTTCCCTTTGACATTGAGAACGGTGTTCATAATGTTGTCGAAAAAAATCTTCTCAATGTGCATGACATCCAGATTATGCCTCAAAAGATGGTTCTTCCAATAAGGCAAATCCCAGAAAATGCTCCTTTTGTGCCAATTATGAACGTTGCCACAACCATCAACAGGATGATGTCCGTTACCACCACAATCAACGGTCCTCTCTGCACCAAAATCTCTAAACTGAGTCAACAAATACTCACCATCTAACTCAGGAGGAGGACCGTCAAATACTTTCCGGTTCTTCCTAAACAATGTGGTGCTCCGACGATAAGGATGATCGCTAGGTAGGTATCGCCTATGACAATCAAACCAAGACGTTTTCCGTCCGTGCTTCAATTGGAACGCATCAGTGTTATCTTGACAGTACGGGCACGATAACCTTCCGTGCGTTGTCCATCCTGATAACATGCCATATGCTGGAAAATCGCTAATAGTCCACAAAAGTACCGACCGCATGATGAAATTTTGGTGACAAGAAACATCAAACGCTTCAATACCTTGGTCCCATAACATTCGCAGCTCATAAATCAATGGTTGCAAAAACACATCAAGTGATCTCTTCGGATGCTCTGGTCCAGGAACGAGAATGCTAAGGAACAAGAACTCCCTTCGCATGCACAAAGATGGCGGCAAATTGTAAGGTGTTACAATTACTGGCCACAAAGAATATTTTCTGCCGTGCTTCCCAAAAGGGCTGAAACCATCGGTACATAATCCAAGGTATACGTTCCTTGCCTCAAACGCAAAGCTGGGATAAATGGATTGAAAATGTTTCCATGCTCCTGCATATGACGGATGGGCGATTTGTCCATCTGTTGTATGCTCTGCATGCCATCTCATTGCTCCTGCTGTGCGCTCTGACTGATATAACATCTTCAATCTCTCTATTAACGGTAAATACCACATCCGTTTATATGGCACTGGCACTCTTCCACCTGTTTCCTTATACCGAGGTTTGCGACAAAAACGACATGTCGTACGATCTGCGTCCTCTCTCCAGTAGAGCATACAGTTGTTTATGCATACATCTATCATCTGATACGGCAATCCTAGACCTTGAACAAGTTTCTGTATCTCATAGTATGATGCCGGTGCAAGATTATCTTCTGGCAAAAAAAATTTCACAAAATCAGCGATTGCATCCACGCACTCCTCACTCAAATTGAAATCCGTCTTTATACCCATCATCCTTGTTGCAGTTGATAAAGGGGAATGTTCACCTCTACACCCATCATATAACGGATGTTTAGCAGCGTCTAAAATATCAAAGTATCTCCGAGCTTCTAAGTTAGGTTCTTCTCCCCTATCTCCATACTCAGCAACCGATGGTATACTTTCACGAAATGCATCGTTCACCATCTGAACATGACCTACAGTACTTTGTTCTTCCATTGCGGGTTCTTCTAAGCTAGTGTTATCCCCAATATAATGTTCACTAGTACTAGCATAATTATCCACCATTGTATCATTTTCTCCATGATAATACTAAATCTTGTAACCCGGCATAAACCCATGACAATACAAGTGTGACCATACTTCATCTATCACGATAAATCTACGATTCCCACAATTGGTACAAGGGCAATAGATTTTACCGGTTTTTTTTTCTTTCTTCTGCATACCCGCAAATGCCATGAATTCCTGTAGACCTTTTTTGAATTCCTCCGTAACTAGGCCCGTGTCCGGAATTTGATGAGGCTTGTCCATCCATGATCGAAAATAATTATAAAGATTTGAAGAAGACATTTTCGTAAGGAATTAGATAACAGAGATTTTTTTTTGTTGTGATTATAAATGAAGCGTGGAAACGTTTTTATAAGGAAAATTTTGTGCATTTTCCGACGGATTTCCGACGGATTTCCGACGGATATAAAGTAGATATTATCGATGTCGGCAACCATGTCGGCAACCATGTCGGCATCTGTCGGTAATCCGTCGGAAATCCGTCGGAAAATTCCGACGGATGAACGTCGTCGGAAATCCGTCGGCAGTTTGTCGGCAACATCAGAATTCGTCAAAAAGTCATCGGAAATATGTCGAAAAGTGTCCGACGGGGTAATATTTCCGACGGAATTCCGACGGATTTCCGACGGATGAAAAGTTAGTCGGAAATCCGTCGGAAAGTCGTCAGAAAGTTCCGACGGAATTATTGCCGTCGGAATTTCCGTCGGAAATACACCTGTTTTCTTGTAGTGGTATGTTAAGGTTATCTACGGTTATGATGACAACATGAGTAAAGTCTCGTGGTATCCACCTGAATCGCCTATGAAGAAAGAAGATATCGATGATGATGAGATGTTAAGGAAAGTGGTACTTTATTCTCTTGGGTCAGGAGCTATGACACTATATATAGTTCGGGAAGATGATCCATATATTGGTAAGCGTATAGTTAGTGGTGTAGTTAGTGATGATATCTTCCTTGAGGATGGTGATGATAATGGTCCAAATGAAGATGGTGACAGTAGCAGTTCTAATGGTGATGATGGAGAGGATTCTGAGAATTGTGAAGATGGTGATGATGAGATTGTGGAGCATGAAGAGCAGAATGAGAGTAGTGATAGTGATTTGGGCGATGATGTGGTAGATGAGAGTAAGTATCGAAATTTTAGGTTAGGACAAGAATACAAGACGATACAATCCCTCAAAGCTGCTATTACCCGATATGCGATAAAGAAGAAGAGAGACATTAAGTATGAAAAGTCAGATAGTAAGCGTGTAGTAGCTATTTGTTCTGACAAGAAGTGCCCATGGAGGCTTTCTGCATCTATCAACAGCACCAGTACGAGAGTGGTTATTAGAGCTTTCAATGATGAGCATGATTGCACTTGGCATGGAAAAGTCTCACTGTTGACTAATGCTCGCATTGCTGAGATATACATTGAAGAATTTAGGATCAATCCATATATCTCAGCAAAGCAATTGCAGAAGAAGCTTATGAAGCGCAACATCAATGTTGCAAAAACAATTTGTGAGAGGACCAGATTAAGGTGCTTGCAAACTTTTGATGACGAGCAAGCAGAGTCATTTGCAAGACTCTTTGATTATGTTGCTGAGGAAGACGAATCCTGGGTCCACAGTTGAATGTGAGGTAAGACAAACAAAGTTTTATAGGTTTTATGTTTGTTTTGATGGAATCAAAGATGGGTGGAAGGCAGCATGTAGGAAGATAATCCATGTAGATGCGACATTTCTGAAATGGAGGATGACTGGATAGTTATTAGTTACTTGTGGAAGGGACCCTAATGACCAGATGTTTCCCATAGCATGGGGTATTGCTGATGCTGAGAATAAGCCCAATTGGGACTGGTTTTTTTGTACATTTGGCTGAAGACTTGGATCTGGGAAGTGGGAATGGATTGACTTTGGCTAGTGACCAATGTAAAGGGTTGATTGGAGCAGTGAAAAACGTGTTCCCATATGCAGAACATAGGTCGTGTGCAAGACATGTTCATGCAAATTGGAAAAAGAAACATTCTGGAGCAGACTTTGAGGACTTATTCTGGGGTGCTGCATATTTCTACTACCATGCCGCCTTCAAGAGGAAGATGGAAGAACTGAAGAAGCTTTCTTCGGCTGCTTATGACGACTTGAGGATATCTAATTTCTGCCCATGGCCAAGGTAAGTATTCATAATATAGATTCTAAAGTTTATAGATTATGTTTATAATTTATGTTTATAATTTCTGAACAGGGCATATTTCAGTGGATATGCTAAGTGTGATTCTGTTGAAAACAATTTTGGAGAGTCATTCAATGCATCAATTCGGATTGCAAGAACAAAACATGTGGTTGAGATGCTTGAAGAGATTAGGAGAGTTGTGATGACTAGTAATGACAAGAAAAGATCTGAGGCAGAGAAAGCAAAAGGGGATTACACTCCTAGATCATTGGCTTTGTTAGACCAGCAGATTCACAAAACAAAGGATTGTCAGCCTTTAAGTTGTGGTTTAGGAGATTATGAGGTTAGTTATTTTAATGACAGGTTTGTAGTTCGGATGAGAGGTGAAATTAGTTGCAGCTGTAGAATGTATAAAATCAGTGGTATCCCTTGCTGCCATATAATCTTTGCTCTGCGCATGGAGAGGCAAGTTGATGAAGACCCAAAGAGTTTGATTTTTGAGTTGTTCACTATAGAAAAGTTGAGGAGATGTTATGTTAATGGGTTGAAGCATGTGGGAGGCATGAACATGTGGGATAGGACTACTGATGTGCGGGTAAATCCACCTCCATATAAGAAGCCTCATGGGAGACCTCCAGGGAAAAGAAGAACGAGGGAAGTAGGTAAACGAAGACCAGGAAAGGTTCCTAAGAGAGGAACCAAAATTGTAAGTGAAATACTATTCTTTATTTTGCTCTAATGTCTTTTTTTGTTGTGCTTTAATGTCTTTGTTTTGTTGTGCACACAGTATTGTGGCCTCTGTGGACAAGAAGGACACAACAAGCTCTATTGCAAGAATACACCTGTCCCTAAGCCACCAAAGAACCCACCTGGGAGGCCACGGGTAAGACCTCTCCCTGCTGTATCCGCACCACAACAAGACTTATTACTTGGTCCACAAAGCCAACCATTGGAAGATCTTCCAAGCCTTTCATCTGCTCTCCCAAGAAAGGGTCTTGGAAGACCTCGTAAAAGCCAGTTTGTAGGTGAATCATCTTCTCAACCCAATCCAAGATCGTCATTCTACTAGACTTTCTTTTTTAAGCTTTGGTTAAGACATTCTGTGTAACGGCATTAAGCCAGTTTGTTTTCTTTGGTTAAGACTTTCTGTGTAATGAAAAACCGGATATGGTTGTGATAAAAGCAGATGTTATTGATAAAGAAGGCAAGAAGTAGTTTGGTGTGTTTGTAATGTAAATTCTTGTGTCCTCTCTTCTTCTTCTTCGATTTGTTTTTTTGTTAGTTGCAGGTTTGGTGAGATGAGTTTTCACATGTAGAATCTTACAATATGTATTAATTAAGATCTTGAAATCTTGATCAATTCAATGCAATTGTCTTTTTTCCTTTTTTTCTTTTCATTTGAGGACAAGAGAAGATGTCACTGTGTTGAATTGATTAGTCTTAACCAAAGAAAACAAATGTGTTTTGGGATCGATTGAAATTGAAAAGTGTTATTTGGTTAAGACAGTGAGAGGGAGAAGAACCAAAAACCAAATCAAACCGGAATTAAAAACTCTCTCGGTTAAAAGAAATTGTAATTCCGAACCGGGGAGAACAAATCACAAAAGTCCAAAAGAGAAACACAATTAACGCAAAATAAAGATTGGTTCCTGACACACATTAACTAGAGTCTCAGAGAGTGATCAAACTCCACAATCAGAAGTTCGAAAAAACAGACTTCTCTGAAAAACAGACTTTCCCCTCAAGTATCAATGACAATAACACAAAGTAAACAAATGCAATAGATGCAAATGCATAAAGTCTAAATGTCAACAAGACCTGATGTACTCTTCTCCTTAAGAAACTACTACAAGACCAGTGATTCTACTCTAAAGACATTAGGTATTGTACTGTACTCTTCTCCTTAAGGATCAACACTTCCCGCTTAAGTGTTTCACATTCTTCACGGGTTTGCCTCAGCTCATCCATGAATGCCATTTGTTCCTTCAAATTCCTAATTTCTTCTCTTTGCTCTCGAATGACATCTCTTGCCTCCAACAATGCTAGATGTTGCCATCCGTGTGGTTTCTCTTCATCAAACCAACGGAAAAAGTTGCAAGATTCGTAACCCCCGTTACCCATTTTACTTCTTGGACAGCTGTAGAACCTACGTCAGGGTTTGCATCAGTCCAAGCTTTTACAATTTTTGCTGGTCGTTTACAGTCGCACACAACAACTTTGTCATCCTTGTATTCACTCTTAGATGAACTACCATTGTAAGCCATCTGCCAATAATCACACAAAGTCTGTAATTTTCCAGAAAGTCTGTAATTTACAAACCCATGAAAGAGAAACAAAGAAAGATTGTAATTTAAAAACCCGAGTCATATAATTGAGCAACGGCCACAAATCAATCAGAAATTTCAAAGAGCAACTTGCATCAAATCATATAATTGAGCAACGGCCAAACGAATCAAAGAAGAAGTCAAATCGAAATCCGGGTACTAATTAGACTCAATTTCAAATGGTAACAATCAGAATCAACCAAGTAAGAAGATAGACATTCAAAATGGAGCTTCCACAGATCTTAAGCCCAAAACTATCACCTGGGTTCATTCAGACTAACCGGAGAGCTTCAATTTCGTCGGCAATCGCACGGAGTAGAAGAACCACGGAGGAGAAACTGAAGAACAAATGAGAAGCGCTCAAACGGCAAATTGTTCGTGGTCTGTATAATTTCGATTTGGGGAAAAAATCAACTCAATCCAGATTTTTATATCCTTTACCCACGTTTTATTTCCCCAAAACAACATGATTTTCGATTACACAAAATAATCCCAAAACGCAGCGTTTCAATC
This sequence comes from Eutrema japonicum, assembly GCA_030161315.1. Classification (NCBI taxonomy): domain Eukaryota; kingdom Viridiplantae; phylum Streptophyta; class Magnoliopsida; order Brassicales; family Brassicaceae; genus Eutrema; species Eutrema japonicum. The sequence continues at coordinate 46,722,699 of BSQW01000011.1, forward strand.
TATGTGACCGATATAACGGAAGTTAACATCGAGAGTTATATTGCGGGTTGAATCGGATTTTGTATGTTTGATTTGCATTTTCTGAAAGTCGAGGGTAAACTTGCAAAAAAATCCAGTTAAAGGGTTGATTTGCAGAAAACCGAAAAAAAACTACTGCAATTTGGAATAAACTATTTATTTTTTACTCCCTAATATTAATCTAAGAAATGGGTACCTTTGTTGCATGGCTGCCTATTTTATGAAAAGCTTATTAGAACTTCTTTAGTCAAGCTACAAGGAAAGAAAACTGAGTCATTCACATGTTACTCAAAATATAAGTAAATCTTATATATACATAATACACTTAAACTGTAACTTAACATGTATGCCTTAGACACTTAACATGTATAAATAAGTATTTATTTTCATTGCTAATGTCTTTCTCTCCTTTTTCATCAATGCCAATGGCAAAGCTAAGGAGCACTCTCTCTCCAAATAACCTCACCAAAACTCTCTCTTTCTTCTTCTCTCTCCTCACCGCAACCGCTCCTTCACTCTCCTCCGCCACCTCCGCAACAGACACCTTCGTCTACGGCGGCTGCTCCCAACAAAAATTCTCTCGGGCGTCTCCTTATGAGTCAAACCTCAACTCTCTTCTCACTTCTCTAGTCAACTCCGCCACATACTCTTCTTACAACAACTTCACCATCATGGGCTCTTCCTCCTCCGACACTGCCCGTGGACTCTTCCAATGCCGCGGCGATCTCTCAATGCCGGACTGCGCCACGTGTGTGGCACGTGCTGTCTCTCAAGTGGGACATCTTTGCCCTTACACTTGCGGTGGGGCCCTCCAGCTAGCCGGATGCTACATCAAGTTCGATAATGTTAGCTTCCTCGGCCAAGAAGACAAAACCGTTGTCCTAAAGAAGTGTGGGCCCTCTGAGGGTTACAACACCGACGGGATCACCCGGAGAGACGCCGTTCTCACGGGACTACTTAACGGCGGAGGGTATTTTCGAGCCGGAGGGTCCGGTGATGTTCAAGGTATGGGACAGTGTGTAGGAGATCTAACGGTTTCCGAGTGCCAAGATTGTGTAGGAACGGCAATCGGACGGCTTAAAAACGATTGTGGCACGGCCGTCTTTGGAGACATGTTCTTGGCTAAGTGTTACGCAAGATACTCTACTGATGGTGGACAATACAATGCCAAGTCTCATAAATGTAAATTTTCTTTACTTATTATTGTTAGTCAAATTTTATGTTTTTATTTTCAACATTACCATTTGTATCCATATTTGTTTTGAAAACAAAAAAAAACAAATCTAGATGATTTAGAAACTCTTACTAAATTTTTCGTTTTATGAATAAATTTTTCTGTTAATGTTTTTATCTACTCAGAATTATTAAACATTTAGAATTAAAACTTATTTTTTAACATCTATCTTGTATATAAATACATAGAAAATACAAAATAATTAATACTTACTTTTACGGTATTTTTAGAGGCTAATTTTCTTATTATGTGTCTTAATTATGTTACCAATTTATATATCTTTGAAAGAAAATGACATTAGGAACCCGAATTATATATTTTATAATTAAGATTGGAGTATTTTTAGTATTTTTGTTATTCTCTCTAAACCTGATCGTGTGTTATTATTGCTTTAGAATTTTGATTAAATCAACTAATTGTAAATTTTGTTGTTGAATATAAAGATAAAACAAACTATGGAGGAGAAAGGACGTTTGCGATCATCATAGGACTAATAGCTGCAGTTGTTCTTCTAATTATCTTCCTTCTCTTCCTCAGAAGCGTTTGCAGTCGCGGAGGTAATTAACTATTTTTTCTTACTTTTTTTTTTCATTTTTCTAATTTATTTTACCTAATTTCTCTCACATTATATGGTAAATACAAAATACACATACATGTATATTCAAAGTAGAAATGCATGGCTCTTATGATAAAGGTACGTAGTCAAAAGACCGAAAATGAATGTTAATATGTAATATACTTGCACGTCCATCATACAAATGGTCTTTGATTAGGTTAATCAAATAGTGAAATACAAATAACCTTTAAAAAGGATATTCAAAAAAATTAAAGTAATATGTTTATATAAATTTAAAATTTTCAGGTAAATAATTGTCAAGAGCGTGGATCTCAAAGAAGCAAAAACAAAAATTCAGATGAGATGTATATCGCTTTGGATTCTTTCGACTTTATTTCTCCTGTCTTTTTAATTACTTTTCAGCACTATTTTAAATTATTTTGTTTCGATTGTTGTTACATATATATAATACTTGTGATAATAATTATTTTAATTGAAAAAGAGCTAAGAAAAGGAAGTCTTAATTAAGAAATGAATTTTAATGGCTATGTGCATATCCGAAAGAGAAAGAAAGATTACTAAAGCAACAAAGTAAAATTAAAGGGTATAGAGAAAAAGAGGTATCTAAAAGCAAAAGTTTATGTCGATCTTTGTTTCTCAAATGGAATATATTCTCTTATAAAAAAATACCGAATTTTATAATATTCCTCTCAAATGTTTCCTTCAATCGAAAATTTAATATTCCTTTCCAATTTAGATAGCATTTATCCCAAATTTACTCTTACGTAATAATTTGTGGTGAGAGTATATATTGGAAAGGAATGCATATATATATAACTTTTTATAATTATGGGCCTTTTATTATAATAAACTCTAATCGAGGCTACAATATCAGCGTAACTTTATATAATAAGATAATAGAAACTCTTTTATATAATATATATATATATAAGTAAGTAAACGAAGTTTTTAAGATGTAATCAACTCAACATAAACTAATTTTCAGCTAAAGAAACAATCTAAAAAGGCAGGACTTGAAGTAAACGAGTTAAAAAAAAAGAAAGAAAAAATATCTTCTAAACCGGAACACTGTGTGGTTTTTAACCAAGCTTTTAAAAAGGCAGGTTACAAGATTTAAACCAAGTTTTTAAGACGTAATCAACTCAACATAAACCAATTTTCAGCTAAAGAAAAAATCTAAAAAGGCAGGACTTGAAATAAACGAGTTTGTTTTTAAAAAAAAAATCTTCTAAACCGGAAAACTGTGTGGTTTTTAACCAAGTTTTTAAGATGTAATTAATATATATATATATATATATATATATATATATATATATATAACCAAGTTTTTAAGGTGTAATTAACTCAATATAAGCTAATTTTCAGCTAAAGAAACAATCCAAAAAAGCAGAAATTGAAGTAAACGAGTACAACAACAACAAAAAAAACAAGAAATTCATCTAAACCGGAAAGACAACCTGAGACAAGGGAACAAAATACAAACGAAGTCAAAGACTCGAAGAAACAAAAGAAGGTCCGGTCAAAATAAAACGATGCGTTTTAAAAGAGATCACTAAAACGCAGCGTTTAGGAAACAAATCAAATCCCGTGACCCACACGTCACAGCTCATGTGGCCGTTGGCAACAAAGACACGTTTCGAGATCCAGAATAAACCGAACCAGTACCAAACCGTTTTTGTTGGATTCAATTCCGGTACAATAATCCAATCATGAAAGGCAAAAAAGGAAACATTTAATGGATCAATAAATGATCGAGTCTTAGAAAAAAGGAAATAAACAACAAATTGAAAACAAATAAATTATCGAATTTTAGAAGGAAACAAAAAAGGAAATAGATTAAAACGCTACTTTTACAATAAACCTCTCTCTATATAAATCAAATCATTCACCCGAAGAAATCTCTCTCTCTCAAGACAACAATCTTCTTCATCTTCAAATCCGAAATTTAGGGTTTTATTTCGGTTGGATTTTCTTATTTCTGCGGCCATGGAAATTATCGAAACTGAAAGAGTCGACGTTTTTACGCGAGTGGCGAATCTACCGATAAACTTCGAGTCTACGAACAGAGTCACAATCTATCTACTCGACCTGCTCAAGGACGAAGCTGGAATTGTAACAACTTTAGGAGGATATCACATCCGCTTGAAGCCACATGGCAGCTTCACGCCACATCATCTCTCTCGACTCCTTCGTGATAGACAAGTTCCTGAGTCTCAATATGTAGGGGAAAGAATCGCTCGTAATATCAAAGATTCACTTGATAATGATCATTCTCTTCGAGAACCTGTTTTTGTAACCGTTGCTGTCAATTTCATCAAAGAGAGGCGTTTAATTTTATCGCCGCTGCCTATTCTTCCTACTCCGTCGAGAGGTGCTTCGAGGGAAATTTTGCAGAGATTAGCAAAAGAACATAGAATTGAATTTAAGGATTTGGAAGGAAAAAACGAGACTCAATGTTCGATTTTTATTGAGGATTGGTCCAAGAGTCATACAAACATCATCGAGATGCCTCAATGCGAACATATGTTTCATCAAGGCTGTCTCTTTGAGTGGCTTGGTCGGCAAAACTCGTGTCCGTTGTGTCGGAGAGTTCCTTGCCAATAGGATCAAAGATCGACTTAGGTTTTTTTTGTGGGATTAGAGATTTAGGGTTTTGAATTTCGAGCATATTGTAATTCATTCTTATAACTCTGTTTTTCTATGTAACTTGCAATTATTTCACTTGTATCATAAATTTGTTTATGGATCGATAACATGAATAACCCAAATTTGAAGTGATGTAGCCTGAGGCATAAGTTAAAATGTATTAAAGGAGATAAATATATCAAATAAGAAAGCCAATAGAAACTCTCAAACTCATATTTCTTCTCTGTTTCTTCTCTGAAACTCATATTTCTTCTCTGTTTCTTCTCTGAAACTCATATTTTTTTCTTTCTCTGAGTCTATTCAATTGGGATTTTATTTACTTTATTCCTTATTTTTCTTTGCCTATTAATTAAAATCTTAACCTCTAAACCAGAACAAACCGAATCAGTACCAAACCTTTTCTTTTGGATTCAATTCCGGTATAATAGTCCAATCGTGAAAAAAAGGAAATAGAACAATTAAAGATCCAGTCTTAGGAAAAGGAAATAGATTTAAGAATTTTAGAAAAAAAAGGAAATAGAAGGCGTTTAATTTTGCAACAAACTCTCTCTATATAAAGCACTTATTCACCTGAAGAAATCGATTGCTCACTTAGACTCTCTCTATCTCTTAAAGACAAGATTCTTCATCTTCAAATCCGAGTTTTAGGGTTTATTCTTGTTTGAGTTGTTCTTCTTCTGCGGCCATGGAAACAGAAACTCATATTTACGAACACAGTCTCAATCGAAGATTTTTCTATCCAAGAAGAAACTGTATCCGTCACCGTCATTGTCAATTTCAACGAAGAGAGGCAAACTGATGTTCCTGCTCTGTCGAGAAGTGCTCCGGGGGAAGTTTTGCAGAGATTAGCAGAAGAGCAAAGAGTTGAATCGATGGATTTGGGAGAAGAAAGTGATACTCAGTGTCCGATTTGTATTGACAATTTGTCCAAGAGTCATGAAAAGATCATCAAGATGCCTCAATGCGAACATATCTTTCATCAGGCATGTCTCTTTGAGTGGCTTGGTCGTCGAAACTCGTGTCCCTTGTGTCGGAGAGTTCCGTACGAGAAGGATCAAGAAAACAGAGATTCAAATATTGGCTTAGGGTCATGAAAAGGTTCCAAAAACAAGATTGGCTTAGGGTTTATAATTTTTAGGTTTAGGGTTTTGAATTCAGTTCTATTTTGTTGAGGGGTATCGTTTATGTAATACAGATGTCTTGTTTTTACAATTCATCATCTTATTATCTAAATCTTGTTTTTACAATCCTTCAAAGCTCAGATACTTTTCGTTAATACGTTCTGGTACTTGTCTGATTTGTAAAAGTATACAGTTCAATTTCATTCGGCTCATCAAAATCAGAACCCGGCTTAATCCGGTTAGTGTTAGAGCTCCCTGGTTATGTAAACCTAACAGGGCTGGAAGAAAAAAAAACCCAAAAGGAGCAACAAATAGAGGCCCAATCCCTAAATCTCTCTCGTAGATTCCTAAATTTTCATCCAACGGTTGTAATCAACCGATATCCACGATAGCAGTATACACCGCACCGTAGCATACAATATAACGAAGAACAGTCTAGACTCTGGATAAATACTAAAGAAGAGAGAGAGAGAGAGAGAAGCTTTCTCCGGTAAAGGCGAGTTTCTCCGACATGTGGAGTTACCGGAAAATGTGAGAGTCGACCAAGTCAAAGCCCACGTGGAGAACGGTCTCCTTACGGTGGTTGTCCCCAAGGACTCGTCACCCAAATCATCAAAAACCCGGATTGTCAACATCACTAGCAAGTTCTGATGTTAAAACCGGATTGAACCGGTTTTGGTTTTCGTAATCCTACTGTTTGAATAAAATTGGACTGTATATACTTCATGAATCAAACAAGTATGGTTACCAAAATGTAATATTTCGAGATAGTTTTAAGAATTGTTTAATCAATCATATACTTAAATGTGTGTAGTGAATTGCTAATATGGCGTTTTTTCATCGAGAAGATGCGAAAAAAACTTGGTTATCCAGCTGGCGTTCTATCATTTGTATTGATTTACTGATGTATCTCATTATTTTAAAACGAATCGGGGTTGAATTGATCGTATCTTTTCGTTTGAATTTTGATCTAATTTTTCATCACGTAATTTCAATTTAATATTCTAATTTTTTTTTTTTGATAAAACAGAGTGATCCTAGGCTTTCTAAACCCAAACTAATCTCTAGCGGTCTAATCTCAGGGTTCACGACAGTAATGTGCTGATTTAAACGTTGATGAGTGGTCAAGGGGATTCGAATCCAAGGAGCGGGGCACATATCCACGCCAATGAACTCGCTGCTACCACTGGTCCACGAACCATTGGTTTAGTTTAATATTCCATTCCGTCGCCGATTTTACTAAAACTGACGTGTACTGTATTGGTAAAACCGATATCGGATTAATCGTATAGTTCAGTTCTAGATTTAAATCTGATTCTTCAATTACATCTCTATAATATTATTTAAGAAAATATTTTTAAAAATAAATTTTGTTTTGTAAGTTATTACATGAAATGTCATTACAAATAACAAAGAATAATTGAAATAGGAAATGATATAATAGTCTTTTAAAATTATTGATTAAAATATGAAAAATATATATTTTACATTAATGATGTTATTTATTATTTAATTATTTTTAATACTATATATTTTAAAATAATAATCAAGTCATATATATTCAAAGAAAAAATATATATTCAAAATCTTGCTATATTTTCACTATAATTTATTATATTTTATTTGAATATATATCAAAACAAAAGTTGAAAAATATTTTACTAATTTTATAAAAAAGTTAGGCACAAAAACTATTTTTTTAAAGAGTTTGTAGACTAACCACAAAAACTATAGTCATTTATATATATTTAAAATCTTGCTATATTTTTCACTATAATTTATTATATTTTATTTGATTATATATCAAAACAAAACTTAAAAAATATTTTACTAATTTTATAAAAAGTTAGGCACAAGAAAACTATTTTTTTTTAAGAAATATTTTACTAATTTTATAAAAAGTTAGGCACAAGAAAACTATTTTTTTTAAGAGTTCGTAGAATAACCACAAAAATTAGAGTCATTTAATGGTGCATATTAGAGTTATGTTTTATTGTTAGGTATTTTTTAAGTTTCTACCCTAAAATTACTAGAGTTAATGGTGCATATTAGAGTTATGTAATACATTGGTAATTTTGTTTGATTGTTAGGTATTTTTTAAGTTTCTACCCTTAAAATTACAAGTGTTAATTTTTCCTACAGTTTTGACTAATGTTTTGGTAGTTTTTTTAAACGTCAATTAAATTCTTTAATTTGCAGTTGTATTAAGCATCTCCTCTCAGTCTGTCTATTCAATTCAATTGGAATTTTTTACTTTGGTCGCCAGATTGAACAGATTTTATTTACTAACCGCTTAACCAGAACAAACCGAACCTTTTCTTTTGGAGTCAATTCTCGGTACAATAATCGAATCGTGAAAGAAAAAAGGAAATAACTAATTAACGGTCGAATATTAGAAAAAAAGGAAACATTTAATGAATCAATAAATGATCGAGTTAAGAGAAAAGGAAATAAACAATTATCGAATTATAGAAGGAAAAAAAGAAATAAATAAAACGCGTCCACTCTCTCTGTATAAATCACTCTCATTCACCTGAAAGAAATCTATTTCTCTTTCTCTCTTAAGACAACAAATCTTCTTCATCTTCAAATCCGAAAATTAGGGTTTTATTCTTGTTTGAATTCTTCTTCTTCTTCTTTCTCTGCTGCCATGGAAATAGAAACTGATATACTCGAAGTCACTACATTGGTCGACAATCTACCGAGAATCATCGGTGCTACGAACACAGTCTCAATCCATCTACAAGAACTGTTCCAAGACGAAACAGGAACGGTAAGAGTTTCAGGACCAGATTACATCCGCTTGAATCCACGTGGCGGCTTCACGCCACATCATCTCTCTCAACTCCTTCGTGATCGACAAGTTCCTGAGTCTCAATATATAGGGGAAAGAATCGCTCTTCATATCGATCGTAAACTTGCTAGTGATCAATCTCTTCGAGAACCTCTTTTCGTTACCGTCGCTGTCGATTTCATCAAAGAGAGGCTTTTGATTTTGCCGCCGCCGCCTGTTCTTCCTACTCCGTCGAGAAGTGCGTCGAGGGAAGTTTTGCAGAGATTAGCGAAAGAACAGAGAGTTGAATCGAAGGATTTGGAAGGAAAAAACGAGACTCAGTGTTCGATTTGTATTGAGGATTGGTCCAAGAGTCATAAAAACATCATCGAGATGCCTCAATGCAAACATATGTTTCATCAAGGCTGTCTCTTCGAGTGGCTTGGTCGGCAAAACACGTGTCCGTTGTGTCGGAGTACTGTTTCGTACGAATAGGATCAAGAAAACAGAGATTCAAAGATTGGCTTAATTAGGGTTTATAATTTCTAGGTTTAAGGTTTTGAATTCAGTTCTATTTTGTTTAGGGGTATCATTCTTATGTAATACAAATGTCTTGTTTTTATTATCTTAGTCTTGTTCTTACAATCCTTCAAAGCTCAGATACTTTTCGTTAATACATTCTCGTAAACATCTACTTGTCGGATTTACAAAGTATACAGTTCAATTTCATTCGGCTCAAAATTGAAGAAGGAAACGTTTTGAGCATAAGAAGAGAAGGATTGAAGGAAGAAGAGAAGGAAAGGAAAGAGAATCTAGTGTGGCACGTGGCGGAGAGAGAAGCTTTCTCCGGTAAAGGCGAGTTTCTCCGGCGGGTGGAGTTACCGGAAAATGTGAGAGTCGACCAAGTTCCTAAGGACTCCTTACTGTGGTTGTTCCTAAGGACTTGTCACCCAAATCATCCAAAACTCGGGATATCAATATAAAATTGGAATGTACACTTCATAAATCCAACAAGTATATGCTCACCACAATGTATTAGCTTTGAAGAATTGTAAAACAAGATTAAGATAACAAGAAATGAAGACCAATAAGAAACCAAAAGCTGATAAATTTACATCTGATTGATTCTCAACAAATAAAACAACATCAAGAAACCAAACACAAGCTTGTATCCTCTGGACAGATGAGCTCGCTGTGTCTGTTGTTTATTTAGCTGTTCTCGAGTGCTTAATGAGCCAATCGATAACCGCATCGATGTTTATAGAGTCCTTACACGAGATCATGTAACAACAAACCTCTCTGTCTGCTACGGATTCAAGCCCTCTGCATTAGAAAACAGAGTCATACTCACATTCAGATTGGTTTAAATCGAGCTTTTATAAAAGGAAGAATCTTACAGTTGATCAACTAAAGCTTGCTTAGAGAGAGCTTCAGACTTATCGATTTTGTTGCCGAGAATCAGAAGAGGAATGCCACTTAGAGACGGTTTTGTTAACAGATCATGCAATTCACTTCTTGATATCGGTACGCTATCTCGATCTGCAGCATCAATGACATATCTGCAATACTACCATAACAACCATCAAGACTTTCACCAAAATAGTAATATGGATCTTATAAGATATCGAAAAAGCTTTAAGAGTATACACAATGGCGGAAACTCCACGACAATAACGCTCCCACATGGTACGAAACCTTCGTTGCCCTCCAAGATCCCAAATCTTTATGGTAACATTTCCTTTTGTAACTTTTCTCATGTTAAATCCAACAGTCGGTATCATATCTTCGCTGTAACCCCCAGTCTTGAAAATTCCAAAGAAACAAGAAGTGAGACGGGTAAGAGAAGATTTGCTCGAAAATACTATTTCGGGACTGAAACTTCTGAGGGTTTTACTCACAGCAATGGCATTGACAAGAGAAGTCTTCCCAGCATTCTGAAGCCCAACAAGTGAAAGCTCCATCTCTTGTTTGAAGAACAAGCTGGCAAAGCACAATTCAACCATTGAATCAAAAACCTAACATTTGAAGAGATGTTCATACTCCAATTTTTCTACCATTTCGAAGATTCATCACATTTTGAAAAGTGATTCCGCTATACTATGAGTGTGTTAAAAGTATAACTAAAAAAAACGAAACATCATTAATCTACTAAAACCAACTTTTTAAACGTTCTATGATTATTCTGCAAACACTATGTTAGCCTTTTATGGTACTTCTGCAGAAATTATGTTCATCTAAAGTGTTTCCGCTATTCGATCACTAGACTATTTTGTTAAGCATTTGAAAACCTAGTCAAGTCCAATGATTTTCACACAAAAAAATTAGCTTTGAAATGCATAATAACACCACATAAAGCTTTAAGATTCTCAACCTACTAAAGTGAATTAATGATTTAATTACACAAGAACAGTAGATTTCTTAATGAAACCAGTTCACATAAGGCAACAATAAAGTACACAGACCAAGAAATTAAAGAGACTCTTGATAGAGAGGAAACCATAACTACTTTCAATGGAAAGAACAAAAAGACCAGTTTTTTTTAGCTTATCATCTCAATTCGAGTAAATGAAGTACCAAATTACTAAACCAACTTGATCAACAAAGAGATGATTTTGATTACAAATCCAAACAAGGGTAAAGAGAAATCTACCTCCTGAGCCAGTTTAGAAGCGAATCCCAGAGACCCATATCTGAAAAAGAGTCGATCTTTTCAAAGATTAAATACTCGGATTCTGGATTTGGTGAATCAAAATTCGAAAATATACCGTAGCCCCTTAGTTCGATGCCTTTGTTGTATTGCCTCAAGGTAATGAGAGACGCAGAGCGAAGAGGAAAAGGGAAAGAATCTGGACCTTAAGGTAATATTTGTCACGTTGTGAAAGAAAAAAAACGGTGTCTCTTCACTCTCTCTCACGCTTTTGGTGTTGCCTTTAAGATCACATGTCACAAATTTTTTTTCTTTTTCCATCCATCCTTTGTTTTATTGTGGGAAAAAAGCTTAAAAATACATCAACTCTACATAATTTGAACGTTTAATACACGAATTATTTTGATACCCAGAAAAATACACAGACTAACGTTGGAACCCATATTAATACTCCAACTTCTGTAATTCGTAGTTTTCACACCGATTCCGTCAGCCCTGTTAATATGTCTAACGGATGTTAGACAACTCCGTTTAAACTAAAAAAACGTGGGTTAATCTGTTTATAGACTTCACCGGAGAGATGATTATTCGCTAAATTGAGCTCGTTTAGATTCTTCCAACCTCAAATTCCTCGGACTAAACAGATTAACCCACGTTTTTTTAGTTTAAACGGAGTTGTCTATCTTTCAGGGAATGATTTGTTTGAGCAGATTGATTATTACGGTGCTCAAGAAACATGTAAACGTGGGGGCAATTGGCACACTAAGGCAAACATGCCTGACGGATATAACGTTTCTCACAATTGGCACAAACAAAGTATTTTTTGGGAACTGCCATATTGGAAGGATCTCCTATTACGGCATAACCTTGATGTGATGCACATCAAAATTTTTTTTTTCGAAAACATCATGACTACGATTTTTAATGTCAAGGGAAAGACTAAAGACAATATGAAATCAAGGTTGGACATGGCCGAAATATGTGTAAGAAGCGAGTTGCATATTACACAAAACGGAAAAATGCCGATTCCAACTTTTCGATTGTCTACGGATGCGAAACGAGCGTTGTTTGACTGGGTTGGTTCAGAAGTAAAGTTCCCTGATGGATATGGGTTGGTTCATAAGTAAAGTTCCCTGATGGATATGTGTCTAAATTCTCAAGATGCATAGAGCAAGGCAATAAATTTTCCGGTGTGAAGAGCCACGATTGCCATGTATTCATGCAGCGATTACTACCATTTGCATTACTCGAGCTCTTACCGACAGCTGTTCACGAAGCAATTGCGGGTAAACAAGTATTTAAATATGTATTTATAATATAATTTTCTTATTTAATTACTGATATATATTATTGGTAGGTATTGGAGCATTTTTCAGGGATCTATGCACTCGAACACTGACTGAGGATGGCATAGCGCAATTACTCAATAATATACATGTTTTGCTGTGTAATTTAGAAAAAATATTTCCAACTTCATTTTTTGACGTCATGGAACATCTCTCAATCCACCTACCACATGAAGCAGCTCTTGGGGGGGGGGGGGGGGGGGGGGGGGCGTGCAATTCCGATGGATGTACCCGTTCGAGCGATTCATGGAACATTTGAAAGGAAATGCCAAAAATCTTGCAAGAGTGGAGGATTCCATCGTTGCAGGTAGTTTGACCGAGAAAACATCTCACTTCACGTCATACTACTTTAGCCCAACCGTCAAAACGAAAAAAACCGCTCCTAGAAGATATGACGATGGTGGGGTTGCACCTACGTATAACGTTGATGTCCCGGATATCTTCGCCCAAATAGGGAGACTTGCTGGAAAGTTGAAAGAAGTTTGGTGGGAAGACCATGAACATTGTCGTGCAACTCACAATTATATATTGCGAAATTATGATTTTGTTCAACCGTTTGAGAGGTATTAATTAATTAGCTGCACTTAGATTACTTACATTTATATATCTCACTCGTTGTTTAATTAGTTTAAAAAAAAATTATTGCAGCGTTTTCGACATCCAGATCCGAGAAGCCTATCCCGGTTTACTTGAAAAAGATTATGAGAAGTACAAAGAACGTGACTTTGCTGGATGGTTAAAATACTATGTACGTAAGATATATATATACATACATATATATATATATATATATAAGTTATCTATCACTTCAAGAATATTTTTAATATAATTTGTTAAAATTAATTAATTGTTATTCAAATTATATATATGTAGGTAATGAATGGATGTGCAAACCAGCCCTTGCCACTATGGTTGCACGAGGTTGTTCAAGAACCAATTGCGAAGATCACTACTGCCCCAATGTACTTCACTCGCGGATACACATTTCATACAAATAAGCATGGCTCTCGAAGGTCAACCGCAAATTATGGAATCCATGTGCCAAGTGAAAACGACTACTACGGCGTCTTGCAAGAAATTATAGAAGTCACATATCCTGGAATTATCGGTATGAAATGCATTTTATTCAAATGTGATTGGTACGATCCAACAGTCGGTCGAGGGGTCCGCGCAAACAACTTAGGGGCGATCGATGTCAATGAAAACCGACGTTTTTCCAAGTTCGAACCCTTCATCCTATCATTTCAAGCAGAACAAGTGAGTTTCATTCCATATCCTCGGATTAAGCAAAGACGTGAGACATGGTTATCGGTGATAAAAGTGAACCCAAGATGGCGTATAATTGGGTTAGGCATCGATGATGCTATGCAAAATGAAAGAGTCGGAGAAGTCTCCATCGCAGTCGAATCAACAGAAGATATCATACATATCGATCCACAAAACAGAGAAGTTGAAGACATCGTGGATGATATAAATGAATATGCAGCCGCATCTGACGAGTTCGAGGAGAACAATAGCGGAGAAGACAATGATGAGCATAGTGAACACTCCGATCCAACTGAAAATGAATCTGAAAACGATTCCGAATAATGTGTTATATGTACTATAATGTAATTTTAAAAATAAAAATCTGTATATGTTGTAAATCAGTATATGTTGTAAATCCGTGATAAAATAAAAAATTTATTATGATAATAAAACGTATACCCTAAACCCTAAACCTTAAAAACTAAAACTCATGAATTTGCAACGGATTTGCGATGGATCCGTCGCAAATCCATCGCAAATAAAGGATCCATCGCAAATCCGTTGCAAATTTGCGATGGATTTGCGATGGATCCGTCGTAAATCCATCGCAAATAAAGGATCCATCGCAAATCCGTTGCAAATTTGCGATGGATTTGCGATGGTTCTGTCGCAAATCTGTTGCAAATAAAGGTTCCATCGCAAATCCGTTGCAAATTTGCAATGGAATTGCTAGGGATTCATTCCTTATTTCCGGCGAGGAAAAAATCGTGACAAGTGTCTAACGGTTTTAAAAGTGAATCTCAAAAAATCAGATTTCTAAAGTTATTTAATGATGTGCATTCATAAACCGCGAATATTTGGAAATGTCCGTATGATAAAACGTCATATATCCGTATATGTTGTTTATGAATATATATAGAAGTTCAACATTGCTCGTACCATCAAATTCATTATATTTTTGGAAAAATATGCTTATGATCATGACTCTTATGAGATTATAAACCATGAGATTATAAACCGTAAACTTTATTATGATAATAAAACGTATACCCTAAACCCTAAACCTTTAAAACTAAAACTCATGAATTTGCAACGGATTTGCGATGGATCCGTTGCAAATCCATCGCAAATAAAGGATCCATTGCAAATTCGTTAAAAAATTTGCGATGGATCCGTCGCAAATCCGTTGCAAATAAAGGTTCCATCGCAAATACGTTGCAAATTTGCAATGTAATTGCTAGGGATTCATTCCTTATTTCCGGCGAGGAAAAAATCGTGACAAGTGTCTAACGGTTTTAAAAGTGAATCTCAAAAAATCAGATTTCTAAAGTTATTTAATGATGTGCATTCATAAACCGCGAATATTTGAAAATGTCTCCGTATGATAAAACGTCATATATCCGTATATGTTGTTTATGAATATATATAGAAGTTAAACATTGCTCGTACCATCAAATTCATTATATTTTTGGAAAATATGCTTATGATCATGACTCTTATGAGATTATAAACAATGAGATTATAAACCGTAAACTTTATTATGATAATAAAACGTATACCCTAAACCCTAAACCTTAAAAACTAAAACTCATGAATTTGCAACAGATTTGCGATGGATCCGTCGCAAATCCATCGCAAATAAAGGATCCAACGCAAATCCGTTGCAAATTTGCGATGTATTTGCGATGGATCCGTCGCAAATCCGTTGCAAAATGATTTTTTTTTTTAAATTTTGGTACGAATATTAAATTTTTTCATCGCATTTTGGGGCAAATTAAACCGCGAATTGGTAGTGGACCACACATTTTACGATGGATTTGCGACGGATCCATCGCAAATCCACCGCTTATTAGTTTATAAACCACGACTATTGCTCTTCTTCTTCCTTTCTCCCATCTCAATCTTCCTCCATTGGATCTCCTCCCTTCTCCGGCGAACTGTGCATCTCCGGCGACCCCTCTCCTTCCTCCTCCTCCGCCGAATCGGTTCCTCCTCCTCCGGCGAGGACTCCCTCTTCCCTTCCTCTCTTCTCTGCGGCCGCTTCTCTCCTCCCTTCTTCCCCGACCTCCTTCCTTCTCCTCCTCCGCCGGTGAGCCTTCCTCTCCCTCCGGCGACCTCCTCGCTCTCGCCCTCCTCTCTCTCCGGCGAGCCCCCTCCTCTCCCTCCAGCGACCCTCTTCCACGGTGAAGGTTGGTTTTTTTAATATTGGTTTTATTTTTTTTAAAGATTTTTAATTTCTAAAATTGGTTGATATCTAAAAAAAATAAAAAATTAGGTTGTTAGTTTAGATTTGTATATCAATTAGGATGTTAGATTTGTGAAATTGTTTTAAGATTTGTTAGATTTGGATTTGTATTTAAATTAGATTTTTAGATTTGTTAGATTTTATTAGATTTTGTTAGATTTTTAGATTTGTTAGATTTTTAGATTTGTTAGATTTGTGATTTTTTTTTTATAGATTTGTTAGATTTGGATTTGTATTTAAATTAAATTTTTAGATTTGTTATATTTTGTAAGATTTTGTTAGATTTTTAGATTTTTAGATTTGTTAGCTTTTTAGATTTGTTAGATTTGTATTTGTATTTAAATTAGGATGAATTTAGATTGTTAGATTTAGATTGTTAGATTTAGATATGTTAGTAATTAGGTTGTTAGATTTGTATTTCAATTAGGATGAATTTAGATTAGATAATTACATGATTAGTATGATATTATATAAAATGATTATATAAAATGATTAGTTTGATTGTAATTTTTTTTGTATTTTGTAAACTGTAATATAATGCGATGAATTTAATTAATAATTTTTATTTTGTTAGATGTCGGGATTTCGAGGTAACGACTACACTCGATTTCTTTCGATGGGTTCCACGAGTACTCCTCCGGTTACTCAGATGGATTTCGCGACTTCTGCTGTTCCTGAGACCGAGGAGCCTGCCCCCGCACCGGTGAACCCCGCGGCTGACTCCGTCCCCATTGATATTGCGATGCAGTAGATTCTCGAGAGCCCCAGTCATGATAGTCTACCACGGCTCTATCCCAGCCGTCCTCCAGGAACGTTATGGTATGTATAATTTAAAATTTCTAAGTTATTTATGTTTTTCTTTACAATTATAATAATTTCATTTTTAATTTACTATATTTTATAATTTCAGGTTTGATTATGACGGAGCTGTGGCTGCTCAGATCCGTTCGATCTTTGAAACAGATTTCAAAGAACCGCATGCCAATTACTCGCAAACACCGGAATATATAATTGAACGTTGGTATAAAACGTTTGCTGTAAGTTTTCTAAATTTTATTAAATTTATTTTTATTATTATTTAATAATATTTTTTTATGCATTTAACTTCTTATTTTTTTTGTTATAGCAATCATTTCATTGGGATTTTGCAATTAACGGCGAGGTCCGCAAAAAATTTGAAAAGAAGTTGAAGGCTCGCATGTGCGGTCAGGTTGGACATTGGAAAGAGAAGTGGAAGATTAAAGGCAATGAGTCGAAGCCTAAGTGGATGGATCCGCTTGTTTGGAGCGGTCTTGTTCGATATTTGATGGATCCGAAGAGCGAGAAGAAAAGTGCCGATGGTCGCAAGGCCCGATACTCTGATCCTGATGGTTATGGGCCTTCTAAGCATCGTTCTGGACAAACCTCGTTTAAAGCACGGGGCCGAAACATAGTAAGTTTTTTTTTTTAAATCTTACATTCGTAACTTAATTTAATCTTATGAATTTATGAAATTTTTTTAGGCCGCAAAGACCGGATCATCAGTTCCGGATTTGTTAGCGGTTCTCGAGGAGACAAAACGGAAATTGGATGGCTCTTTTATCGATGGACGCTCGGATAAGATCTACAACGATGTCACTTCGCGGCTCGAACTGTTATCTCAGACAGTCGATAGTGATGATCCCGAGAGTACAGCTTATGGCAGACTTACTCCTTTCGTGAAGAACCAAATTTTTACCGGGGTACGTATCTAAAAATTAAATTGTTGTATTGTATTTAAATATTTTCAGAAATATTTATAATATCTATTTTTTTGTCTTTCATAGGCTGCTCCCCACAAAAAATAAGAATTTACAGTTCTGTTTCCGGATATCGCAAATCCATCGCAAAATTTCGATGGATTTGCGATAGTTCTGTTTCTGAGTATCGCAAATTTGCGATGGATTTGCGATTACCGGAAACAATGTGCCATCGCAGATCCATCGCAATTCCATCGCAAATTTGCGATGGATTTGCGATACCCGGAAACAGAACTATCGCAAATCCATCGCAAATATTGTGACGACTTTCGCATTGGTTAAAGCCATCGCAAATTTACGACGGATTTGCGAGGGAAATTGATTTGCGACGCCTAATTTGCGACGGAGTGAGTGTCGTCGCAATTCCGTCGCAAAGCGTGATTTGCGACGGATTTGCTATGGATTTGTCCATCGAAAATCGGTTGTTTTCTTGTAGTGAAACTCTGCCATAAGGTAAGAGTCATTCTAGTAATTAAAATTGATGAGAAAATAAGTCTGCTTAGCGTAAATCATTAAAACTTTGCCACCATTAACTAAAGTCTACCACCAAGGAGATAAATAACTCTGTCGAAAAGTCATAAATCTGTGACAGATTAATATCACTAGATTTTAAGTATGCCATTTTTAATAAATTTGTGGTGTCGTTTGGTAAATTTAATAAAAAATCTGTCGAACAAAAATCAACTTTGCCAATTGAAATTAAGTTTGGGAAAGAAAAATATTAAGTTTGCCAATTGAAATTAAGTCTGGTAAATAAAAATATTTTTGTCACTTCGTATAACAAATTTTTGTATATAAGTCTGTCTACTGTCATTAACTCTGCCATAAGGAAATAAATATGTTATGTCATAAGACAGATTTATATGATTAAGTCTACCGTTGCGTATTAAGTCTACCACCCGCAACAAAAATCTGCTAATTTACAATAATTTTACCACCAATATATCTACAGATTTATTATGATAGATTTATTATGATAGACTTATTGAACACAGAAATATGCGGTGGTAATTTCGTAAATAAGTGGACGTTTTTGCTGAGCTGGAATTTAATTAGTAATGGCTTTTCTGTAATAACGTTTTTGGGACAACATGCCCAAAAGGACAATATCGGGTTTAATTTTATTATAAACACATTTCTCTTTCCTAAGTTATTCTAGTAATTAAATCTAAAATTCAGGTCATTCAAATAAATCACCCAAAAAAAAAGAATCCTCATAAAGAATAAGTGTTTATGTTGAAGTTTTCCCAAAGCCATTTTGTTTGAAACATTTTTAATCTATACAATTAAAACATGAGTATTTTTTGACATTGTTTCCAAACACTTCCTATTTTAAAAATAAATTGAACTTGTTGTCAAACATGTTGCTAGACATACTGATGCAGATTTTAAATCAGATCAAGGATGTGATCCCATGACTCACGTTTCTCAAATTTTAATTCCATTTAATTCCCATAATTTATGTATTTAGTTTATTTTGTATTTATGTCTAGATTTAAGTTTATTTTGTATTTATGTCTAGATTTACTTTTGTGTTGACTATGAGCTATATAAAAGAGTTTTTCTAGTCATTGTAAAATGCAGATTTGAAAAATGAATTAAGATATGAGAGTTTTCTCGTTTTTAAGCTTTATGCTTATTTTCTGAATTTTTTAGAGTTTATGCGGTTTCCTCTCTCTCTTTGGATTCAACTTAACTTATCAAAACTAGCTCATAAGCTTTGTGGCATCAATCGATCCACTAGGTTAACCCACCCAAACTTATAATTTTTAACTTTAAACCACATAATCTATTTTATTCTGCTTAATTCCACATCTCTAATCAAAATCATAAAATCGAATTTAAGTAAACGAAAGCGAATTTAATAAATAGTGATTGCACATAATAAACAATGAGATAGAAGAAGTGAGATTGGAGTTTGGATTTGCGTTTGGGGGAAATTGAATTCGAGTTTCACGACAGTAAGAATAATCATGTGATTTTTCTTGCTATCTTCCTTTGGATTTTGGGTGTGATTGTCTAATTTCATGAATTTCTGTATGGAATCTTGGTTTTTATGAATAAAATATCTCATCGATACCGAATTTCTGCTTCTCTGGTTTTGAGTGGACCGAATTGACAGAGAGGTAGAAGACGAAGTTATCGTGAAATTCAAAATCAAGTTTTCCCCAATTATTTGTCGTGAAACATAGTTCAAGCCAATTTTTTCTTTCAAAAACGGGTCGGGTTTTTCAAGTTGGATCGAGTTTTTTATTATGGGCAATCAATGTTTGAATTTGCGCTTTCGTTTACTTAACTTCAATTTTATGATTTTGATTAGAGAGGTCGAATTAAGCAGAATAAAATAGATTAGGTTGTTTAGAGTTGAAAATTATAAGTTTGGGGGAGTTAATAAAGAGGTAAATAGTTTGGGGAAGAAATAGTTAGGGTTCTATATATGAGTGAGGAGAGTTTTAGGCAGTCAACCCTAAATTAAACATAACTGAATCAATAACATAAATCTAGTTAAAACATTAATGTTAGTACATTAGTACCTAATTTATCAAAATCTCTTTCTCTTGTTCAACACAATATGAAAGAGGGCCAACTCTCTCCAGCTGAGCGCCACGTGGCCATGTCATCAAGGGAGAGAGTGCCACGTGGCTATCACATTTTCTGACATTTAAAATCTCACTTTAATGGAAAATTGCTATTTATTAGTCTCTTCGTCTAAAGTAGCCCTGGACATTCGGATATTCGGTTAGTTTCCATGTAGGAACCGATCGATTTCGGGTATTTTGGGTAGGGAAGTTTAGGATATATATAGGTACCAAAATATTTTCGGTTCGATTCCGGTTCGTTACCGTCGGTTCTGGGTCGGTTCGGTTCCGAGATTTAAGAACCGGATATATACCCAAAATTTTTTGGATCTTAATCAGTTAAGGATATTTATTAGCCGAAATGCCTAAAATATACCTGAAAGTTCGAAAATATACCCGAAAATCCGAAAATATATCCAAAAATCCAAAATCATTAAGGAAAATATACCCAAAATACCAAAAATATACCCGTAAACCTGAACTTATATCTGAGAACCTAAAAATATACCTGAAAACCTAAAAAAACTAAAGAAAATATACTCAAAATACCATAAATATACCCAAAAACCTGATATATATTTTTAGGTATATAATTATAATTCGGGTAATTCGGGTATCCAAAATAGTTTTCAATTCGGTTCCGGGTATTACCCGATATCCACGGGTATCAATGACTAAGATCCAATGGGTATTTTAACCATAACTGAAACCGAACCAGTAATTTCAGGTCGGTTCCGATTCGGATATTTCGGTTCCGGTTTTTATGCCCAGGTCTAGTCTAAAGCAATTGGCGACTATTCGATTCATCTTCATCTCCAAGAGCGTCTCGAAATATCCATAGGATTCTTCTCCTAATAACTATTTCAATTTGATCGAAGATTGAAAATTGTAAATTGCATGTGCACAGTAATATTTTTCGTCTCCAACTTATTTCCATTCTTGCCGGTATCTCACTTTATTCCGATTTGCTCTTTGCATTTCTGTTGGGGATTTCAATTTGGGACTATGTCAATTGCTCTTACACTTTACAGTTTTCAAGGTTGAAAAAACTCCTCAATATATGTCCTCCAGTCTACCGTTTACGCCATTCACCACCTTCAGTCAAATCCTTTAGGCGAACCAGAGTGGCGGGGATTAGGGTCCAACGAAAGGGAAGAATCATAAACTCTAATTGCATTAAGATTTGTCTTCACAACGTATAAGGTAACTTATCAAATTTAAAGTTTGTGTTTTTGAAAATTGGTAAGAATTTGTCTCCACGGCACATTGATTTGTTCTTACTTTTCTTGCGTTCATATATCTTGTGGAAGGTTTATCGGGTTCAGATCAAGCCCAACACCAAAAAACGATTAATATGCGTGTCTCAAATAAGTGTATCTCAAAGAAACGAGTGTAACAAAAAAAACATACAATATAATTCTCTTAATACTTATAAACAAATACCTCAAATAGTGATTGCATGTTCAATATTGTATATTAAATTAAAATATTCAAAATTATAGCTTATAAATTACCAGATTATAATAATGTTCAAATAAGTAAAAATATGACTAAAGAAAGATTTTATTTTTCCAAAAAAAAAGTTATTTAAACAAATATCTATGCAATCAATGTTAAAATATTATAAATAGTAAAATAAAATATAAAAACCCGCGCGGTATTAGCTTAGTTGTATTCAAAAGTTCAACGCAATCGATAGATAATAGAAGCAATAATCCAAAATAGAGTCATAAGATAAACTAAACAACCAAAACAAAACCAGAAAGTCATTTGCATCTCCATTACTTAAGCATATCCGTTACCTCATGCAAAAATTCCATCTTGAGCGAAAAAAATCTCATTTCTTCCAATTTTAACGCTCTCCAATCTTCTTCAATTTTCTTTTTTTCCTCCATTGGTGCCATTTTCCATCTTACCATCACAGTTTCCTCATCGATACCATCGATCCGACAACATAAGACCTCTCAAACCAGTCTACTCCAAGAACCAACGCCACTTTACTATCTTCTTCTCCCACCACCTTCTCCTTCTTCTTCTTGCTCGTCTCATTCTTCTTTGTCTTCACATCAATCCCATCCAGTCCCCAAAGATGCTTGGAAATTTCAAAACAAGTTTCATCGTGAGCTTTGCGAAAAGGCTTTACACCGTTTTGCTCGTTACCGGTAAATTTCCTCTTCAAACTCCGAACCTTTTCAATTATCTGGTTCGTACTAGCTTCGATGCTGATCAATCCCTCGACCCATCGGTGAAATCCGTCCTTATCTTCAAACGGACACTTACCAAAATCTATGACTCCTTGAAGCAACACGATCTCATCATGCTCGCTCCATAGTCTGTGACATATCAGCGGATTTTTCTCTTCTTGTTTGGCTTTTGAGGACGTCGAGGTGGTTCCCACGCTTGGCCGCTTCTTATTCGTCTTCTGTGAAGCTAACGATCTTGTTGTATCGGTTATCGGCACCGATTAACTTATATCTATTTTATGAGAAGGGGTTCGGAGAATTTCGTTTAAGTTAAAAGTCTTAGGTCGGCGTATATTATTATCAAGCGAGGTCGGTTAAATAGATATGAGTACATGAATGTTCCTTTGAATAAATGATAGATCGGTTCCTTTTCTTTGAAGGTTACAAAGTCGGTTCGGTTTTTCTCTCTACAAAAAATCCTCCCTCTTTACAAATGAGGAAACTCTCCTATTTATATTAGACTTAGAACGGCGGTTTAGAGACATTTGAAACCCTAATTCGTACGGTCGGTCAGGACAACTCGTTGGTCGGGCAGGATGGATTGATGGTGGGGCAGGACAGATTGCTTGGTTGGGTAGAGTGCACTGACCGGTCCCGGTGGCAATCCACCTAATCCTCCTTGTACGGCCGACCTGGGTGGGCTCTGTTCGTTCGGTGGGCCGATTGCTTATTGGGCCGATTACTTAGATGGGCCGACCCTTATTTGATCGTGGGCTTTTAAGAAAGGTGGGGGGGGGGGGGGGGGGTCGCGAGGCCCACCTCCAACAATTTCCCCCTAGTTCGGCGAAGGATTGAGGGTATCTTGAGTTCGGCGAATTTGTGTGATCGGTGAAACCGAAATCTAGGTCGGTGAAACCGAAATCTAGGTCGGTGCTTCCTATGATAACGTTTGGTGGGCTTCTTAATGGGCCCTTGATGGTGACGCTTGGGTCCAGATACTGATGCGCGGGAACTGAAAGGTCGTTTAGGCGCGCGCGAATCGAAGGGTCACATGGACACGTGGGAAGCGACGAGTCGCTTAGGTATGCGGGAAACGAAGAGTTTCGTAGATGTAATCATTATGTCTCCTCGGCAGTCGCGCTACTCTTCTATATAATCTCCCCCTCTCGCTCTCCTTCATTTCATTCTTCAGCAGAAAAAGGTATTGTCCTCCTCTCGTCTTCTTTCTCGGTTTTATTTTATCGTTCTCCCTTTTGTGTCGTAACTCCGCCGTATCGCCGCCGTGATTTCGTTGATTCCGTGACGTGATTTCTCTGGTCGGGTGGGTGTTCGTGTGGTGTCGGTCGATTGTTCTTTGTGTTCTTCGCCCTTCTTGTTTTTAGATCTTTGAAAGAAGATTGCTCGTATTGAATCGAGTTTGTCCTCGAAGTCGGTTGAGGAAGATGCTATCTCGGTGAGTAGCGATTCTCCTTCAGATAAGACGACGACCTCGGACAGTTCGGCGGGAGTAGTTAGCTCACCGATCCAGGAGTTAGCCATTCGAACGCGACCATATGGCGCTAGCTCTAGCTCGGCTCGTTTGGAAATCGTCGTTCCTCAGTTGATGGATGAAACGATTGTCGACGTCAAATTTGAGGTCGAGTCGCTTGCAATGGCGGAGAGGTCGGGTTTGGAGATTTCTGGGGTCGGAGTTAAGGTGGCTCGTAGGTCGGCTCCCAGATCTAGAGGTCAATCAGTCCCTCGTGGTCGGCTCTGTTTGGCAGACATTCCTTCGAGGTCGGATTATGCTTTTCTGAAGAGGTTATATGACGGAGCGCAGCTGGTTTCTGGGCTGGAAATCACGCCGCTTGCCCCCGAGGAGCGACCATGGACTGCTCCCAAAGGATGGATTTGTTTATACGAGGCGTACTTTACTCAGTGTCGGCTCTGGTTTACTCTACCGAAGCTGCTGATTGATTACTGTGACGCTAGGGAGCTTGCTATTAGTCAGATAACTCCCGCTGGGATTCGCAACATGGTCGCTGCTTTGGTGCTGGGGGCCGAGTGTGGCGTCAACGTTGATTTTCGTTTCTTCGAAGAGATGTCTCACATTAATGCGAACGGTAAGACCCCCGGGACGGTTTATGTAGCCGCGAAAAGCAACCATAAGGTGATACTGGGCGAGAGTGTTAGCAAGTTCAACGATTAGGAGCATCTGTATTTTTATGTAAAAGTTAACTCGGAATCGGTCGTCGAGGTCGGGAGAAGATACATGACTCGGTGGAATAATGACTTCGGTAGATATTAGTTTTTGTCATGCTCTCATTGTCGTATTTTCCTTGGCCTAATTTTCTTCCCTTGGTTGTTTCAGTTCGGCATCCAATTTCCAAGGCGCCCCCCGTAGGTTTCGAAGCAAATTTGGCGAGAATTCGGGAATTGGGTCAGAGACGGTGGCCTGAAATTCATCTTCAAAGGATCCAGTCGAGTTTAGCTCGTATTCATTCTGGTAAGCCGATATTTGCGTTAATTCCTTTTTTGGTCGGTGATTTTTGTCTGACTTAATCGTCTTTGGTTTCGCAGCTAGTTGGGGTGCGGTCGCTCGTTCTTCTCAGAGAAAAAATAACATGGGTGGAGTAGACGTCAACGCTTTGCCAAGTTATGCGAGTAGGGCCAGAGTCAGGTCGGCTACCCCTCTTCCGATCGATGCGAGCACCGCTCCCGTCGTCCGATCGGGCCCTGCTGATCCCCCAAGCGCTGGGGACGATCGATCTCAAAGGGAGATCGCGGAGGTCGGCGCCTCTATTAATACTGAGAGTCGGGGTGACCCGCGAGATCCTCGGGACGAACAGGTGGATGATCCCGTTGGAGGGGGGCCGAGGACGCAAACGTTGCAGAACCGGCTGTGAGAACCGAAGAGGTGAACGATGCGGGTCCGGCAGCGAGGACTGAAGAGGGGAGGAAGAAAAGGAAGCACTCCTCGAAAAAATCTTCTAGCCATCTATCGAGGTCGACCGAGCCGCATGGGGATCAGAGTAAATCTGCCGACCCGGGTGTTCCTTCCGTGGGAAAGCAGGTCGGTGAGGGAAGGCCCTCAAAGAAGCAGAAAGTCGGCCTTCAGGGTTTCAGCTTCAAGTATGGGAAGGACGAGCCGTTTGTCAATGACAAGGCTGCCTGCTCCGATCTGCTTCGTGAGATCGAA
The DNA here is from genome assembly GCA_030161315.1 of Eutrema japonicum. Taxonomy (NCBI): domain Eukaryota; kingdom Viridiplantae; phylum Streptophyta; class Magnoliopsida; order Brassicales; family Brassicaceae; genus Eutrema; species Eutrema japonicum. Next base: position 46,748,272 of record BSQW01000011.1, read on the forward strand.
AGCAGTTCGAGCAGTCTTCCGGCTTTTGGTAAGCTCGAGGAGGAGGACACTTACCAAGAGTTGGCCCGTCAGCTTATGAAGGTAAGCTTGGTTATTTCGTTCCTTATGATTCTTTGTGTGATCGAGGTTTCTTACTGTGCCTTTTTGGATATCAGACGGCGACTTGCGTGAACAGGCTCACGGCGTCATATGACCGTAAGCTAAAAAGAGCGAGGACCGAGAAGTTGGACGAAGTGCAAAAGATCAAAGCTGCGGGTCGGCGACTGATGAGGGAGCTGGAGTCGGTCAAGAAGCAGCACGCGGAGGAGAAAATGAGGTCGGAGATGCTTGACAAGAGCAACCTCGAGCTCTCATCCACGGTCTCCGATCTGGGAAAAGAGAACTCCGAACTCCGACCAAGAGAACACATGTTGGAATTTAACAAGTGTCAAACTCTACTTTATGATAAATTGATCAGAAACACATAGGAATTACAAAAAAATACCATAAAAGTTTATAGGAAGAATTATTAATAGATTCTCATAAGAATAATTATATAAGTTACATTCTCTTATATAGAGATAAAAGCTAGATCTAAGTTTTTAAATTAAGATCAACATAAATATAAATAATATATTTAGAGTAAATGTAAATTTCCTAAACTAAGATATTGAAGTACATCTATAATCTTCTATATATTTTTTGCATCTTCATGATTTTCATATTTTTAGTATGGTCGATATCATCAATCTCCTAATAGTTTTCATAAGATCAAAAATTGGTGTGTTATTGTCAAATAGTAATATATTTATCTTGATTGGTAGACCATTTAAAAAAGCATTAAACATTTTATCAACCAAATAACTTTTGTTGATAAAGCATTTAGGAAATCATTAAAAAAACTGCATATGTTCTTTCCCTCTATGCTTTCATATGAAACTTTTGGTAAAACATTAACTTCTAAAATATATAAAATAATTAAAATAATTTTATAGAACTAATTTATTTTGTTAAACAATATCAAAAATTATATTTATATTAAAGTGTAAATTTTATAATTTTAAAACAAATATTTACCATTTTTTTATTATTTAAAAAAAATATTTAAAATAAAAATATAATATAATAAATATAATTGAAATATAAAAAATTATTCATATATTAGAAATATAAATATAGATATAATGCTTACGAATAGCTCTGTCAATCACTTAAAATGTATATATTAATCAGATTATACAACTTCAACATCATACTAGTTATGCTGCTTAGTGATACTGCTCTAACATCAGTTATACCAATCAAAACATTAGGTAAAACATGATCTGAAGTTTTATTTATGGACGGTCTGAAACATCTTCATTTTCTTGCGATCAACGCAAAACAAATTTATTTTTATTTCTAAACTTATTATTAGTGCCAGCAACCGTACTCTTTTATGGAGCTTCATACATATTCAAAGTCGATCCCATCGATTTTGAAAAGAACCCGTTTCAAAGTCAACTTTCCTATCAAAACCACACTCCTTTTTCGATCAGCAATCACAGTTTTTTTATTGCGGAGACCAACCAAACACGGCGAGACGTGATGTACGTCAACCAAAGTATTTAACGTACATGTCATATGATGCGATACACCATTGTCAATTATCCACTCATCAGTATAATTCTTACTACTCATATAATTTGATGATTCTGGTTTCAACTCCAACATACTCAAAAGTCGATCCCACCGTTCTTTTTTCAGCCCTATCATGGCTTGCAAATAATTCATGTGTGCAACATTAATGTGTGACACAACATGAGTGTGTGTAAGGATGGTGTGAATTCTCGAATGAACGCTTTCCGGAGCTCCGTCTTTAACTTCTTCGAGAGCGCTTTTCGGAGCTCCATCCTTCTCGATACTCATTTTTCTCAAAGGAACGCTTCCCGCAGTTTCTTCTTTCACAACATTAAGAGTGCTTTTCGCTGCAATCCATATTTCTCAATATTCATCTTCTCCATTACCAACGATCAACTCACAATCCACGATAATCAAAATCCAAAAAAAAAAATCTCAACAATGAAATTTAATCCAACAATTAACCAACGATGCATGGTCGAATAAATCTAACTAAAAAAACAAAATTGATCCTTGATAAACAAAATAGATCCAATACAGACTCACAACACGAAGACGTCGCCAACCAATCTCAAACACAATCCCAAGAATGCTTGGTTCTGATACCATAAAAAGATCTAGAGAAGAATTACTTTATTATCTCTCTAATTTTTAAGAAAAAGATTATAAGACAAAAAAAAACACGCACAAGTTTTATGATGATTAACCCTTAATATGAAAGATATGTTCATTTTTTTTTTGAGATACATACATTTTACACACTAAATATTTTTATTAAAATAGAAATAAAAAAAATCGAGAGCTACAAGCTTTTCTCTCTCTCTCTCTCTCTCTCTCTCTCTCTCTCTCTCTCTCTCTCTCTCTCTCTCTCTCTCTCTCTCTCTCTCTCTCTCTCTCTCTCTCTCTCTCTATTACTCTCTACAAAAAAATAAATCTAAAAAAATAACTAAAGAAAACAAGTATAGACTTTATTAATGAAATGTATTTACATCGTCTTACTCGAAAATATTTTCTTTCTATTTTCTGAGGTCAAACTGAATGCATACTCTATTTTACTCAGAAAAATAAACATAGAGAGATTTGACTCCACAACTTAATATTATCCTTTCTATAGCCCCTCTGAATTAGTGGAACTCTTACTTCATTTATACATACAAGATATTAATTTGCAGCGAAGAAAATAGCATCATATATAATCAACACCATCAATCTACGAATTCAATACCAAATAATATATTTTCAATAATGTTTGGCTATCACGGTTTGTATGTATATTGAAAAATCACAATTATTTATGTTCTTTCAACTTTTGATAGTAGAATAGTGATCTACTATAGTGGTAACAAGTGATGGAGAATTAGGATTCGATTTCGGATAAAGAACACTGACACTCATAATTATAATATAACAAACTGAACTAAATATATAATTTTATAACAAAATAAATAGAAACATTTGCACACCATTTTATCACCCACAAAAACATCTGCACACTCTTCTAATAATACAGAAACTTCTCTATATATTAGAGGAAATGAAACATGTACTCTTTTATTTTTTGGTTTAAATGTTAAATAAATGAAACATGTACTTCCCAAAGTCCCATCCTACATATCGAATCAAATACATGTCATTAAGAGAATGGCAGGTTGAAATTTTATGATATTATTATATACTGATTATTATATTTTTAAAGAGTTAAAGGTAGTAAACGTCCACGTGCATGCGTATTTGATTAATACAACGTGAGACTCGGACTAATAAAATTTTAGCTTTCAGTTCTAAATCGTAATATTCCTTTTCTTATTTGGGATTTAGATCGATTTTTGTTTTCCTTGCATACCTATTTATTGAATTATTTCTAATATAACCCTTTTTGTTTTGTTAAATGTTCTGTTGTTTCTAGGTGACAAATAATTTAGTATGCTATTGGGTTCTGCTTGAGTGAGAAGGGGAATGTAACATCCAAATCTAAATAACTTTAAAAAAAAATCCAAATAACTTGATCCAAGAATTATTTTTGATGTTTTGCTACAAAGTTTTTGAATTTACATAATCCAAAAATCAACCCAAAACTCAAACAACTCATCCCAAAACTTTAATTGGACACCCCCCCCCCCCCACCATTTATATATCCACCTTGTATAAATAGTGATCTACTATAGTTTTGAAGGTTGTTATTTCTGTTCTACTTTTGTGTTTTAAAATTAGTTTTGACAGGTCTACGTAGTGAAGAAAGATAATTAACTCCTACAAATTGCAACCCCTTAATTAGCAATCTTGCCTCTTCTACTAGTCTGAGTTTGATCCTATTTTTCATCTGTTGCATCCAATCACAGCTCTATTATTCCAACTCAGATTTAAACTAACCCTTCTATGAATGTTTCAACTTTCACATGTATAAAAACTCTTTAATCTCCAAATTCTCCAATCACTACAATTTTAATTTCTCTTACTTCTCAAATAAATAAAAGATCTCCCCACTCCACTTTTTCAGTTCTTATAGTAAATTATCTAACTGAAATCTATCGAAAAATGACGTCGCTTGGTGAAGAAATCGAAGAAGAACAAATATCAAGAATTGAGAAAGGCAAAGGAAAGGATTGCCATGGAGGAATCGAGACAGTCATATGTACTTCTCCCAGCATTGTTTGCCTTACCCAAAAGGTAAAAACAAAACAAAAATATTTTATTGCATATTTATGATGATAATTTATATATTATATTACATAGATATAATGATGATAAAGTTTTTGAACAATTTGGTTTTTAAAATTGGTCACAGTTGATAGCAGAGATGGTTGGGACGTATTTCGTAATATTTTCGGGATGTGGAGTGGTGGTAGTGAATGTGTTGTACGGTGGAAAAGTGACGTTTCCGGGAGTTTGTGTGACTTGGGGTCTCATTGTTATGGTCATGATTTACTCTACCGGTCATATCTCTGGTGGACATTTTAATCCTGCCGTCACCTTCACTTTCGCCATTTTCCGGCGGTTTCCCTGGTATCAGGTCAATTTCTATCTCTATTATCCTTCAATAAGATCTAGATTGTTTCGAACACTAAGTTTTGCGTTTAAATATCAATGTGAATTAAAAAAAAATTTGTTCTCTCATAAAGTATTAACAAAAATTTCCCCTAGCTATTGCAAAAAAAAGGATAGCAAAATTGAAAATGTAAGCACACCGGTAGGTATTTTGGTCATAGCAAATTTATAGTTGAGACAAAATCCAAGTAGGATAGCCTAAAGAGTGTTTATCCTAGCGTGAGATTTTGTTAGAGATGGGACAGAAGAGCTATCATCTCAAGAAAGCGTGTTAGGAATTCCACATCAAAAGTTGTGATGAGACATACATAACATACAAAAGAGATGGACCAATCCACTCATTACTAATTGGTTTTGAGTTGGAAGTTATGAAATTTAACATTGATTTTTAAAACATATGTATTTAATTAAAATGAGATGGTCAGACAACCATTTCAGCGTTTGGTGTTTGCGTTTATACTTAATAAATTTTTCATTTGAGCTTGTGATTAACAAAAGATTTTCTTTAAGATTATATATAAAGCTATAAATATTGATTACAAGTTAATTTATTAAACATATACACTTTAAATGTAAAAACAGATGCTAACACATTTTTGAAACCTAAACTATGCTAATTGGATTTGATAATTGAAGAATGAAAGTGACTTGTATCATATGTTTTGGGCAGGTACCATTGTATATAGGTGCACAACTTGTAGGATCCTTACTAGCAAGTTTGACATTGAGACTAATGTTCAAAGTCACACCCGAAGCTTACTTCGGAACCACTCCAACTGATTCCGCGGCAAGAGCACTCGTTGCAGAGATCATTATCTCATTCCTCCTCATGTTCGTTATCTCTGGCGTTGCCACTGATAGTCGTGCGGTTAGTGTTTTCTATATCACCATTCTTTTAGAACTGAAATGGGCACACGACATATCTATGACATGATTAAACTAAAAGAAGAAAAACGGTTGGACTTTCTTGCTAATGAATATATATTTTTCTTGCTTGCTAAAAATATCAAATGGAAGTGTTCTCATTGTTCTCAATTTTTTTGACAGATCGGAGAATTAGCTGGAATTGCGGTAGGAATGACTATAATGTTGAACGTCTTCGTGGCCGGGTAAGTATATTTGTTAAGAAAACCTTTTTCATATTACTACCAACATTATCTATAATTAGAAATATCACTATTTTGGGTTTGTAAATGATGATAGATCGATTTCGGGAGCATCGATGAATCCAGCAAGAAGTCTAGGACCAGCGATTGTGATGGGAGTATATAAAGACATTTGGGTTTACATTGTTGGTCCTTTCGTCGGAGTTATGGCCGGAGGTTTTGTTTACAACTTTATCAGATTTACGGATAAGCCACTTCGAGAACTCACAAGGAGCGGTTCTTTTCTACGTACAGTTGCTCCAAAAAACAATGCTTCTAGTTTTAAGTGCTAATGTTTTTTATTAGTCATAGATTTATGTATTAACTGATAACTGATATCTTCATATCTTTTACTAAGGATAAAATGCCGACAAAATATTCAAGTTTTCAAAATTTGTCAATTATATACAAATCTTTCACTAAACATACTTTTTAGATCTGTAGCCAAAAGGTACCACAACCACGTTATCTCCAAATTTCATAACCACTTACAACGTACGTTCTCAAACTCACAAACCGTTACTAAACTCAAAAGAGATCATTAAAATTGTAATTGTCGTGACAAAGAGCATGCATGTAGCACCCGACCCGCCACACAGGCTAAGTCAGCGTGTTAATTTTCTCGTCTGGCCCAAAACGATTTATAACCGAAATTCCCGCCAACTCATTTGAATTTAAACGTTTGTCTTAACACACCTGCAACACTGAAAAAAAAAAAAAAAAGAGGGGGTGAGCAATAAAATCACTCAGTGAGGGCAATCTTTCTTGCCCACTTGACTCATAAGACACAACCAAGTCATCCAAAAACATGGCAAGTATAGACATATAAAAGAAGATTGTGAATCCACATTCTTCGATTTCTTCAATGACATATATTAACGTATACAAAAATGCTCCTAAGGCTTACGACACACACAAGCATAGTAAACAAAACACATGTGGAACTACTTCCCACAACATCTCCGCCTTAGCGCGGACCAGGATAACATGTGTCAACACATGCCATCCCTAGTGCTTACGGGATCCTTCGTGCCTAAGCACTTCTTCCAACACTTTCTTTCTTTCTTTCTTAGTGCTTACAGGATTCCTCGTGCTGAAACACTTCTTCCAACACTTTATTTCTTAGTGCTTACGGGATTCCTCGAGCCGAAGCACTTCTTCCAACACTTTATTTCTTAGTGCTTACGGGATTCCTCGTGCCGAAGCACTTCTTCCAACACTTTATTTCTTAGTGCTTACAGGATTCCTCATGCCGAAGCACTTCTTTCAACACTTTCTTTCTTAGTGCTTACGGGATTCCTCGTGCCTAAGCACTTCTTCCAACACTTTCTTTCTTAGTGCTTACGGGATTCCTCGTGCCTAAGCACTTCTTCCAACACTTTCTTTCTTTCTTAGTGCTTACGGGATTCCTCTTGCCTAGGCACTTCTTCCAACACTTTCTTTCTTTCTTTCTTACATTTTTGTGCCTCAGCACACTAACATTTCTATCCATTCAATAATTCATTTAACACACAATAACATGCATCTCACACAACAAGGAACACACGATAAATTATCGACTTAATTATAACTTATATTCTTGAGATACTAATTCTTTCAATTTCTCACATTTCAGAACTATACCTCACACATTAACATATCCAAAGAATTATCGCTACAAAGAATCAGTCCTACTCTACACAAGACATGGAACAGGAGAACACAACTATGCATTATGAATCCACAAGTCACACTCCCTCACCTTAGCCACTTGAAGCGGAGAACACGGCTAGGAGGCTCTCATTCATGAACTCACGGTTCCGATCAGGTTCCATTTTAATCTCACAGTGGTACTGTTCGGTAACGGTGACAAACAGAGAGGACGATGGTGATGATGAATAGAGCAGGTGACAACAACAACATAGTTCTCCAGTGGCTCCGGTGGTGCGGCGACGCGAGCAGTTCGGCGTCGAGCAATAGTGACGACGGCGGCGACTGGAAGCTCCAACGATGGTGGCGGCAGGTCTCCTTCCTCCCTTTCCTTATCGACCTCATTCTCTCTCTCTCACGCGGCTATGCATGCTTCCTCTATCTCTCTCTCAGGAGCTTGAGACTAGGTTTATGATTTGGAGAAGGAGATGCTTACAATTGTACATACATGTGCTTGGGCTCTAAGGGTTCCAATCGTGAGGGTTTTTACGGTTCCGCTTTTGGGCTTTCACGACGGTTTGGGCCTTTGATCCCGGAAATTTTAAATGGGCCTCGTCCATGGATTTGGATTCAAGATGTTACAATGCACATGGTGAGAATACATTGAGTTTCTAGGGAACGAGACAGGAAAGGCTTACGTTCTTCGTACCAATGTCTTTGGCAGGGAAAAGGCAACATCGAGGTATTTCTTGTTTGACCCCACCAAAAAAAAAAAAAAAAATCTTATTCTATCTCTTGTTTGAATTAACTTTAAATCTATGATTGAATAATACATCCTAAGAAGTAAGTGTTTGTTGGAGACAATTTTGTATTTTTCAATCAAACAACGACATGTGGCTGCGACACATGAGAGTTGCCTTAGTTATCAAAATATAAGACTCACGGAGCGGCGTCCTGGAGCACGAGAAACTAGGACCATCTTTCATACCAACTCGGCTACACAGCCTCTATATAAGTAATATATACTAAGCCAACATGACACCTAGGTGTATCAGCACTTGAGGACACCAACACAAGACATACATACTTGCCTGCTCTGCCACTTAACCACATAAAAAGCTCAGCGGCATATAATCACCAACTTCATTGGCGCACACCAAGAAAATAAGACAAAACAATGAATTGGATCGGTCAACTAGATCAACCCAATCCAAAATCTAACAATGTAACATCACTATAAATACCACTCAATTCTGGGAAAAGAAAAGTAGGGAATCCAACTCCGAAGAAACGAAATCAACACAATAACTTCCTACGAGAGACCATACCCATAAAAATAAACCATCGCCTTCATCGTTATTTTACATATAGTCCGAAGTAGACCAAATTCTATATCAAAACTATTTGGTTAAGTTCATCTTAGCTCTAACGATTCGAACTAACGAATCAATGTGTTTTTTTGTCACATTATCATGTATAACCCTAATTAACAATTCCGACAGTTCCACCAGATATATTGCTTCTTCAACCTTTGTCGAAAACAAATTGCGTTTCCCATGTTCCTCCTCTCGGATCTCTTCTCCCGGAGATGGTAATCATTGTTTCTCCAGCTAAAAATCAGTCGATTGAATCTCAGAGTTCTCCTATCATCTCAGAATCAAAAGAAGCACATATTTAGTGGGTGTCTAAGTTTAAATCGTCTTTCCAGAATCTTTCGAAGATGGGTATTCATGTTCACTCAGAATTTCCAAAACTCAACCCATACACAAATGGAGTCGTTAAATTGAAAGTTGTGGTGGAGTTGGCTAAGCCGAAACCAGCGTCAATCCGTATCTTGGATAAACTGAATAACTATGTACATGTGTCAGTCGAATTCTCGAAGCTTCCTCCGAAATGTGGCTCTTGTGGTAATTTTGGGCATCTACATCTGCGTTGTCCTGCTGCAGTTTCTCCTAGGCTCGTTTCTGGTCATCAAGATGTCAAAGTTGCAGCAGAGTTAACATCAAAGAAGGTCGTTCAGTCTTTTTCTGTTGTTAAGGTTGCGAACGAAGTTGAGGCTTTTCTTTAGTGTATCTCTCCTTCGAAAGTGGGAATATCCAAGTCGCTTGCAATGGCGGAGAGGTCGGGTTTGGAGATTTCTGGGGTCGGAGTTAAGGTGGCTCGTAGGTCGGCTCCCAGATCTAGAGGTCAATCAGTCCCTCGTGGTCGGCTCTGTTTGGCAGACATTCCTTCGAGGTCGGATTATGCTTTTCTGAAGAGGTTATATGACGGGGCGCAGCTGGTTTCTGGGCTGGAAATCACGCCGCTTGCCCCCGAGGAGCGACCATGGACTGCTCCCAAAGGATGGATTTTTTTTATACGAGGCGTACTTTACTCAGTGTCGGCTCTGGTTTACTCTACCGAAGCTGCTGATTGATTACTGTGACGCTAGGGAGCTTGCTATTAGTCAGATAACTCCCGCTGGGATTCGCAACATGGTCGCTGCTTTGGTGCTGGGGGCCGAGTGTGGCGTCAACGTTGATTTTCGTTTCTTCGAAGAGATGTCTCACATTAATGCGAACGGTAAGACCCCCGGGACGGTTTATGTAGCCGCGAAAAGCAACCATAAGGTGATCCTGGGCGAGAGTGTTAGCAAGTTCAACGATTAGGAGCATCGGTATTTTTATGTAAAAGTTAACTCGGAATCGGTCGTCGAGGTCGGGAGAAGATACATGACTCGGTGGAATAGGGACTTCGGTAGATATTAGTTTTTGTCATGCTCTCATTGTCGTATTTTCCTTGGCCTAATTTTCTTCCCTTGGTTGTTTCAGTTCGGCATCCAATTTCCAAGGCGCCCCCCGTAGGTTTCGAAGCAGATTTGGCGAGAATTCGGGAATTGGGTCAGAGACGGTGGCCTGAAATTCATCTTCAAAGGATCCAGTCGAGTTTAGCTCGTATTCATTCTGGTAAGCCGATATTTGCGTTAATTCCTTTTTTGGTCGGTGATTTTTGTCTGACTTAATCGTCTTTGGTTTCGCAGCTAGTTGGGGTGCGGTCGCTCGTTCTTCTCAGAGAAAAAATAGCATGGGTGGAGTAGACGTCAACGCTTTGCCAAGTTATGCGAGTAGGGCCAGAGTCAGGTCGGCTACCCCTCTTCCGATCGATGCGAGCACCGCTCCCGTCGTCCGATCGGGCCCTGCTGATCCCCCAAGCGCTGGGGACGATCGATCTCAAAGGGAGATCGCGGAGGTCGGCGCCTCTATTAATACTGAGAGTCGGGGTGACCCGCGAGATCCTCGGGACGAACAGGTCGATGATCCCGTTGGAGGGGGGCCGAGGACGCAAATGTTGCAGAACCGGCTGTGAGAACCGAAGAGGTGAACGATGCGGGTCCGGCAGCGAGGACTGAAGAGGGGAGGAAGAAAAGGAAGCACTCCTCGAAAAAATCTTCTAGCCATCTATCGAGGTCGACCGAGCCGCATGGGTATCAGAGTAAATCTGCCGACCCGGGTGTTCCTTCCGTGGGAAAGCAGGTCGGTGAGGGGAGGCCCTCAAAGAAGCAGAAAGTCGGCCTTCAGGGTTTCAGCTTCAAGTATGGGAAGGACGAGCCGTTTGTCAATGACAAGGCTGCCTGCTCCGATCTGCTTCGTGAGATCGGAAGCAGTTCGAGCAGTCTTCCGGCTTTTGGTAAGCTCGAGGAGGAGGACACTTACCAAGAGTTGGCCCGTCAGCTTATGAAGGTAAGCTTGGTTATTTCGTTCCTTATGATTCTTTGTGTGATCGAGGTTTCTTACTGTGCCTTTTTGGATATCAGACGGCGACTTGCGTGAACAGGCTCACGGCGTCATATGACCGTAAGCTAAAAAGAGCGAGGACCGAGAAGTTGGACGAAGTGCAAAAGATCAAAGCTGCGGGTCGGCGACTGATGAGGGAGCTGGAGTCGGTCAAGAAGCAGCACGCGGAGGAGAAAATGAGGTCGGAGATGCTTGACAAGAGCAACCTCGAGCTCTCATCCACGGTCTCCGATCTGGGAAAAGAGAACTCCGACCTTCTGACGAATTTGGAGGAGATCTCTCAGGAGAAGGCGAGGTTGGAGAAGGAGCTGATTTCTGAGTCAGTTCGGCTGGAGAGGTAGGCAAAGGAGAAAGTCCGGCAAGAGAGAGAACGGATTTGGGAGGAGGTCAACGGGGCATACATGCCTCGGCTTAAGCACTTCAAGATGCATCTTGAAGATCAAAAGGAGGACCGGGACGCGGTTATGATTACCAATCAGGTCACCGGGATTCTCGATTATCTCCAGTTAAAGAAGGACGACGGTGTTGATATTCCTAACTCCTATTTTGCCAAGCTGGAGGAAGACAAGGTTGCGTTGCGTGATCGGGTTAGCAAGATAGAGATTACCGACCTCTTAGTTGGTGATTTGGACGTGTTGCCTTATCAGGCCGATCTCCCTCCGAGTACCTCGGCGGCTCCCGTTGCTGATGCCGTTGCCGAAGATGGTGATCCCAAGGATCTAGAGGATCAGTGCTCTCAAGACCACTTGCCCTCGACTCCGCAGATTCCTGAGTCGGACGAGTACGAGGATCCCGCCGACCTGGTCACCGTGGCTGATCGGGCAAAGGAATTGGCCGGCCGATGATTTTTCTTAGTCCTTTTTGTTCTCTCTTTTTTGTTGTTGCTTCTTTTGCCGATGTAGTCCCTTATTTTTGTAAAATAGACGTTGTCGTTTATCTAAATGAAATTTGCCTTCTTCAAAATTTGCATGTTATTGATAGTAATATGAATGAAATTGCCCTTTTTCGACGTTCGTTTGATTTTATATTGTTGACGAATGCGAGGTCGGGCTCGTCTTATTTTATTTTTAGGTGCGAGACGTAAAGTTCGGCTTATCCTGTAGGGTGCGAGTCTGGGCTCGGCTTATTACGTTAGTAAGTGCGAGTCTTAGCTCGGTCCACTTGTTAACTTCTTAGATCGGGTATGAATACGCGAAGATGTGTTCGGCGTTTGTATTCGGCCGACCTAGGATATGTGCAGGACTGGGCCCGGCTTAGTGTGTGGGTTATTTCACCACTGCATTCATGAGGAATGCGTTTGCTAAATCGAACACCTAGCTAGGATGCCGATGTGGGATGACGCCGAGGTGGGTGGTAGTGAGACAGTACTTAGGAAAAATAAAATTTATTTATATAAACAGCTGCACCCCGAAATGGGTTGCCTACGTACCTTCCGAGGAAGGATCAAGCCGATCGTAATTCACATTACATAGACATAGCTCGGTGAGCATCCCTTTTTTTTTTTTTTGGCGCCGATCTAGTAGTAGTATTTCTTGAGGTTCATCGAATTCCAGGATCGTGGAATCGGTTCTTCTGCCATGGTCGTTAGCTCGTATACTCCTGGTTTGACAACGTTTGAAATCTGGTATGTACTTCCCAGTTGGCTTCAAGATTTCCTGCGTTAGACTCGGTGGTATTTTCGAAAACTTTTCGAAGTACCAGGTCGCCATCCTCGAAGTATCTTCCTTTAACTTTTTTGTTGTAATACCAAGCTGCTTGTTGTTGGTAGTTCTGTATGCGGAGCAGGGCTCGATCGCGATCTTCTTCTATTAGGTCTAGTCGATCTCTGATCATCCTTTCGTTGAGCTTTGGTTCTTATGTTAGCATTGTTCGTCGAAGGCTAGGTATACCGACCTCAGCTGGAGCCAGTGCTTATATTCCGTGTGATAACGAGAAAGGCATTTTGTTGGTAGATCGTCTTGGGGTCGTTCGGTGTGACCATAGCACTCCGTCTAACTCGTCGGCCCATAGTCCTTTCTTCTGCTCGAGTCGCTTTTTTTAACCATCGATGATGGTTTTGTTCGTTGCCTCGGCCTGGTCGTTGCCTTACGGGTATCTGGGCGTGGATTTTCTCAGTCGTATTTTCCACTTCGCGCAAAACCCTTCAAAGATAGCGGATGTGAATTGGGATCCGTTATCGGTCACGATCTCGTACGGCAGTCCATGCCGACATATGATGTTCTTCCACACAAACTTCTGCACATCGGTGGCATGGACTTTTGCGTAAGACTCGGCTTCCACCCAATTGGTGAAGTAATCGGTTATGATTAATACGAAGCGTTTTTGGCGAGATCGGGGAAGTGGGCCGATTAGATCCATCGTCCATCTCATGAAGGGGTAAGGGGCTGTGACGGTAGTTAGTAGCTCGGTGGGAACATGGATCATTGGCACGTGTCGCTGACAGGGCTCGCAACGAGCTACGAACTTTATGCAGTCGGATTCCATGGTCGGCCAGAAATGGCCGTGATATTTGACCCGTAAAGTTAGAGATCGCCCTCCGGAGTGGTTGCCACCTGCTCCTTCATGGGTCTCCTTCATGACGTCTTGGTTTTCCTCGCTGCTGAGGCATCCAAGTAGGGCGCCGTAAGTGTTGACGCGGAAGAGATTGCCATCGAGTTGGGTGTAGTGGGCGCTTTTAGCTTTGAGGCGCCGAGCTACCCATCGGTCGGGTGGGACGATTCCGTCGCTGATGTAGAGTAGAATTTAGGTTCTCCAGTCTGCCGGGTCGGTTGTGTTGCTTGTGTCGTCCTCTAGAGCAGGTTTGTCCTCTATCTCTACCTGGTCGGTTATTTCGTTGTCGCTCTCCTGGATATTTTGGAGATCGTTGATAAAGCATATTCCCTTAGGTAGGTCGATGCTCGGCATTTCGATGCTTTCTATTGGTATTATGCGGCGCCGATCTGGCTCTGAGGTAGATGCGAGTGCTGCCAGTGCGTCCACCGATGCGTTATCGCTCCTCGGGATCTTGGTGAGTGTAAAAGAGTTGAAACTCTCTGCGAGTTTCTTGACGACCTGTAGGTAGGCTTACATTCTCTCGTTCTTGGTCTCGTAGTCGCCACTATATTGATTCATCACGAGTTGCGAGTCGCAGAATGCCTCTATCGTTTTCACCCCGATTCCTCTGGCTAATCTTAGTCCGGCGATCAACGCTTCGTACTCTGCCTCGTTGTTCGAGGCTTGGAAATTTTAACGGAAAGATTGCTCTAGGACTTCTTCCGTGGGAGATTGCAGCATGATTCCCATTCCTGATCCACGCTGTGATGACGAACCGTCAACGTAGAGCAGCCATCTCCCATCTTCTGTTAGGAGATTGTCGCTAGCCAGTTCGGGGGAGCTCGATGATGAAGTCGGCCAGGACCTGTGACTTGGCGCTGGTCCGGTTTCGGTATTCTATATCGTACTCGCTTAGCTCAACTGCCCATTTTGCCATTCGTCCCGATTGGCTTGGGCTATGTAGGATATTTCTAAGTGGTTGGTCGGTTGGAACGATGATAGAATGGGACTGAAAGTAGGGTCGTAGCTTTATAGCTGAGATGATGACCGCGAGTGCGAGTTTTTCTAAGGTCGGGTATCGCGTTTCCGCGTCATCCAGTGTCTTGCTCATGTAAAAATCGGCTTCTGTTCTCCTCGATATTCCTTTACCAGTACACCACTTACCGCCGAGCTGGAAATTGATATGTAGAGATACAAGGTCTCGCCCTCTTCTGGTTTTGCCAGGATCGGTGGTGTCGTAAGGTAGATTTTCAGTTGTTGGAAGGCTTCCTCGCATTTATCGTCCCATTCGAATTGTTTGTTCCCTTGTAGCAGTTGGTAGAACGGTAGACATCTGTCGGTGGATTTGGAGATGAATCGATTCAGGGCAGCAATTCGGCCAGTTAATCGTTGTACCTCTAGCGTGTTTCGTGGCGACGGTACATCGATTATCGCCGTTGTCTGTTTGGGGTTGGCCTCGATTCCTCTTTGGGTGACGATGTATCCTAGGAATTCGCCCGAGGTTACGCCGAATGTGCATTTTGATGGGTTCAGCTTCATTCGGTACTGATTCAGAGTGTCAAAACAAGTTTGGAGATGGCCGATGTGATCGCCGACAGTTAGTGATTTGACGAGCATGTCGTCTATGTAGACTTCCATTGTTTTCCCGAGTTGTTCGGCGAATATACGATTGACCAGTCGCTGGTAGGTTGCTCCTGCGTTTTTCAGGCCGAAGGGCATGACTTTGTAACAGTAGGTGCTGAAGTTGGTTATGAATGCCGTTTTTTCTCGGTCGTCGGGATGCATCATTATCTGGTTATAGCCGGAGAAAGCATCCATGAAGGATAGTAATTCATTGCCGGCGGTCGCTTCTTCCAAGCGATCGATGTGTGGTAGAGCGAAGCTGTCCTTTGGACAAGCTTTGTTGAGATCGGTGAAATTTACGCAAATTCTTCACTTCCCACTCTTCTTTTTGACGACCACCGGGTTGGCCAACCATTCGGGATATTTTACTTCGGTGATGGATCATGCTACCGATAATCGTTCGACCTCGTTGTTGACGGCCCTGGCTTTTTCTGGGCCTAGCTTTCGTCGCTTTTGTCTGATCGGTTTGAACGTTGGATCGGCGTTCAGCTCATGGCGAGTAATTTCTGGGCTATCCCAACCATATCGCTTACCGACCATGCGAAGGTTGATGCGATTCGGCGTAGAAGGCGGATTATTTCGAATTTAATGTCATTGAGCTCGGCTCCGATTCCAACGCATCGCTCTGGGTCGCTTTCGTCTATGTTGACTTGGAGGATGGTCTCTCGCTTCGGGTTATCTTGAGGTGGATGCTCGGCATTGATCCTAGGTTCGATCATTAAGAATGCTTCAGGTCGCTTCGGGGCCGAATTTCGCAACTTGTGCTCGGTGATGAAGCATGTTCGGGACATTTCCTGGTTTCCTTGGATTGTTTTGATTCCGTGCGGAGTGGGAAATTTGATGCACTAATGGTAGGTGGATGGTATGGCCTTCATTGCATGTATCCACGGCGTGCCCAGTATTGCGTTGTAGATTGTCAGTTTATCAACGACGACAAATTTGACAAGCTTCGTCGTTTTTTCGACATACACCGGCAGTCTGATCGTCCCGATCGTCATGGTCGTATCTCCACTGAATCCTGTGAGTGGTTTGACGGATGGTTTGAGATGATGGTCGGTGAGCTCCATTTTATCAAGGATTTCTTTGAATATTAGATCTACCGAGCTGCCGGTGTCTATTAATATTCGCGAGATTTCGCAATCGCCGACTCTGAGCTCGATAACAAGGGGATCGTTGTGTGGTTGATCTATGCCTGCGGCGTCGTCCTCGGTGAAGCTTATCGTTTCGCCGAGAGGTTTATTTTTGATCTGATCCTGCCATCTTTGGGCAATCATCAACTTCCTATCGTACTTTTTGATTCGGCTGCTCATTATTCGTCCTTTGCATGATAGGTGGCGGGGGAAGGTTTTCGTTCAGATTTGGCCTGGGTCGGTTATTGTCAGATCGGTGGGCATCGTTTGATCGCTGTTCGTCGACTCGTGTCGAGTTCTGACTCTGATTGCCGATCTCTCCTCTTCGGAATTTTTCGAGGAGATACTCTTGCAGTTGGCGACCTTGAGAGGTGGGATGTCCGTATCGTCTGTGGTATTCGCAGAATGGGCGCTGGCTTTCTTCGTTGCGTATCCATTTGTTCGACTGTTGTTGGGGCTGTGCTTCGCCGACGTAGTTCACATTTGCTTTTCTACCCCTATCGTTGCCGTTATTATTGGCGCGATAATTCTGGTTGAGGTGTTGCCACGGTTCACAGTATTCCTCCCTGAGTTTATCCTTTGTCGGTTGATCCGGGTTAGATCGGCATTTTCTGGCCATCGCTTCTTTTTCCTCTTCATCTTCGATGTATAGTACTGCTCGGTGTAGCGCGTCTTCTAAGGTCGGCGGTTTATCAAACTTGAGGCTGTCTCGGAATTTCATATTATGTCGGAGGGCTCCCCATAAGGCCGGTATCGCCGCTTCGTCGGGCACCGAGACTCGAGATGCTACCGAATTGAATCGGTTCATGAATGCTCGGAGGGGTTCATGTTCCCCTTGAGTGATCGTATAGAGGTCGGCGCAAGAGGTCGGATGTTGGAGGAACATATGATATCGTTTGAGGAAGGCGATGCTCATCGTACGGTAGCTGTCTATGGAATTTGCATCGAGTTTGGAGAACCACACTAGGGCGTCCCTGGCAAGGGTTTCTACGAAGAGCTGGCAAAACCCGGCGTCTCATTCCTCGGCGGAATATCGAGCTCGGCCCATCGCAATTTGAAATACCGTCAAATGCTGGCTGGGATCGGTGTTTCCCGAATAGATCGGAAAATTAATCTTTCCTGGATTGTGTAGCGGGAAGTCGGCTATCTGAGCAGTAAAAGGCGTGTTTTGCGTTTCTTTTAACACTCGATCGATCTCCGGAGCCGAAATGGTCGCTCGATGAACCAGAGATGTCATGGCCTGTAGTTTGGCGTTTATCTCTTCCATCTCTTGGTTTCGTTCAGGGTTTTTGATCTGATGGGGGGGGGGGGTTAAAGTTACGAAGCTCGGCATACATGTTCGGTTTTCGGCGTATGTCGGGTTTCGAGGTAGGTTGGTTGGTGGGGAGGGCTGATCGCCGAACAATTTACGGCGGGTGCGATGGTGTTTGGGAGTATGGGCTTCCTGGGAGTGGAGGTCGTTGACTTGATCTTGGCATGCTGCCTGTACCGCGGTGATTTGATCAAATCGTTCGCTCGTCCCACGGGTGAGCTCCTCTATTCTTGCGAGGAGTGTTCCGAAGAGGGCTGGTATGTCGATTGATTCTACAGTGGGTATGCTGCCGACTAGTGGGGTTGTCCGGGTAGTTTCGAGGATCGCGACCGTAGTCGGTATGTCGGTGCTACTTTGTCGGTTCGGAGGTGGTTCGGGTCCGATGAATTGAGGTGTTGCGGTCTTCGCGCCTACCATAGTCGTGGATGGTTGTTCTGACATCGTTGAGTTGTTTATCCGCCGAACTGCTTTTTGCGTCGAGAAATATCTCTGAGCCCCACGGTGGGCGCCAATTGTTGTATCGGTTATCGGCACCGATTAACTTATATCTATTTTATGAGAAGGGGCTCGAAGAATTTCGTTTAAGTTAAAAGTCTTAGGTCGGCGTATATTATTATCAACGAGGTCGGTTAAATAGAGATGGGTACAGGAATGTTCCTCTGAATAAGTGATAGATCCGTTCCTTTACTTTGAAGGTTACAAAGTCGGTTCGGTTTTTCTCTCTCCAAAAAATCCTCCCTCTTTACAAATGAGGGAACTCTCCTATTTATATCAGACTTAGAACGGCGGTTTAGAGACTTTTGAAACCCTAATTCGTACGGTCGGTCTGGACAACTCGTTGGTCGGACAGGATGGATTGATGGTGGGGCAGGACAGATCGCTTGGTTGAGTAGAATGCACTGACCAGTCCTGGTGGCAATCCACCTAATCCTCCTTGTACGGCCGACCTGGGTGGGCTCTGTTCGTTCGATGGACCGGTTGCTTATTGGACCGATTACTTAAATGGGCCGACCTTAATTTGATCGTGGGCTTTTAAAAAAAGTGGGGGGGGGGGTCGCGAGGCCCACCTCCAACAGATCTCTCTTCTTCCTCCGAAGTCGAAGTCTCCACTTCCTCCGAAGTCGAAGTCTCCACTTCCTCCTCCGAAGTCTCCACTTCCTCGTGGTCGGTAAGTGGATCTTCCACAGACAACGGCTTGTCGTGCTTCTTTGCCATGAGAGTTTTTAAGAGAAACGATTTGGATTCTTCGAAGTGGTGAAATGGAGAGAGAGAGCGAGAGATGAACAAAAAGCTTGAGGAGTGTTTATGGATACATTAGAGATGGTATTTAATGGTATATTTAGTGATTAGCCTAAAACACTATGAAGGCATAGCGTCTGTTCGAAACTTTCAATACTTCATTTTGGAAAGCGTTAACTTTTGCATGCTGTAGCATTTTTTATTTATTTTAAAGATCATAAACTTTCATTGTTGAAGTATTCATTTAAAACGAAGTTGCCTTGGCCAGGGGTAAGGAATGTATATGTGGGCTTTTCCCAGTTGGGTTCTAGGTTCGAGTCATCTTGGCCACAGTGGATTTAACATGGTTTCCTTTGATCTATGAGGATTAGTCGGATGTTTAGCAAGTTCCGGATTATCCCATATTAAAAAAAAAAAATATTCATTTAACAAAATTAAATAACCAGTGATAATAATTAGTAGAATTTATCATTCGTTTAAAAAGTATATTTTCTTCATCTATTAAAAAAAAACGAAATTGATGATGTGAAAAAAGTTGGGAAAGTTTATACGTAGTTTTTAACATTTTTTTTATAAAAGTTTTTTATTATACTGCCATATGTGAAAAATGTGTTTATTTTAAAAACCTTATAAAATTGTAATAAAAAGATATATAAAAATCTACAATTAATGGGTTAACGATCTATTTCCCCCTCGGATGTTTCATATAATAACAAATCCCCCTGAAATCGGAGCCTAGTTTCATTTTCACACCGAATCAAAGTTTAAAATCTATTTCTCCACAAAAACAAAGTTCGAAATCTATTTCCCCCCAAATCAAAGTTAGAAATCTATTTTTCCACATAACACGATTTGGCTCGGTTTACTGTATACCAATTAAATATAAACCGAAAAAACCAAAATTAATCCAATTAAGATCTGATTCAACCCCAAAACCCGATTACAACCTGTATGAACCCCTAAACCCAATAATAATCCCCCCAAACCAAAAATTTCTTGATCAAAAAAAAAAATCACTCTCACGACAACTCAATCGTCATCTTCAATTGTCTTGTTAATGGAGAAAACACACAGATCGAGCCGTTAGAACCAAACCTTAGCCCAGAAGAAGAAGCTTTACTATAAAGCTAAAGAGCAATCGACTTTCGGAGGTCGAAGAAGCGTTCTCATCGTTTCGAGATACCCGACGGTTCAGGTGAATGACACGGCGGTTCTGGTGAATCTCTCACTTGAGAAATCGAACAAAATGAAGATCGTACGGTCAGGAATCGTTCCTCTGTTGATCGACGTTCTCAAATGCGGTTCGTTGGAAGCGCATGCACATTCCGCCGGAGAGATTTTCAGTCTAGCTCTCGAAGACGAGAACAAGACGGCGATCGGAGTTCTCGGAGCTTTAGAGCCGCTGCTTCATCTGATTCGAGTCGGGACTGAGTTGACTCGGCTCTTTCTCTGTATCATCTCTCTCTTGTACAGAGCAATCGAGGGAAGTTCGTTAAACTCTGAGCTGTTAAGATGTTTCTAAACATGGCGAAATTGGGCCAAACGATGAATCGGGTTTTGCTGATTCTCTTTCTCTTCGATTTCTTCTTTGATTTTTCAGATTTCTCGGGCTTTTCGGAATCAGATTTACGCTTCTTAGATATTTTCTTTCTTCTCTTCCCCCTCGCGTCGCTTCCTCTCCTTCTCTTTCTTCTCCTTCTTCCGATCTTCTCTATCTTTCACCATTGTTGAGAGAAAAATCTAAGAAATTAACAAAAACCCAGGATTGAAAGAAATTAAGAAGTCTCAGAAATTCAAAAACCAAAAATTAAGAAATTTCAGAAATTCTGTAAACAATCGACGTCAGGTGAGAGACCGCAGGAGGAGAAGAAAAAACAAATCGGGTGAAATAAAAAATTGGGTCGGTCATTACCGGGTCGAGTATTTGATTTGGTTTTAGTTGGAATCCAATTTTAATTCGGTTTAAGATTTGGTTTGCTCAGTTTATATTTGGTTTATAACATTAACTAATATAACCGATATATGGGGGCAAATAGGTTTGGAAATTTGATTTTGTGGGGAAATAGATTTCGAACTTTGTTTTGGTGGGGAAATAGATTTTAAACTTTGATTCGGTGTGGAAATGAAACTAGGCTCCGATTTTAGGGAGGTCTGTTATTATATGAAACATCCGATGGAGAAATAGATCGTTAACCCACAATTAATTAAGAAGATTTTATTCTTTAATGTGTCTTGCCAAATGGAACAGATGGTTGGTAGAAGAAAAAAAAATGCATTACGTGATTTTTAGAAAGAAAAAGAAATATAACTGAGAAATGACTCGATGTTTAAACTTAAATACTTATTTGAAGTAATAAAAAATTTCTTATCCGTTAGTTATGCTGTGGGGGAAAAAGAAGCCAATGGAAAGACATGGGCAAACGATTAAAAAAAATAATCGTTCATAAAAAATCAATATTTTATCAAAAAGAAAAAACGATTAAAAAATTAGCATGTTGATTGTTTTATTGATCTTTAGTTGGTTTTATTGATCTTAGTTCGTCACACACATTACAATAATTTACCAAATATTCAAGTCAAGTTTTTTTATTTATATGTCTTATAAGCTGATCCGATCAGTCCTGGTAAAAATCCACTGATTTGTTACAGAGTGGATTAATCCTATATTCAACGGTTCAACGGATATCATGAACTCTGAGTTGGGCTCGGGTCAACGGATCATGAGATCCAAATGGATCACCACCCCGCATGTCCCGAGTTTAGAATATATTCCGACTAATGCCAAAGATAGCCATATTGTTTGTTACTGGACTACTATTTGTTGGAACAAAATTTATAAGAGCTTGAGGGCTTTATAAATATGTGTATGTGTGAATTGAAATGAGACATTTGGGCTAAGTTAAAAAGCCTTATGAATGTAAAAAGGAAAAGCCTTAAAAAAGAAAAAGCCTACAAAAAAGGAAAAGCCTTAAGAAAAGGAAAAACCTTAAAAAAAAGAAAAGCCTTAAAAAAGGAAAAGCCTACAAAAAAGGAAAAGCCTTAAGAAAAGGAAAAACCTAAAAAAAGAAAAACCTAAAAAAAAAGAAAAAAGTGAGGGACATGTGAAAAGTCCCACATCGCTAGTTGGAAATAATTTCCTCTATGATCTTCTCCTATATATAGGATCGTCTCTCTTGAGAGAAAGGTATCCAATCACACACAGAAAACACACTTACAAAAGAAAAAGTTCCTTCAATCCTCTACAGCTTAGAGTAAGTCTTTATTCGAGAGTATCGTAGTATAATGTTCGATATATCTGATATCAAGTGTAGATGATACAGATTACTTTGGTTGTATCCTGGGACTCATGGATCTATTAAAACCCGTCGCACTACGGGAGATTCTTAGAGTTAAGGAAAGAGATTCATCTCGCCTCCTTAGATCTATTTTATTGCTTTATCGTTTTATGAATCGTCTGTTCCTTAATGTTTATTTATATAAATCGTGATTAAATCTCTCCTGTCTATTGTGCGATAATTTTGGTCCTACAATCTTAACTCTAAGAAGATCCAATTTTTGTTATTACTTCAATTGGATCTTTAATCACGAGTAAATAAACGTTTTCAAACGGTTTTCTAAAACGATTCTTCTACTGCTGATGATACTCAAACGTTATCAAAAAGCTTCTTAGCAACTTGAAACGTGTAGTAGAGGAAATCTCCATCTATTCTATTTTTAAGAAGATGTTAATCTGCTAGTGATACTCAAACGTTATCAAAAAGCTGTTTAGCAACTTGAAACGTGTAGTAGAAGCAGTACTGCTTTAAACATCTTCTAAATACAGTTTTAATTGCGATTAATGAACGGTAGAATCAACGAACACAAATCATGTTCTTGATAGGTTCGATTGCGATCGAAACCTTGTGAGTATCGATCGACACCTTATGGTATCGATCGATACTAGACAAAATTGTATCGGTCGACACTGATGTGCATCGATCGATACCATGCAAATAGTTGTATCATATGACACTAAGGTGCATCTATTGATACTTTGCATCGAGTTGTATCGATCGACACTGAGGTGTATCGATCGATGATACGGGATATTTTCGTGTCAATTATCCCAAGTGTACTCATGTCATTGTAGTACTTGAGATGTCAATCCATAAGGGGTTAAGATTGAGGCACTAAGAATGCAAGAAACTTCTTAAGCTAGAGCAAACATTGTTTTTGTTTTTTTTTGTTTATGAGAAAGAAAACAAATGCAAGAAAGAAAACAAAACACAAGACTAAAATGTTGGATCATGAACTAAGCTATCAATGAGATGGGTAACAATCAAACAATGAATCATTTGGAAGCATTAATCACTATCTTAGAACATGGAATTCACAAATATGACTAATCCATTCCCATGGCACTAATCACCTTGTTAATTATCTAATCAAGAACAAATTTCCATTTGTGATTAAATAATCAACAAGCATTAAGAAACAATTCCAATTAGTTCACTAAACACCCTAAACATCAACTTCCGTTGGCTAGGATATGCTTAGCTCACAAAAGGTTCGGGTCAAGCAACTGAACTCGGGTCATGAGTGAAATGCCTAAGATCTAGAAATGAATGAACAATCCTAATCTAGTACTAACACCGCTTACTCGAATCTATCCCTAATGCATGGGATGAGACCAAAAATCTAACTAATCTAAGGTGTAGCACTAGGTTTCGGTTTATCATGACAACTCTAGCATTACGAACCAACCTAAGTGAAAGACTCATCCAAGATCATCCTAAATAACCATTATCTAACCATCAAGACAATTGACTAATGATGCATAAACATTCAATGCACATTCATTCTTATGACATGGATCACACAAGTAGATTAGTTCACTCACATGATACTAATCCATTTACAAATCATCTAGTTATCAAGAACTTCCGTTCAAAACTAAATGATCCATAATCATTAAGCATTAGTCCATACAAGTCAACAATTCACCTTAATCATCAATTTCCATTGGCCAAGAATTGAATTGCATGCTTAGAAGTTTTCTAGACATTTCATCGAACACCTTCCGGGCGAGAAATGTCTTAAGTTCTAGAAATGAGTTGTCAATTCGATTCTAGCATTAAGATCCCTCCTAACATGAGAACAAATGATTATCTAAGCCTAAACATCAACAATCAACCATCAACCATCCAAATCAAACATTATCTAAAATCCAACAAAAAGTCAACTCACAAGAACATGAAGAACACAAGAGAAAAAGACATAGAAATGAAGAACAAGAATCAAATAAGCATAATATAAAGATAGAGTGAAGAAATCTTCTCTAGAATGGCATTTGTATGAAGAACAATCCCAAAACATCAAGAAGAGAGAGTTGGGGACGAGCCCCCACTCTTAGAAGAAGAAAACTTTTTAATAAAATTAGGTTTTTTGGCTTTTAATAGAGTTTGGGTCGAATTTTTGAGTTTCAGATGATCCACAGCGGTCAGCTCATACCGCTGCATGACCGCTGTGATTCTCTGTTTTTTTTCGACGGATGAACCCGCAGCGGTCACTGTAGACCGCTGCGGTACACCGCTGCGAGCTCCACTGAGTTCCTTTGCGCGCCAGACTGGACCGTCGTCACGGAAATTGGCATAACTTCTGATCGCACCGTTGGAATTGCCTCAAACCACTTCCAAATGAAAGCTAATCCATTGATATATCTCGTGTTAAAATTTGAGCTCAATCCATCGGTGGAAAGTCCTTCATCCAATGCCAAACTTATGACGTCTCAACATGATCCTGCATCTTTGTATTCCGAAATGAACTTTTTGATGGCTATCTTCACTCCTCCAACTCCTATGACTCCAAGAACACCTGAAAATGGCTCAAGCAAGCCAAAAAGAATGCAAAGACAACCTAGGACATCTAAAATGCAATGAGACTCAAGTTGGACCTAAATGCATGAAAATATCCAAAAACTATACAAATTGGAACTAAAAACCTATGAAACTAAACCTTAAAAACATGTAAAATATGGTGTTATCAACTCCCCCGGACTTGCCTTTTGCTTGTCCGCAAGCAAACAAGAAAAGACAAACCGAAAGAGAGGTTTTAAAGAGTGGGAATTCATAACTAAAGGACATGTCAAAGCATTCAAAGTGGGAATTCTATGCCCAAGATAATACCAAGACATTGCAAAAACGTATCTCAATTATGACTCTAACTTCTCTAGACTTATCGCAACTCCTAATCTTTTCTCTTAACAACAATGCCTCATGCCTACAAGTCCTCTTCTCAACCAACCCTCACATTCATTTGATCTTTCTAAAGGTGCGGTCTCACAAATGGGCAAGTGATCAAGTCCAATCGGTTTGGAAGAAAAGGCAATTGGCACTAGTAAATGTGAGTGCAAGGAGGTTCATTCTCCTTTTGGGTGACTTACTCTCAAGAAAAAGGAATGCTATATGTTATGCAAAAGCAAGGAAGACTAGAAACAATTTATGCATACAAAGTTAAGCTCACATTGTTCTACCCTCCTAGCAAAGCATTCTACCCAAATGGTGATTCCATTTCCTCTTCTTATCTTATTTTCTTGAAGCTCATTAAACCCTCAAAGCCCTTTTGGCTAAATCAAAACTCCCTTTTTAAACCCCTTTTCTTTTCCAAACACCAAACTCCTAGAGACATTTTTAATCGACCCCTTTCTTTTCTTCTTACTCTCCCTAAACTTTTTATTCTTTCTCTTTTTCAAACATGGAGAGTGTTTTTCTTTTTCTTTTTCTAGGGTCTTTCTTTTACGCTCTTCTCTAGAGTTTTCTTTTCCAACCAAGGATTCTTTTTCTACCATTTCTCATTTCACTTTTCATGAGCTCATGCTCCCCAAAACCAAATACCATTCAATCCATTGATCCCCATCTTGATGCTAGCCTCTTTTCTTTGAACAACAATGACTAGCTAAAAATGAAAGCTAACCTTTGTCGTTTCCGATACTTACAAGATTTTACACACAATAGCATATCAAGAAAAGGCCTCACTCAATAAAAAAAACAAGGGGTGGAAAGGAAACGGTTATGGTGAAAGGTAGGGAACCATTCTAAAAATGAGAATGGCCACTCGGGTTATTAGAGAGTGGTAAAAGTGGATAAGATAACCCGAATGTTTTCTTTGAACCATGGTTATGTATCACAAGCCCATAAGCAAGAAGATTATATTCATTTAAGTCCAATTATCAAGGGGTTGATTTCAAATTAAACAAGTAT
Source organism: Eutrema japonicum (assembly GCA_030161315.1). Taxonomy (NCBI): domain Eukaryota; kingdom Viridiplantae; phylum Streptophyta; class Magnoliopsida; order Brassicales; family Brassicaceae; genus Eutrema; species Eutrema japonicum. The sequence goes on from BSQW01000011.1 coordinate 46,774,537, forward strand.
TTACAAGACAAAGAGTTAAGAGTAGAGAGATCAAAGTACGAAGTTTTCAAGTCTTTTGAAATCGTTTAAGCAATATAAAACCATTATCGAGAGCATCACAATGAAAGCTTATCATACATGTTTTATGAACTCTCATGCACATGAATGCAACCAATATGATCTAGAAATGAGTGATCAAGTCAAGTCTAGAATGCACATGGACTAATGCAAACTACATGATGATTTTTTTTGTTTTTTTGTTTTTTTTTATGCAATTAAAAATATACAATGCAATGACTCAAGAAAATGAAAATAAGACAAAATACACAATGACAAAACACAAGAACCTCTCCCCCGGACTTAAATCACACCGTCTCGGTGTGAATTGAGCCAAAGAGAGAGTAAAACAAACATAAAAACGAAATGGTATATACAAAGGGAAAAGTTAGTGGTACCTTGGAGTGGAGTGGATTCACGAGGAGGAAGCATTGTGCGTTGAAGCTCACGGACTTAGACCATTCCATCCGTCCCATTTATTCACCCTTATTGCTCCTACAAAAACATGAAAACAAAATTTATCAAACAATAAAAAGGCATAAAACAAGAAGTAAAGGATAGGATTGCTTGTTTTATGTCTCTAGCATTGACGGTGGATAGGATTGGGGGAGTCCCCAATGGCGCGTTTAACGTCGCTAGCTTGACGGTTGCGTCCTCTTATTCACTCTCTCCTTGAATGTTTCCTTTACTCCTAGTTTCGAACCTAAGAGATCAAGATCACAAGAAAAGAGAAAAAAGATTAACAACAAAAGAAAATAAAAAGCTCTAGTCTCAAGAAGAATCCAAATCCTAATGATCAATGCTAAACCCCAATGGCAACGGCGCCAAATTGATACGGGATATTTTCGTGTCAATTATCCCAAGTGTACTCATGTCATTGTAGTACTTGAGATGTCAATCCATAAGGGGTTAAGATTGAGGCACTAAGAATGCAAGAAACTTCTTAAGCTAGAGCAAACATTGTTTTTGTTTTTTTTTGTTTATGAGAAAGAAAACAAATGCAAGAAAGAAAACAAAACACAAGACTAAAATGTTGGATCATGAACTAAGCTATCAATGAGATGGGTAACAATCAAACAATGAATCAGTTGGAAGCATTAATCACTATCTTAGAACATGGAATTCACAAATATGACTAATCCATTCCCATGGCACTAATCACCTTGTTAATTATCTAATCAAGAACAAATTTCCATTTGTGATTAAATAATCAACAAGCATTAAGAAACAATTCCAATTAGTTCACTAAACACCCTAAACATCAACTTCCGTTGGCTAGGATATGCTTAGCTCACAAAAGGTTCGGGTCAAGCAACTGAACTCGGGTCATGAGTGAAATGCCTAAGATCTAGAAATGAATGAACAATCCTAATCTAGTACTAACACCGCTTACTCGAATCTATCCCTAATGCATGGGATGAGACCAAAAATCTAACTAATCTAAGGTGTAGCACTAGGTTTCGGTTTATCATGACAACTCTAGCATTACGAACCAACCTAAGTGAAAGACTCATCCAAGATCATCCTAAATAACCATTATCTAACCATCAAGACAATTGACTAATGATGCCTAAACATTCAATGCACATTCATTCTTATGACATGGATCACACAAGTAGATTAGTTCACTCACATGATACTAATCCATTTACAAATCATCTAGTTATCAAGAACTTCCGTTCAAAACTAAATGATCCATAATCATTAAGCATTAGTCCATACAAGTCAACAATTCACCTTAATCATCAATTTCCATTGGCCAAGAATTGAATTGCATGCTTAGAAGTTTTCTAGACATTTCATCGAACACCTTCCGGGCGAGAAATGTCTTAAGTTCTAGAAATGAGTTGTCAATTCGATTCTAGCATTAAGATCCCTCCTAACATGAGAACAAATGATTATCTAAGCCTAAACATCAACAATCAACCATCAACCATCCAAATCAAACATTATCTAAAATCCAACAAAAAGTCAACTCACAAGAACATGAAGAACACAAGAGAAAAAGACATAGAAATGAAGAACAAGAATCAAATAAGCATAATATAAAGATAGAGTGAAGAAATCTTCTCTAGAATGGCATTTGTATGAAGAACAATCCCAAAACATCAAGAAGAGAGAGTTGGGGACGAGCCCCCACTCTTAGAAGAAGAAAACTTTTTAATAAAATTAGGTTTTTTGGCTTTTAATAGAGTTTGGGTCGAATTTTTGAGTTTCAGATGATCCACAGCGGTCAGCTCATACCGCTGCATGACCGCTGTGATTCTCTGTTTTTTTTCGACGGATGAACCCGCAGCGGTCACTGTAGACCGCTGCGGTACACCGCTGCGAGCTCCACTGAGTTCCTTTGCGCGCCAGACTGGACCGTCGTCACGGAAATTGGCATAACTTCTGATCGCACCGTTGGAATTGCCTCAAACCACTTCCAAATGAAAGCTAATCCATTGATATATCTCGTGTTAAAATTTGAGCTCAATCCATCGGTGGAAAGTCCTTCATCCAATGCCAAACTTATGACGTCTCAACCTGATCCTGCATCTTTGTATTCCGAAATGAACTTTTTGATGGCTATCTTCACTCCTCCAACTCCTATGACTCCAAGAACACCTGAAAATGGCTCAAGCAAGCCAAAAAGAATGCAAAGACAACCTAGGACATCTAAAATGCAATGAGACTCAAGTTGGACCTAAATGCATGAAAATATCCAAAAACTATACAAATTGGAACTAAAAACCTATGAAACTAAACCTTAAAAACATGTAAAATATGGTGTTATCAACTCCCCCGGACTTGCCTTTTGCTTGTCCGCAAGCAAACAAGAAAAGACAAACCGAAAGAGAGGTTTTAAAGAGTGGGAATTCATAACTAAAGGACATGTCAAAGCATTCAAAGTGGGAATTCTATGCCCAAGATAATACCAAGACATTGCAAAAACGTATCTCAATTATGACTCTAACTTCTCTAGACTTATCGCAACTCCTAATCTTTTCTCTTAACAACAATGCCTCATGCCTACAAGTCCTCTTCTCAACCAACCCTCACATTCATTTGATCTTTCTAAAGGTGCGGTCTCACAAATGGGCAAGTGATCAAGTCCAATCGGTTTGGAAGAAAAGGCAATTGGCACTAGTAAATGTGAGTGCAAGGAGGTTCATTCTCCTTTTGGGTGACTTACTCTCAAGAAAAAGGAATGCTATATGTTATGCAAAAGCAAGGAAGACTAGAAACAATTTATGCATACAAAGTTAAGCTCACATTGTTCTACCCTCCTAGCAAAGCATTCTACCCAAATGGTGATTCCATTTCCTCTTCTTATCTTATTTTCTTGAAGCTCATTAAACCCTCAAAGCCCTTTTGGCTAAATCAAAACTCCCTTTTTAAACCCCTTTTCTTTTCCAAACACCAAACTCCTAGAGACATTTTTAATCGACCCCTTTCTTTTCTTCTTACTCTCCCTAAACTTTTTATTCTTTCTCTTTTTCAAACATGGAGAGTGTTTTTCTTTTTCTTTTTCTAGGGTCTTTCTTTTACGCTCTTCTCTAGAGTTTTCTTTTCCAACCAAGGATTCTTTTTCTACCATTTCTCATTTCACTTTTCATGAGCTCATGCTCCCCAAAACCAAATACCATTCAATCCATTGATCCCCATCTTGATGCTAGCCTCTTTTCTTTGAACAACAATGACTAGCTAAAAATGAAAGCTAACCTTTGTCGTTTCCGATACTTACAAGATTTTACACACAATAGCATATCAAGAAAAGGCCTCACTCAATAAAAAAAACAAGGGGTGGAAAGGAAACGGTTATGGTGAAAGGTAGGGAACCATTCTAAAAATGAGAATGGCCACTCGGGTTATTAGAGAGTGGTAAAAGTGGATAAGATAACCCGAATGTTTTCTTTGAACCATGGTTATGTATCACAAGCCCATAAGCAAGAAGATTATATTCATTTAAGTCCAATTATCAAGGGGTTGATTTCAAATTAAACAAGTATTTACAAGACAAAGAGTTAAGAGTAGAGAGATCAAAGTACGAAGTTTTCAAGTCTTTTGAAATCGTTTAAGCAATATAAAACCATTATCGAGAGCATCACAATGAAAGCTTATCATACATGTTTTATGAACTCTCATGCACATGAATGCAACCAATATGATCTAGAAATGAGTGATCAAGTCAAGTCTAGAATGCACATGGACTAATGCAAACTACATGATGATTTTTTTTGTTTTTTTGTTTTTTTTTATGCAATTAAAAATATACAATGCAATGACTCAAGAAAATGAAAATAAGACAAAATACACAATGACAAAACACAAGAACCTCTCCCCCGGACTTAAATCACACCGTCTCGGTGTGAATTGAGCCAAAGAGAGAGTAAAACAAACATAAAAACGAAATGGTATATACAAAGGGAAAAGTTAGTGGTACCTTGGAGTGGAGTGGATTCACGAGGAGGAAGCATTGTGCGTTGAAGCTCACGGACTTAGACCATTCCATCCGTCCCATTTATTCACCCTTATTGCTCCTACAAAAACATGAAAACAAAATTTATCAAACAATAAAAAGGCATAAAACAAGAAGTAAAGGATAGGATTGCTTGTTTTATGTCTCTAGCATTGACGGTGGATAGGATTGGGGGAGTCCCCAATGGCGCGTTTAACGTCGCTAGCTTGACGGTTGCGTCCTCTTATTCACTCTCTCCTTGAATGTTTCCTTTACTCCTAGTTTCGAACCTAAGAGATCAAGATCACAAGAAAAGAGAAAAAAGATTAACAACAAAAGAAAATAAAAAGCTCTAGTCTCAAGAAGAATCCAAATCCTAATGATCAATGCTAAACCCCAATGGCAACGGCGCCAAATTGATACGGGATATTTTCGTGTCAATTATCCCAAGTGTACTCATGTCATTGTAGTACTTGAGATGTCAATCCATAAGGGGTTAAGATTGAGGCACTAAGAATGCAAGAAACTTCTTAAGCTAGAGCAAACATTGTTTTTGTTTTTTTTTGTTTATGAGAAAGAAAACAAATGCAAGAAAGAAAACAAAACACAAGACTAAAATGTTGGATCATGAACTAAGCTATCAATGAGATGGGTAACAATCAAACAATGAATCAGTTGGAAGCATTAATCACTATCTTAGAACATGGAATTCACAAATATGACTAATCCATTCCCATGGCACTAATCACCTTGTTAATTATCTAATCAAGAACAAATTTCCATTTGTGATTAAATAATCAACAAGCATTAAGAAACAATTCCAATTAGTTCACTAAACACCCTAAACATCAACTTCCGTTGGCTAGGATATGCTTAGCTCACAAAAGGTTCGGGTCAAGCAACTGAACTCGGGTCATGAGTGAAATGCCTAAGATCTAGAAATGAATGAACAATCCTAATCTAGTACTAACACCGCTTACTCGAATCTATCCCTAATGCATGGGATGAGACCAAAAATCTAACTAATCTAAGGTGTAGCACTAGGTTTCGGTTTATCATGACAACTCTAGCATTACGAACCAACCTAAGTGAAAGACTCATCCAAGATCATCCTAAATAACCATTATCTAACCATCAAGACAATTGACTAATGATGCCTAAACATTCAATGCACATTCATTCTTATGACATGGATCACACAAGTAGATTAGTTCACTCACATGATACTAATCCATTTACAAATCATCTAGTTATCAAGAACTTCCGTTCAAAACTAAATGATCCATAATCATTAAGCATTAGTCCATACAAGTCAACAATTCACCTTAATCATCAATTTCCATTGGCCAAGAATTGAATTGCATGCTTAGAAGTTTTCTAGACATTTCATCGAACACCTTCCGGGCGAGAAATGTCTTAAGTTCTAGAAATGAGTTGTCAATTCGATTCTAGCATTAAGATCCCTCCTAACATGAGAACAAATGATTATCTAAGCCTAAACATCAACAATCAACCATCAACCATCCAAATCAAACATTATCTAAAATCCAACAAAAAGTCAACTCACAAGAACATGAAGAACACAAGAGAAAAAGACATAGAAATGAAGAACAAGAATCAAATAAGCATAATATAAAGATAGAGTGAAGAAATCTTCTCTAGAATGGCATTTGTATGAAGAACAATCCCAAAACATCAAGAAGAGAGAGTTGGGGACGAGCCCCCACTCTTAGAAGAAGAAAACTTTTTAATAAAATTAGGTTTTTTGGCTTTTAATAGAGTTTGGGTCGAATTTTTGAGTTTCAGATGATCCACAGCGGTCAGCTCATACCGCTGCATGACCGCTGTGATTCTCTGTTTTTTTTCGACGGATGAACCCGCAGCGGTCACTGTAGACCGCTGCGGTACACCGCTGCGAGCTCCACTGAGTTCCTTTGCGCGCCAGACTGGACCGTCGTCACGGAAATTGGCATAACTTCTGATCGCACCGTTGGAATTGCCTCAAACCACTTCCAAATGAAAGCTAATCCATTGATATATCTCGTGTTAAAATTTGAGCTCAATCCATCGGTGGAAAGTCCTTCATCCAATGCCAAACTTATGACGTCTCAACCTGATCCTGCATCTTTGTATTCCGAAATGAACTTTTTGATGGCTATCTTCACTCCTCCAACTCCTATGACTCCAAGAACACCTGAAAATGGCTCAAGCAAGCCAAAAAGAATGCAAAGACAACCTAGGACATCTAAAATGCAATGAGACTCAAGTTGGACCTAAATGCATGAAAATATCCAAAAACTATACAAATTGGAACTAAAAACCTATGAAACTAAACCTTAAAAACATGTAAAATATGGTGTTATCAACTCCCCCGGACTTGCCTTTTGCTTGTCCGCAAGCAAACAAGAAAAGACAAACCGAAAGAGAGGTTTTAAAGAGTGGGAATTCATAACTAAAGGACATGTCAAAGCATTCAAAGTGGGAATTCTATGCCCAAGATAATACCAAGACATTGCAAAAACGTATCTCAATTATGACTCTAACTTCTCTAGACTTATCGCAACTCCTAATCTTTTCTCTTAACAACAATGCCTCATGCCTACAAGTCCTCTTCTCAACCAACCCTCACATTCATTTGATCTTTCTAAAGGTGCGGTCTCACAAATGGGCAAGTGATCAAGTCCAATCGGTTTGGAAGAAAAGGCAATTGGCACTAGTAAATGTGAGTGCAAGGAGGTTCATTCTCCTTTTGGGTGACTTACTCTCAAGAAAAAGGAATGCTATATGTTATGCAAAAGCAAGGAAGACTAGAAACAATTTATGCATACAAAGTTAAGCTCACATTGTTCTACCCTCCTAGCAAAGCATTCTACCCAAATGGTGATTCCATTTCCTCTTCTTATCTTATTTTCTTGAAGCTCATTAAACCCTCAAAGCCCTTTTGGCTAAATCAAAACTCCCTTTTTAAACCCCTTTTCTTTTCCAAACACCAAACTCCTAGAGACATTTTTAATCGACCCCTTTCTTTTCTTCTTACTCTCCCTAAACTTTTTATTCTTTCTCTTTTTCAAACATGGAGAGTGTTTTTCTTTTTCTTTTTCTAGGGTCTTTCTTTTACGCTCTTCTCTAGAGTTTTCTTTTCCAACCAAGGATTCTTTTTCTACCATTTCTCATTTCACTTTTCATGAGCTCATGCTCCCCAAAACCAAATACCATTCAATCCATTGATCCCCATCTTGATGCTAGCCTCTTTTCTTTGAACAACAATGACTAGCTAAAAATGAAAGCTAACCTTTGTCGTTTCCGATACTTACAAGATTTTACACACAATAGCATATCAAGAAAAGGCCTCACTCAATAAAAAAAACAAGGGGTGGAAAGGAAACGGTTATGGTGAAAGGTAGGGAACCATTCTAAAAATGAGAATGGCCACTCGGGTTATTAGAGAGTGGTAAAAGTGGATAAGATAACCCGAATGTTTTCTTTGAACCATGGTTATGTATCACAAGCCCATAAGCAAGAAGATTATATTCATTTAAGTCCAATTATCAAGGGGTTGATTTCAAATTAAACAAGTATTTACAAGACAAAGAGTTAAGAGTAGAGAGATCAAAGTACGAAGTTTTCAAGTCTTTTGAAATCGTTTAAGCAATATAAAACCATTATCGAGAGCATCACAATGAAAGCTTATCATACATGTTTTATGAACTCTCATGCACATGAATGCAACCAATATGATCTAGAAATGAGTGATCAAGTCAAGTCTAGAATGCACATGGACTAATGCAAACTACATGATGATTTTTTTTGTTTTTTTGTTTTTTTTTATGCAATTAAAAATATACAATGCAATGACTCAAGAAAATGAAAATAAGACAAAATACACAATGACAAAACACAAGAACCTCTCCCCCGGACTTAAATCACACCGTCTCGGTGTGAATTGAGCCAAAGAGAGAGTAAAACAAACATAAAAACGAAATGGTATATACAAAGGGAAAAGTTAGTGGTACCTTGGAGTGGAGTGGATTCACGAGGAGGAAGCATTGTGCGTTGAAGCTCACGGACTTAGACCATTCCATCCGTCCCATTTATTCACCCTTATTGCTCCTACAAAAACATGAAAACAAAATTTATCAAACAATAAAAAGGCATAAAACAAGAAGTAAAGGATAGGATTGCTTGTTTTATGTCTCTAGCATTGACGGTGGATAGGATTGGGGGAGTCCCCAATGGCGCGTTTAACGTCGCTAGCTTGACGGTTGCGTCCTCTTATTCACTCTCTCCTTGAATGTTTCCTTTACTCCTAGTTTCGAACCTAAGAGATCAAGATCACAAGAAAAGAGAAAAAAGATTAACAACAAAAGAAAATAAAAAGCTCTAGTCTCAAGAAGAATCCAAATCCTAATGATCAATGCTAAACCCCAATGGCAACGGCGCCAAATTGATACGGGATATTTTCGTGTCAATTATCCCAAGTGTACTCATGTCATTGTAGTACTTGAGATGTCAATCCATAAGGGGTTAAGATTGAGGCACTAAGAATGCAAGAAACTTCTTAAGCTAGAGCAAACATTGTTTTTGTTTTTTTTTGTTTATGAGAAAGAAAACAAATGCAAGAAAGAAAACAAAACACAAGACTAAAATGTTGGATCATGAACTAAGCTATCAATGAGATGGGTAACAATCAAACAATGAATCAGTTGGAAGCATTAATCACTATCTTAGAACATGGAATTCACAAATATGACTAATCCATTCCCATGGCACTAATCACCTTGTTAATTATCTAATCAAGAACAAATTTCCATTTGTGATTAAATAATCAACAAGCATTAAGAAACAATTCCAATTAGTTCACTAAACACCCTAAACATCAACTTCCGTTGGCTAGGATATGCTTAGCTCACAAAAGGTTCGGGTCAAGCAACTGAACTCGGGTCATGAGTGAAATGCCTAAGATCTAGAAATGAATGAACAATCCTAATCTAGTACTAACACCGCTTACTCGAATCTATCCCTAATGCATGGGATGAGACCAAAAATCTAACTAATCTAAGGTGTAGCACTAGGTTTCGGTTTATCATGACAACTCTAGCATTACGAACCAACCTAAGTGAAAGACTCATCCAAGATCATCCTAAATAACCATTATCTAACCATCAAGACAATTGACTAATGATGCCTAAACATTCAATGCACATTCATTCTTATGACATGGATCACACAAGTAGATTAGTTCACTCACATGATACTAATCCATTTACAAATCATCTAGTTATCAAGAACTTCCGTTCAAAACTAAATGATCCATAATCATTAAGCATTAGTCCATACAAGTCAACAATTCACCTTAATCATCAATTTCCATTGGCCAAGAATTGAATTGCATGCTTAGAAGTTTTCTAGACATTTCATCGAACACCTTCCGGGCGAGAAATGTCTTAAGTTCTAGAAATGAGTTGTCAATTCGATTCTAGCATTAAGATCCCTCCTAACATGAGAACAAATGATTATCTAAGCCTAAACATCAACAATCAACCATCAACCATCCAAATCAAACATTATCTAAAATCCAACAAAAAGTCAACTCACAAGAACATGAAGAACACAAGAGAAAAAGACATAGAAATGAAGAACAAGAATCAAATAAGCATAATATAAAGATAGAGTGAAGAAATCTTCTCTAGAATGGCATTTGTATGAAGAACAATCCCAAAACATCAAGAAGAGAGAGTTGGGGACGAGCCCCCACTCTTAGAAGAAGAAAACTTTTTAATAAAATTAGGTTTTTTGGCTTTTAATAGAGTTTGGGTCGAATTTTTGAGTTTCAGATGATCCACAGCGGTCAGCTCATACCGCTGCATGACCGCTGTGATTCTCTGTTTTTTTTCGACGGATGAACCCGCAGCGGTCACTGTAGACCGCTGCGGTACACCGCTGCGAGCTCCACTGAGTTCCTTTGCGCGCCAGACTGGACCGTCGTCACGGAAATTGGCATAACTTCTGATCGCACCGTTGGAATTGCCTCAAACCACTTCCAAATGAAAGCTAATCCATTGATATATCTCGTGTTAAAATTTGAGCTCAATCCATCGGTGGAAAGTCCTTCATCCAATGCCAAACTTATGACGTCTCAACCTGATCCTGCATCTTTGTATTCCGAAATGAACTTTTTGATGGCTATCTTCACTCCTCCAACTCCTATGACTCCAAGAACACCTGAAAATGGCTCAAGCAAGCCAAAAAGAATGCAAAGACAACCTAGGACATCTAAAATGCAATGAGACTCAAGTTGGACCTAAATGCATGAAAATATCCAAAAACTATACAAATTGGAACTAAAAACCTATGAAACTAAACCTTAAAAACATGTAAAATATGGTGTTATCAATCGATACTATGCATCGACCTAGTTGGGTCTATGTTGATCGATACTGTGTAATATTAACATGTATCGATCGACACTGTGGTTTATCGATCGATCCTGTGTAAAAATTCACTTGAATCGATTGACACACAGGGTGCATCGATCGACACTATATGTGTATCGATCGACACAAGCTGAGCATCGATCGACATCGAGGTATATCGATCGATACAAGCTGATCATCGATCGACACCGAGGTTTATCGATAGATCTTATGCAAAACTCACGTGCATCGATCATCACCAAGGGTGTATCGATCAACACTGAGTGCATCGATCGACACCATATGGGTGTATCGATAGACATTGTGTGTCTATCGATCGATACCAAGGAGTATCGTTCGACACCAATGCGATTTAGTTCGATATTAGAATTGCGATTCTTAAAGTTTATATATCGATGCTAATTGAAAGTTGTTTCTTTTGTCTTAACCAAATGAAAATTGATGTGGAAAACAACTCTGGATTGGTGGAGAAAACGAGTGAGAATGTTGAAATGACTGCGAGTCAGATCGAGACGGTCAAAGTTCCATCTGGGAACCATGTCGCTCCTCCAACCAAGTTTGATGGGACAACATTCAAGATGTGGAAAAGGAAGATGTTCTTCTATCTGACAACATTGAATCTGCAGAAATACACCAGTGAGGTGAAACCTATTCTCGCAGAAGATAACACTGATCCACGTGCGCTTGCGAGTGTCCACGCCTGGGAACATGCTGATTTCTTGTGCAAGGGCTATATTCAGAATAGCCTTTCGGACTCTCTGTTTGGGGTGTACGAAAATGCTGAGACATCTAAGGATATGTGGGATTCCTTAGACAAGAAGTACCGCATTGAAGATTCTGGTACTCAGAAATTCACTGTGGCGAAGTTCGAGCAGTACAAGATGGTGGATTCAAGACCACTAATGAAAACCAACTCGGCAAGACCATAAAAAAGGTCAGAAGTGATAGGGGTGGTGAATATAGTGAACCATTTGATGCATTCTGTAGAGCACATGGCATTATTCATCAAACAATTGCTCCCTACTCACCGGAATCCAATGGAGTTGCTGAAAGAAAAAACAGAACTCTCAAGGAAATGATGAATACAATGTTGCAGGAATCTGGGTTAGCCCAAAACATGTGGGGGGAAGCTCTGCTTACCTCTAATTATATCCTGAACAAAATTCCACACAAAGTCACAGGAAAAACTCCTTATGAACTTTGGAAAGGTAATGTACCTTCGTATGTATACCTGAAAGTGTGGGGGTGCCTGGCAAAAGTTGCAGTACCACTTCCGAAAAAGGTCACCATCGGACCTAAAACGGTAGATTGCATTTTCATCGGATACGCGCACAATAGTAGTGCCTATCGATTCTTGGTACATAAATCAGATATACCAGACATTCATGTAAACTCAACCATGGAGTCAGAGTTTGTAGCTTTAGACAAAGCTGCTGAGGAAGCAGAATGGCTTCGAAATTTTTTGGAAGATATCCCGATGTGGGAGAAACCAGTGCCAGCATTACGTGTACACTGTGATAGTCAGTCGGCTATCTTTCGGGCACTGAGTAATCTATATAATGGCAAGTCTCGTCATATAAGAAGACGACATAAGACCATTAGACAATTGATCTCAACTGGTGTAATAACGATATATTACATCAAGTCGGCTGATAACCTAGCGGATCCGTTTACCAAAGGTTTGCCGCGAGATCAAATTGTAAAATCATCAAAAGGAATGGGTTTAAAGCCTATAGAAAAAGATGATGTTTGACAGATACCCCACCTATGTGACTGGAGATCCCAAGATCTAGGTTCAAAGGGAAACAAAATTAAACTGATTCGAGTTGAGCACTATGAGACTATGTCTCTGCCCAGTTCCTAGGATGATATAACAGTGCTACCTGTGGATAGTAAGGATAAGCGTTGGCTTTTAATGATTGCATAGCTATGTAGATAGTGGAGTGTGACAGGACACTTCTGAAAAACAAGCTAATAAAATATCACCTAGTGAAGTGTGAAATGGGGCCGTTTCTAGGAGAATGAAAGATAAGGCTATATTCTCCAAATTCACTCACGAATACCAGGAATGTTCAAGGCCAAAATGAACCCAATAGAGAACAAAGTTCTACGAGAAAATGTCGATGTGCGATATCTGTTGTATCAGTTTACATCAAAATCCGGGTGGTTCAAGACATCATGTTCACCTCCTGGCCTAGTAAACGCAACAGATATTAAAATTGTTTGGTTCAAAGCTGAAAAACGCTACCATTCAGTGACAGTTACATTTTCGTATACTCTCGAAAGTCTGTCTACGTCTAGATGAGTCTAGTCAAGTATGTCTAGTAAAGTCTAGTCTGTTCAATTTTCATATGTTTATAGTCATTTCTATTCATGTGGGGGATTGTTGGAACAAAATTTATAAGAGCTTGAGGGCTTTATAAATATGTGTATGTGTGAATTGAAATGAGACATTTGGGCTAAGTTAAAAAGCTTTGTGAATGTAAAAAGGAAAAGCCTTAAAAAAGGAAAAGCCTACAAAAAAGGAAAAGCCTTAAGAAAATGAAAAACCTTAAAAAAAAAGAAAAGCCTTAAAAAAGGAAAAGCCTACAAAAAAAGAAAAGCCTTAAGAAAAGGAAAAACCTAAAAAAAGGAAAAACCTAAAAAAAAAGAAAAAGTGAGGGACATGTGAAAAGTCCCGCATCGTTAGTTGGAAATAATTTCCTCTATGATCTTCTCCTATATATAGGATCGCCTCTCTTGAGAGAAAGGTATCCAATCACACACAGAAAACACACTTACAAAAGAAAAAGTTCCTTCAATCCTCTACAGCTTAGAGTAAGTCTTTATTCGAGAGTATCGTAGTATAATGTTCGATAGATCTGATATCAAGTGTAGATGATACAGATTACTTTGGTTGTATCATGGGACTCATGGATCTATTAAAACATGTCGCACTACGGGAGATTCTTAGAGTTAAGGAAAGAAATTCATCTCCCCTGCTTAGATCTATTTTATTGCTTTATCGTTTTATGAATCGTCTGTTCCTTACTGTTTATTTATATAAATCGTGATTAAATCTCTCCTGTCTATTGTGCGATAATTTTAGTCCTACACTATTTAAACTGCATTGACCTTTGTCCCAGACCATACTTCTCACACAAGTTGTCTTGATGCCATATAAATTTGTTTTTCGAAAATCCCCGTAAATGCTTTCCGGCGTGCCCAAGTTGGACTTCAATGTCACAAAGGGGATTTTCTTCTACAACATCTTGCAATACTGTTCTTAATACACCATCATTCAGTGATTTTGTTACTACACCATCATCGTATCACATCTCTCCCAAAGCTCTTGTTCAACATATTTCAGAAAAAGACGGTGAATTCTCATAATAGATAGTGAATCAAAACTGCTATTGCCATATATATATATATATATATATATATATATATACATATATAATTTATTCATATTGTAACAAGTCAAGGAATCTTGAACAAGTAACCCTTAAGATACAACGCAAGGATTTGGAGGAACTTTGTGTTTGATGATGAATCTGTGTAAAGAAACGTGTTTGTGATGACGTTTTTCTAAAGCTATTTTGTTTAAGACATATTTAAAAAACTTAAATATTATTACATTAATTATTATTACAAAATTGGTGAAAAACTCTTTTTCCTGTTCAACGCAATAGAATAATATTTTTTGGCAGAATAATTGTAAAATAGATAATCCAAGCAACAATCGAAAATACAATCATAAGATAACTTAAATAAACAACAAATTAAAGTCATCATTGCATCTCCATTACCTAACGCACGAGCTCCATTTTGAGCGACGCAATTCTCATTTCTTCCAATTGTAACGCTCTCCACATTTCTTCAATGAGTCCAATTGAAAAAAAACTGTAATTAGTTAGTGTCTTCGAAACTTTCAAAACTCATGTTGGAACGCGTTACCTTTTGCATGCACTGTGGAATTTATAAATAACTTTTTATTAATTAAATTGAAACAAAAAAAATTAATAATGTTAATTAAGTAATGGTTTGTTTGAAATTTGTGTTATATTTTCCACTCTCCACATACAAATTATTAAAATCAAGACTAGAAAATAAATTAAGTAACTAAGTATAATTAACGTAAAGATGATATATTTGGTATTATAAATATTTGTAATATGTGTGAGGATTGTAAAACATCTAACAACATAGAGGTTTAATAGTATACTAAGTGATGATCCGCACAAGAGTGAAAGTTAACCCTAATTTTTTTAATTATAATTACAAAACATTAGCTCATATTGATAACTGCAAAATTATGTGTTGACTACATAACCAAAAATAATAGTTACAATTGCATTTGTGTTATGATACAATTGTAAATACACGGACTGATTATATAGATTTATAATCGATTTTATTCTTGATCAAGTTAAATCTTTTATAATATATTAATATTTTGATCAAACTAATTTTCTTTAAAATATTTTAATAGTTTTTTATCATATCAAACTATTTATCAAGTTTAAATATTTATAATATTTATCTTTTTATTTTAATTATATAGCTCAATAAAAAACTATATTAAACCGAAGATATTTTTTAAGTTATGTGAGGCTTCCTACTCTTATGGTTTCTTATCATTTTGGTCATTTGTATAATAGATTTATGAACTACCATATATTTTCAATTCTGATGCAGAACTTTCAAAACACATATTTCTTCACCATTTGAGTAATTTATGTTCGTTTAAAAAAATTTGAATTATAACATGCGTGAAAAATGTAGTTTTTTATTACATGGATGATATTATAATTTAGTTTTTTTTTTCAAAAATAAGATCAAACAAATATGAAAGTAAGAATATTGTGTTTAAGGAAATAATTAATATGATATACTAAATTTTCAATAAATATTCTGGTAGCAAAGGGAGGATATAAGATATCTTTATAAATTAAATGATGAATATTAAATAACTAATTGGTATAAATTGTTTTTAACCAAATTATTAAATTAATGTGAGTGACTTAAATTATAAATAACCTAGTTACGTCGACCTAATTTTATATTAGTTTTAGAATCTCTCTGTCAGCAAGACAATATTGTAAATCAAATGTCATGGTAAAATTTAATTTTAACAATGCTTCTCAATTAATATATAACGGATACGGTTCTGTTAATGAAAGGAATTCATATAAACAAAATTTCTTTGTGTTTTTAGCTTATTTAATTTATTTGTTGATATAATAAATTCACTACCACTTTGGTTACTTATCAAGAATTTATATCTATGATAAAATTGATAATTAAAACAGTTTGATACTATTAAAAATGAATTATGATTTTTTTATTGGTGTTTTCGGTTTTGTGAGCATTAATTAAACTCAACACAATATCCAATTATTCTTTCTCGACTAACAACAGAAACAAAACAAATATTAAATTGGTTGCATCACAAGATTATTTCAGATTTAATTTATTATTAACGTATGTTCAGAAACCCTAAACACGCGCGAACTGTGACAAGATGTTTTCACGAAACATACAAAACCTATACTTATCTCAAAATAAATAATACTTGTGCTTGTCCCGATTGGTTACACCAAGAACATATAATATAATTAATTACACATGCGTCTAGCAAGTAGTTCCGGTTTCAAGAGTAAATGACAAGAGATTGGTTTAGTATTTTTATTAAACTATACTAATGGCGGTTAGGAGAAGGAGCAGGAGAAGGAGCAGGAGAAGAGAGAAGAGATGAGAATAAATGATCGGCTAGGATTTGATTAGCTGAATCTGACGGATGAAAAGCATCCCAGAAGACAAAGTCTTTACGGTTTTTACACATCTTTGAATTGGGAAGACAAAGACCTCCAACGCTCGTGTCAACGTTGCAACACGACGTGTTCGCCACCTTAAACCCTGCGTTTATTGTAAAACCACGTCTGCGTTAATGAACAAAACGCAAACTATGATAACTTCTTTAAGATAATCAAAATTGTCCAATTTGTTTAAAAATATTCCGACATTATCTTTTTTTTTTTTGTCAATAATTATTAATACCTAGAACGGTTTAGAAATCTAAAATTCATTTAGCTTTTATATGAATTTATTGAATCTTGCAAAATACTCGAACTAGCTGAACCCGGCATGTTCCCGGAATCTCTTGTATCATTTCATTATGAGTAGTATTCCGACATTATCTAAATTTACCAAATCATCCGAAATAACTCGTTTAGTTAAAAAAAAATTTTTTGTTGTCAACAACATTAATACATTAGAAAGGTTCAGAAATCCAAACTCATTTCAAATTTATTGAGTCTTTCCAAATACTCCCCGACATATTCCTAAAATCTCTTGTACCATATTTCATTATGAGTAATATTTTAGATATTCAAATTATCCGTTTCCGATCCTTACTGGCTATGGTCTATTTCGATATCCGACATGAACATCCTTAACGCGCAAATGCTAATTAAATTTTGATTTTGGGAAAATGATTAGATTTTCCTTACCGTAGCGAGTGGGATTGTTGATGAGATCAAGAACGGTTGGATAAGTGTCGGCGAAGGCGAATTTAGCTCCGGGAAGACGTTTGTTGAGATCTTCAAGAAGGTTCTTGGTTCTTGAGTTGAATTCCGTTACCCATTCGTTGACACGCTTCAGGCACATACCTGTTTTCGACTTCACTCTCTGTGATGGGATACAGCCCAATGGGCCTAGTCCATGAAAGATTACCTTCCTCCCTCCCAATTTGTATAGCGTCTGCTTCCAAAAACGCAAATATTTCATGTCTTAATTAAGCAGCAATCAGCTAACATATAGTAGTACTTTATTAGGTAAATGTCCTTTGACTATTTTTATTAGGTGAATACTAAATACCCTTAAGTAGGATTGGTAAAGACTGAAGAACTGAAGATTGGAAACATAAAAAAATGAAATCTTTGTATTTTGAATTTCACAAAAATTAAACAAAAATAGAGCTTAATTTTTGGATTGACAATATCGAGATTAAGAAAATAAAAAAAATCTAGAAGATTATGGATATTTGCCTAATGCCTTTTTGATTTATATAATATTGATATGATCGATCTCATCGATCTATCGATAATAATCTAAATGGAAATGGAAATGGAAATAGAAGCCGGTTGGAATACCGTAAGCTGGTTGTGTAGGGTTGAGGTCAAGAGTTCGACAAACTCATCATGTGTATATTGCTGCCCATCTGCCATAAATGGCTGCAAGAAGTTGTTTACGTAATCGTTGCTTCCTACAATTTAGAATTAAAACAAAACAAAAAATTATGTTAATGGTGATCGTAACTAATAATTATTTCTCTATAAAGGGAAGAAACTATAAAACCAAACCATAACCAAAACAATCAAAAATTAAAAACCAAATGGTTGAAATTTTTTTATTTATACCTAAGCCAATGAAGTACATGGCATCATTTACATGCTTGTTCGCAGCTCTATCTCCGATTTTCGCCCTAATAACTTCTTTAGTTTTCTTGAAACAATTTATTTGATCATCAAACGTCAACCTTTGAATCTGCTCGATCAAAATTATAAGAATGATATTGAAAAATTTAATTTTGTAATTTCTTAAAAAGAATATAGAAAAGGTGACTAAGAGTAGTACGAAGTAAAGGCCGGTTTCGTTGAGTATTCCAGCTCCTCCGGATGCGTAATTGATACCGTTGAGAAATGCGTCGCCGTTTTGTGATAACGATAGATATGGTGGTGGCGATGCAATCCCAAGCTTCGTAGCTATAATAAACATATATATACATGTTTTTGGATGTTAGAGTAAATATATAAATTAAGTAAAATATTTGTTTTAAGTGAAATTTTAATGCCTAAGAGTGGGCATAAAAAAAAACTAAATCAATAACGATATTTTCCGATTGAATAAACTAAACCGAAACCGAATTCATTTGTGAACAAAAAAGGCTGAAATTCATCAAAAGCGGATATTTTGAATCAAAAATTGCACATAGTCGTAGTTGTAGTCGCAGTTGCTTGCGATTGACAAATGAACATGGTTTATATCTAAAATACATTTAATTCTACTAGAATATTTACTTATTTCAACTTTTGTCCAAAATTAAGTCGAAGTCGAAAACCAAGTCGAACTGAAAAAATTTCGATATGCGGACCTACTCTTCAATAAAACCTAAAAATATAAAAGGCAGAAAAAAAATTAATACCTAAATCTAATAATATGTGTCACAAGATGACAAGAACACAAGCAGAAATGGTAAAAAAAAAATTAATGATGTATATAAGTATAGATGGCCATACATGTACATGATAATTCGTACATGCATGTGTACATATATTTTGCATATGTATATATGGAGAAAGAGAGGGAATGCACATATAATATCGCCGATAGTCCGACCGTTGGTGAATCTTCCGGTAGCTTTGCCGCCTGAGAAATCAATCCCATACCATGGAAAGTCTGATCTCGCAAGCGAATATCGCAAATGATTGTTGTTACCAACTTCGGTTAATGAGTCGCCGAATATATATGTTATAAGCGACGTCGTTGAGGCTGATTGTGCGGCCACGGAGGCGGAGATGACGGCGGCGAGAGCCAGCCTTAGAATCATCATTTTGTTTTGTGTTAGTATCACTGTTTTCTTGTGTTACTTAATCTCTTCTTTGGACAGAATATATTTGAACGAGTGTTGGAAATATATATATTGTGATGATGGGTTCATTTTTATTTATTTATTATTGTATTGGTCATGCCCATTACAACAAGTTTGTATATATTAGGTGATTATTTTCTTAACTATAGAAGTTGCTTGATTTGTTTTACATTCATCTTTTTATTGTTCTAGAAAACTAAATTTTGTAGAGAAACATAATCATGGTTGGGAAAAGATGTCAGGTGATACATCTACTTTAGGTTAGAGTCGTCAGACTAGCTTTTCTTTGAAAAGTATCGGTGCACGTTTTAAATGTGTACTTAAAACCGTTCGGTTAGACTTGCATTCAATCCGGTTTGTTCGATACAAATCTATGGGGTGAGCAATCCAGTTTGCAGTTCGGTTTGGTCATTTTTGGTTTTATCGGTTTTATAAAATGAAAATCATCTAAAACCATTTGTAATTTGGTTTTGATTTCGGTTCAGTTTGACGCAATTATGTTTTGGTTCGGATTCGGTTTGGTTATATAAATATAAATTTGCAATTAATTTATATTTATCCTGTTCGGTTTAGTTTGGTTATATAAATACCGGTTTTAGTTCGATTTCAGTTCTAGTTTTTTGAATTTTAAATATTGAAACCAATCCGTTTATAAAACTTTCCGTTTTAAGGTTAAATTATTTCGATTTGGTCCGATTTGGTTTCTACGGTTACAATTTTTTTTGTCCACTCTAGTCTGCATTGATAAGTAGGTTTCTCACACCGTCACACGTATCTACGGTCCAAATACGGATAATGGATCTTGGATATGAGGGTAAATTGTATTCAAAATGAAAAGCCAAAATGTATATGAAATGATTATTGTTTTGGCATAAGAAAAGAGTATTTTTGATTTTTGATTATTGATTACTTTGTAAAGTATGTATGTGTTCTTGCAAGTTATGATTTGGTTGTTTAGGAATCAAAGTGAGATATTATTAGTTGGCCAACTGACGACTGACGTCATAAGAAGTCAAAATGTGGTTAGATTTGTTTGGTTTGGCTCCATATTTATTTACCACTTTCGGTAAGAAATCCAAATACATGAAAATACAAATAAAAATTATAACGTTAGAGTTTAGATTATAACACCGAGCGACGAATGAACAATGCCTAAATTCGTCTCGCGAGTCACGTCACACGTGAAAACAACTAATTATTAAATAATTTAGATTAATGTCATTTTATGGTTAGAGATTTTTAATAGTAGTCAGTCAGGATTTCAATTTGGGTCTGTTTCATTTTTTTTTTTTTTGTTGGTTTGTTTCATTTTGTTTTCTCGGTTTTAAAAGTTTTTGGTTTATAAATAAGAATATATAAATTAAAACCTAGATGCTTAAATATAATTTTTGTTTCGGTTTGGATTCGAGTTTTAATAAGAATATTTTTAAGTTTCAAAAAAATTGAATATTCGTAAGCTGACAAAAATATAATAATTGAAGATTCGTAAATGGTGCCAATTTAATTAGTAGCTAGCTCCATATCTCTCACCTCCATTCAAAAATAGTTTTTTTTTTGTTAAAATAAGTTTCTATTATGATCTTCATGTGTATAATTGTTCTTAAACACACACTCACTTCTAGAGATATTCCAAATAATGAGAAAATATACTCGACTTTTTTTTTTTTTTTTGAGAAAAGGGTTTATATATATACTCGACTTTGAGCTCTTTGATTCTCCAAACTTCTAAGCTTTGGTTTCTATGATTGATCATCTTTGAATTTCGTTTCCTTTTTTATTTTGGCAATAATTTATTTGCATTGTTGATGGAATATAAATGATGAAACTGGTGCATGGTTGCTATATTTTATTGTCCTACTTGCAAACATCTCAAAACAGTTTCTAATTGCTTTTAAGTTTTTTTTTTTTTTTTTTTGTAAATACCATTTTCATTAGATTAAACAACTGTATTACAAAGACTCCTCAGGGTTACAGCTCTTTCAACGGATCTGGAAAGCTAAAACAACATAATTACAGGTTACCACAATACTTGAAACAAGGAGAACCACGTCGTGAGGTAGAAGATGATATTCAGGAGATTTCTTTGAGCTCTTGAAAGAGGATCTAGTCGACACCTTAAAATCAAGAAGATGATATTCAGGAGATTTCTTTGAGCTCTTGAAAGAGGATCTAGTCGACACCTTAAAATCAACTGAGTGTCGAAAATAAGAGCTGAAGTTGGCCAAGATATACTTGAGTGAAGCCTAGCATTTCTTTCCTTCCCATGATATATAAGTTTTTGTTACTTCATGGGTTGATAAAAATGCCAAAGAGAAGGCCAATGGTTTGCACATAATATTTAGTTATGCTCGTAGCTTGACTGCTGTAACATTTGCTTCACCGGCACTTTTCTAAAACTTAGACCACACTTAGATGAAAGGTAACTATGGCTGCTGCTTTTATAATATGTGCTTGGACTGGTTTGTTTTCTCTGACTGCTTTGTTTTCTTTTGACATAGGTAAATCTATTCTAGAAGTTGAAACTTGAGCAGTCTTCTACGTATTTCTCGACCATGAACAAGTTTCCTGTGGAAACAAATCAAACAATACTGAGATTCCATAAGGATCATTAGTGGATAGCCTTCGAGACATCGTGGTGGCATAGACTCTCAGAAAACTACTTATTAGAAAACTCATTGGTTTCCTGTTTGTTTACTCAGTACTATTCTCAGATCTTTTTTATTAAACTACTTATTAGAAAATTCATTGATTAATTCATTATTCTCAGACATAATGATCTGTCTAAAGCTGTTGTGATAAGATATAACAAGGTAAGATGCTTTTATTCATCTTTATTAACGTGAATACAAGTATAGAGTACGTAGAGAATGAATTCATATAAACTAAATAAACTGACACAATAGCAAATATATAATTAAGAAGCAAAACTAACGAACTAACATATCTTCGTCATCAACCTCCCTTCCATTCTTTCTTCTTCTTAATTAGTAAATTGATGTGTTGCGTTTTTGACGTTTTCTAACCTGTGTTTTTTGTACATAATAGAGTCTTTATCAATTGTTTTAGTCCGTTTAGAGTCATTTCAGGTTAAAAAGCATTACAGGACGAAGTCGGGAGGCCTCGAACGAAAAAATGGCGAAACCGAACAAAAAAAGATGGGATCGATCGATCGATCGATCTCCCTCATGGATCAATCGATCCACAAAGCCGAGCATTTCCTGGACCGAGCTGCAAACGGGCCAGATCGACCGATCCGAGAAAAAAAGATAGGATCGATCGATCCACCACCTGGATCGATCGATCCAACACCGCGCCATTTCCCAGACCGACCATCGATCGATCCAAGGGATGGATCGATCGACCTCAAGTTTTTGGATTGATCGATCCACCATCTGGATCGATCGATCCAGCCTTCTGAAACAATGTAAAAACGTGACTTTTGACTATTTCACCTAATTTTTGCTTTTTTAACGACCAAAACTCTATAATAAGTGGTCTTTGGAACTGTTGTATGTATCTTTTATGCTTTTGAACAAAAACTCTTGTAAGAAAACCTTATTTTGGATTGAAGATTTGCAATTCTTAGAAGATCTAGTGAAGATTTCTTAATTCCTCATCTACTTTTCTGTTTATTTTGCTTATGGCTTTCAATTGTACGGTTTGTATTCTCGATATGATCATGTGTGAGTAGTTCTTTTAGGATTCTTGGGTGAAGTAGATTAGGGTGATTCTAGGTTTGTTCTTGATATTTAGGAGCTAGATTAGATGAAATCCTTTCTCGTTAAGTGTTCTTAATGCTAGATTAGTCTTGATCTAGTTAATCTTGAACCTAGGGATTCTCATCACCCGAAAGGTGTATGGTGAAATCCTTGAACGAATTTAATGGGTGCTTTTCACATCTTAGCCAATGGAAGTTGTAGTCTAAGGTAAATTGTGGCTATTTAGACTTGTGTTTAATGCTTGTTAGTCATAGAATCGCGAACGAACGTTTATGACGGTTTATGACTAGGAAAGGGGTTAATACCATGGACGTGGATTAATATTTAGTAATGTTTTAAGGCCTAAGGAGATATTTAGTCGAAGGTTTGAGTATTTAGAATAGATTAAAGGATCACCGAGTCGATAGCTTCACCCGAGGATTCGTTCGTCTAAATTGATATTAATCGTTTAAGGTCTTTTTATTGGTCAACTCGCTCGGCTTTTCTTTTCGTTTATTGGAATTGGAATTGTGTCCTGTCACTTATTAGATTTCTGTATGTTTCACTTGTTTGATAAAAACCCAACCTCGATTACCGCTTAGATTAGAAAGCGTCATGTATTCTTAGTGCGTCGTTCTTATTTCACTGTGGATTCGATCCTTACGTATTGCAATGACATGAGCATGCTTGAGCAATTGATTTTCAACTTGCAAAAGTTCTGTTATCAATTTGGCGCCGTTGCCGGGGAAATTAGCAATAGCCATTAGGATTTGGACTCTATTTGAGACTAATTTTTATTGTTACTAATCTTTTTACTTTGCTTTCTCTTCTTCTCATATAGGTGTATGAACACGAGATCAAGTGGGAGTGCGAATCTTGTAGAACGTGTTGACGACATTCGATGATACGAGAGAGAGATTTCACGAGCAAGACGAGAAAGAGAGAGAGCTGATCAGCCAGATCAATTCAAAATGGAGGATCAAGCAACCAGTGGATGTCCAAGGTGTAGGTATCGGGGTACTTCCTCGACATCCTCCAAGACCGCCCAGGGTCATTGGAGCTTTTGATGCACCAAATTCACATGGACATCAAACCGGAATCTTTCCACCGCCCGTGGAAAACAACAACTTTGAAATCAAGGCGAGCTTGATAAGCATGGTACAAGGGAACAAGTTCCACGAGTTAGCTATGGATGATCCATTGGATCACTTGGATCAATTCGACCAAGTGTGCGGTTTAGTGAAGATCAATGGCATCTCTGAAGATGCATTCAAGCTGAGATTATTCCCTTTCTCTCTAGGGGATAAATCTAGACAATGGGAGAAGAACTTACCACAAGGTTCCATCACTTCATGGGATCAATGCAAGAAGGCGTTCTTGTCGAAGTTCTTTTCCACTACGAGGACAGCCCGGTTGAGAAATGACATCTCAAACTTCACTCAAAGGAACAACGAAAGCTTTAGTGAGGCATGGAAGAGGTTCAAGGGGTATACGATGCAGTGCCCACACCACGGGTTTTCAGATGAGTCGCTATTAAATACCTTATACCGTGGTGTTCTGCCCAAATACCGGTTGCTTCTTGACACCGCAAGCAACCGAAACTTTCTGGGCAAGGAAGTCAATAATGGAATGGAGCTTGTGGAGAACCAAGTGATGGAAATTACTGTGAAGACTATGACTGATCTTCGAGAGGAGACGGTGACTATGAAGATCAAAGAAAGAAGGAGATGATGTCTCTTAACGAAAAAATGGACATGCTTTTGAATGCTTCTCAAAAGTCTGTCAATTTTGTGGGAGATGTTAATGGAAGCCAAGGATTTCAGTGTGATGGGGAAGATTACAATACGCAAGAGGAAATTAACTATGTGGGTGATCAAGGAGGCCATCAAAAGGGTTTCAACAACAACTATAGAAACCACCCCAACTTCTCATACCGAAACCCCAATGTAGAGAACCCTCAAGATCAAATCTATCCACAACAGAACTCACAAAACCAAGGAGCCCAACAAAAGACCTTCGGTTCTCCCAACCAAGCTCAAGATTAAAACTACCAGCAACAAGGCTTTGTTCTCAAGAGCAACTTTCAAGGGAACCAAGGTGGTTTTCAACCCAAACAAAAATTCGCACCACCAGGTTTCGCTCAACAAAGACAAGTAAACAACACAACACCTCAAGATCTTGAAATGAAGAGCATGCTTCAACAAATCCTTCAAGGCCAAGCAAATGGAGCAATTGACTTGAGCAAGAAAATGGCGGAAATCCACAACAAGGTGGATTGCTCTTACAATGACCTCAACTCCAAATTCGAGGCATTGTCGTCTAAGTTCAACCAAATGGAGGGTATAGGTGCTTCTTCTTCATCACGACCTCAAGACATTTTACCGGGCAAAGCCGAAGCTAACCCGAAAGAGTATATCAATGCCACCACATTGAAAAGCAGGAAAGAGCTTCCCTCTAGAGAATTTTCGACAACAAATGATGACGATGAGAAACAAGGAGAGGAAGTAGTCATTGAGATCAATGATGACAATGTGATTGAAGCATATGTCGAGACCGCCAAGGAGAAAAGTAAAGACATTGTTGAGGAGAAGGCCAAGGAGAAGTCTAAAAGAAAAGAGACTCTTTTCGTACCACCGCCTTACGAGCCCAAGCTCCCATTCCCGGGCCGCTTTAAGAAACAACTCATGGAGAAATATATGGATTTTTGACAAGCAAATGGACAAGGTCCAAGTGACTATGCCCTTGGTGTATGCTTTCCTACTAG
The DNA here is from genome assembly GCA_030161315.1 of Eutrema japonicum. Taxonomy (NCBI): domain Eukaryota; kingdom Viridiplantae; phylum Streptophyta; class Magnoliopsida; order Brassicales; family Brassicaceae; genus Eutrema; species Eutrema japonicum. The sequence continues at coordinate 46,800,545 of BSQW01000011.1, forward strand.
TCCCTCAATACAACAAGTTCCTTAAAGACGCGATCAAAGACAGAACGAAGGAGTTGGAAGGGATGGTAGTGCTTACCCATGAGTGCGCCATCATTCAAAAGAAGATTGTGCCAAAGAAAATTGGAGATCCGGAAAGCTTTACACTTCCTTGTGCTCTAGGACCTCTTGCCTTCAACCACTGCCTTTGTGATCTTGGAGAAAGTGTGAGCTTGATGCCTATGTCAGTTGTAAAGCGCCTCGGTTTTACTCGCTATAAAGCCTGTAGAATCTCTCTGGTTCTAGCTGACAGGTCGGTGAGACACCCAGATTGACTACTTGAGGACTTGCCGGTCATGATCGGAAACTTTGTGGTGCCTACCGATTTTGTGGTTCTAGAGATGGATGAAGAACCCAAAGATCCTCTCATATTTGAAAGACTGTTCTTAGCCACCGCCGGTGCGATCATTGATGTAAGGAGAGGCAAAATCGACTTCCACTTGGGCAAAGACGATATTCTTCAATTCGACATCAACGATGTGATGAAAAAGCCCACAATTGACGATCAAGCCTTCTACATTGAGGCTATGGAGGAATTGGGGATGAACTGTTAGAAGAGTTAGACTTGGAAGATCATCTCCAAGTGGCGCTAACTAAATATCAATGAGAACATGGGTTTCTTCATGCTGAGAGTGTTGAGTACGCAAGGATACTTGACTCGCACAAAGCAATTCTTGGAGAGAGATCATTCCTATAACTAGAACACGAAGAGCCTGTCGATTTGGAACACAATGCAAGTGCCTTGGATATTGACTTCATGAGTGCTTTGGATGTTGACCTCGAAGACGAGCAAGAAGCTAGCAATGGTGAAACTAGCTTTGATGATGATTGGAGTGAGCTGAAAGCCCCAGAGGTGGACCTTAAACCGCTCCCAATTGGGCTAAGGTATGCGTTCTTAGGTCCAAACGAATCTTACCCGGTTATAGTTAATGAAAGTCTAGATGAGAATGAGTTTTCTGCCCTTTTAAAAGAGTTGAAGAAATTCCGAAGAGCAATTGGCTACTCTTTGGATGATATAAAGGAATTTCCTCTTCTCTATGTACACACCGAATCCATCTAGAAGATGAGTCTATGAGCTCTATAGAACATTAAAGACGGTTAAACCCGGATTTGAAAGAAGTGGTTAAGAAAGAGATTCTTAAGCTTCTAGATAATATATCCCATTTCGGATAGTACATGGGTGGTTCCCAAAACGGGCGGGATAACGGTTGTGAAAAATGATAAAGATAAATTAATCCCGACAAGAACTATAACCGGACATAGGGTGTGTATTGACTATAGAAAGCTGAACTCGTCAACCCAAAAAGATCATTTCCCCTTGCCTTTAATTGACCAAATGTTAGAAAGACTAGCAAATCACCCATTCTACTGTTTTCTTGATGGATATTCGAGTTTCTTTTAAATCCCTATCCACCCCAATTACCCAGAGAAAACGACCTTTACTTGCCCATATGGTACTTTTGCATATCGAAGAATGCCATTTGGACTTTGTAATGTACCCGCGACTTTTAAACGGTGTGTAATGTATATTTTCTCGGACTTAATTGAGGACATGGTAGAGGTGTTTATGGATGATTTTTCGGTATATGGTGCCTCGTTTGTTGCTTGTTTGTCGAATCTTTGCAGGGTACTCACTAGGTGCGAGGAGACATATCTCGTCTTGAATTGGGAGAAGTGCCATTTTATGGTGCGGGAAGGCATTGTCCTCGGCCATAAGATCTTGGAAAAATGCATTGAAGTGGACAAAGCAAAAATTGAGGTCATGATGAGCTTAAAACCGCCAACCGGGGTCAGAAGCTTTTTGGGCCACGCCGGGTTCTATACACTGTTTATCCAGGATTTCTCCAAAGGGATCAGAAACCGGAGTTATGTTTAACACCGAGGAGTTTCACCAGCTCTTCAATGTCAAAGCGAACTCGAATCTTCGCGGAACCTATTATTTTCTGGCTAAAGTTAACCGATCTGTCTTCAGGTTCAATGCAAGGTAGCATAAATGGTGGGAGCAATGGTTCTATTTCAGAATCTCCGGGAAGTCTATTGAGGGCGAGTCGATGGTTCGGCATTCTTGGGCTCAAATTACCGGTCAGCATGAACCCTAGGAAGCCGGCTCATGTGCCCTTTTCAGGAATTCCTTAATTGCTTTTTCTTCTGTTCTGATTTGACTTTCCTTTTGCAGAGTCTATTGATTCCTCGAAGACAGTGACGGCTGAGGTTCGGCAGCTCATCGATCTTCTTAGAGAACAGAACTCCGACTGGAAGCAGTTTACTCTTGCCAGGGTTCTGCAGACTCGCGATCGTCCAGCTCCCAGGCTGTCCATTGTGGCTGCTCTTCGCCTCGAAGGTTCGTATCCCTTTTTCCTTTTCTTTTCTCTCTCCCTTTTTTTTTAACAAAAGAGATCATATGTTTTTTTTTTTTTTTTTTTAAATCGAAGTAACCTGGCTTCGCATGTCCTCCATCTCCCTCGACTCAAGCTCAGGTCCCAACTCATGCTCAAGCTTCGACTCCAGCTCCATCTCTCATTCCGAAACTTGAAGCCGTTGCCAAGGATTTAGCTCTCGCTGTGGTTGGTTCTCTGGTCAAATCCCATGCAAGATACTGCTCCTACCGTTTCTCTGGTTAACCTAGTTCCTGACGACAGCTCCACCGAATCAAACAAGATGTTCCCTCCTAGGAAACTGGAGCGTTTTTCATACATGGAGAGGATGCGGCTGCGTCCTGTCCCGACGCCAGCTGGTGCTCTTGACAAGAAGGTTAAGGAGGCTCTTGGTAAATCTGCCCATGCTAATACCTCGCGCCGCGAGGACTCCAAAAAGGATGACCATCGTGAATCCGATGCTGACCGCGGTGATGGTGGTGATCTTCCTATGGACGATGAGACTAAGGTTGCTCAGCATGATACGCGAGCTGGGAATTCCCAAAGGTCAATCTCCATGGTGTATTCTAAGGAGCCTAGTCACTCTGCCGAGCACCAATCTCGCCTTAAGCGATCTCGCGGTGACGGATTTGAGGGTGAGGAGGTAGCGAGGAGACATGTGGCACCTCGCTCGCAGGGTGGTGGAAGCAATTCTCCGAATGCTTTCAGGTTCGACTTTGACGGTCCTGAGGCAATTGTCGAGAACATCTCTTTGCTTGCAAATCTTTTCAGGCGTGTTAGGCCTTCTTCCGGCTTCTTGCCATCCCTTAGAAATGTGAAGAAACCTGAAGGCTACACCAAGTTTGCGAGCGCGATGGGCCATGTAGCTTCAATTTCCCTTTTTTGTTTTATTTTTGATTTCCTTGCTGAGTTTTTGAATTTCTTTTCAGTCTATCTCTGTTGCGAATGAGTTGGTTAACTCATTCGAGCAGGATCTCCGCTCTATCATTCAGCCTGAGGATGTCGAGAGGGTGGCTAAGACTATTACCGACCTAGTCACTGAACGGGATGAGTTGGTGGCAAGGCTTACGAGGAGTGAGGATGAGATGGCTAACATCGCCCTCATGGAGAGCCAAGTTAAAGATCAGGCCGATTTGAGCAAGAAATGGGAAGACTATGCTCGGGAAGCTCATGATCGATCCGACACCCTCCTAGGTCAAATCTCACTGTTGGAGAAATCCAATGAAAATTTGAGGATGAACCTCTGAGTTGCCGAGGGTCGTGTTGGAACTGCTGAGGATGGTCTACGTTATGCCATCGAGAGTATCGTCGGCCTCATGGTCCAGGTTGAGAAAGTCAAGGAGGACTCGAGGAAGCTTGCCAAGAAGCAAAAGGAGATGGTGAAGAAGGCAGAGAAGGCTGCAAGGAAGGAGATGTCCAAGCAGTACCACGCCATCCTGCTGAGGATAAAGGATAAATTTGAGAAGAAGAAAATCGAGGTTGACACCGAGACCCAGATCATGGAGTGCAAGTCCAACATCATTCTTCTTGACGACATTATTAATCAGACCATAAATGACTTTGAGGCTGAGAAGAAGGGTATTGAGGCTGAGAAGCTGAGATTGGTTGCGGAGCTCGCCATCATCCAGGTATCTGATCTTTCCTTGGGTAAACTCGATCTTCCGCAGGTATCCGAGGATTCGGTTAATTTACCTGCTGGGTTGAGCATGCAACCACTAAGTGACCAACTGGACCTTGGTTCTCAGGACCTTAGGAGGGACTTTCCTTTGCCCCCGGACTAGCCTGTCTCAGCGAGTAAGCCGGCTGAGCCTACCGGCTAGTGGCTTTTCTCTTCTTTTATCTCTTTTTGGATTATCTTGGTGCCTGGGGAGGCCTTTAAACTCGTTTCCGATTGTTGTTGAACTTTTTATGCCCGAGGGGGTCCTTTTTCTTTTTATGTTGAACTCATGCTCCTTTTGTGAAGGCTTTAATTTCATTCACTTTAATCTTTAAAAATATTTCGTCTTTAGAATTATTTATAATTACCGCCATTTAGAGGCTGATACTTTTCAATGAATCAAAGGTATTCTTTCAACCAAAGATTCAGGCCGTTCAGAGACCTTGTTCCCAGGTTATTTAGAGACCTCGGGAGCTGACCAGGCAATTTTAAGACGCATGGTCGAAGCCGTTTAGAGGCGGGCATGCAACCTAAACAGTTTAGACGTAAGGGTTGTTGTCATTTAGAGACTAGAAAGGTTGTGATTTTACAATTTAGACGCAAAGTCGAGTCATGCTAGTGGGTAGCATGCTCTAGCTCGTAAGGCTGTTCGTTTATGAAGTAAAGCTTTAGTTTGTAGATAGAAGTTGAAAAACTTCAGGCTGCTTTTAGCAGGCTTAAGAGAAGAGATTTTTTTTTTATTGTAATAGCTGTACCCTTGTGAGGTTGCCTACGTACCCTGAGAAGGGATCAAGCCTTTCGTAGTTTGATTTTACATGTGTCTTTCGTTTTAATGGTAGTATTTCTTCAAGTTCATGGCATTCCATGAGTTCTTTTCAAGCGTGTTGTCGTGCGCCTTGACGAGTTTATACACGCCGTTCTTACTACTTCAGAGATCCGGTATAGACCTTCCCAGTTGGTGCCCAATTTTCCAGCATTCCTTTCCTTGGTATGTTCATATACTTTTTGTAGGACGAGCTCGCCAACTTGAAATCTTCGTTGTTTGACTTTTGAATTATAATAACGCGCTGTTGCGTGTTGATAATTTTGAAGGTTAACGAGTGTTCGATCTCGACGCTCGTCGATAAAATCGAGCTAGTCGAGAAGCATTTCGTTTTTTAGTTCCTCATTTATGGGACACACATCTGTCCTCAAGTTGGGGACTACGACCTCGGCAGGGACCACAACCTCAATCCCATAAGCTAAGGAGAATGGTATTTCTGAGGTTGCTTTACGAGGTGAGGTCCGACAGGCCCATAGCACTCCTAGGAGTTCGTCAGGCCATTTTTCCTTTTTAGTGTCCAATCGTTTTTCGAGATTACTCAATATCAGTTTGTTTGCTGCTTCGGCCTGCCCGTTGCCCTGAGGGTAACGAGGAGTCGAAGTTGTCAGCCTGATTCCGTGATCTTCACAGAATTCGAGGAACCAATTTGAGATGAACTGTGAACCATTATCGGTTACGATTTCATACGGGATTCCGTGCCGGCAAACTATATTTTGCCATACAAATTCTTCCACGTGATTTGCCTTAACCTGCTGGAAAGCCCCTGATTTTATCCATTTGGTGAAGTAGTCAGTAAGAACTAGCAGAAAGCGACACCTCCTTTATCCCAGAGGTTACCAGAGGCCCTACTCTGTCCATAGACCATCTCATAAATGGGTATCGAGATGAGATGAAAGGAAAATTTTCAGTAGGCTGATGTAACGTGGGAGTATGCCGTTGGCATTTGTCGCATTCTTTAGAGTGTTCTTCGCACTTAGCGACGAAGGTGGGTCAAAAATACCCTTACCGAAAAAGTTTAGCCTCATTACTGGTGGAGGTGAAAACATTAGCCCTTCTTGTCCCCATGCAAACGGGTCTTGTGTCCCAGGTTGGAGAGCTGATCGTGCCTGCCCGAGCCATTCTTTCGAGATCGTCTTGGCGAGCAGCGATTAGGCGATTATGTTCTATGAGAACTGATTTCAAGTTCTGGATCTCAGCTATTTGATCCGTAGCAGGCTGGTTTAAGATTGTAGGTCCCAAAGGATCAACGGTTTCGTTGGTCCCAGTCGTGACATTCGCTCCCGATGTGGTGATGGGAACGTCTGTTGTTCCATTTGAGCTCACCGGAGCGGTGGCGTCAGGCTGAGATGGTGGGATGGAGGTATTTATAGCTCTGGATGAAGCAGTGACTGTTGCGCTTGTTGTGCCTGACATTATCATTTTTCGAATGATCAGTTTCGCAGGTTACAAGGAGGAAATTTTTTTGCTCTTCCCCACAGACGGTGCCAAATTGTGAGAGCTGAATCTCACAACCTCAATTCTCAGTTTGCGTTGGGTTGAATGTACTTAGAAAGACTTAAACATTTGAGAGGAAATTGTATATTATTCTATTTGGCAATAATTTGGTCCTTTACAATGAAGCTGATATTCGAAACTTATACCAGCTGAGAATGTAACTGCCTATATATTATACACATTAACTAAAGAATTAAATTTGTAATCTTTTGTTTTTAATATGAAATAACTTTGTTTGACCAGGTTTGAACTTGGTCAAGTGCACGCTCTTATCTTCCTGCGAGCTCGCTTCCTTTCCCCGTGCTCAGCTCTTCCAGCTTGTTGACTCGCTCTATCCCGCGACCTCGCTTACTTCAGCTTGTAAACAGTCTCATGAGACCCCGTCATGGGCCAAGCCTTCCTTGTTGGGCCTGTTTACTCGGGCTGGGCCTTGAGTGCAGAATCTGGGCCCAACATAAATATTATATTATTGGTAATTTTTGTACTCTCGAAGACTCCCGTCTAAAAGCGTTTTCCCTTTAAAAAAAATAATATATATATCGACCTTTCCTTTCGAAACATGGTCGCCATGGTATATCGAAAGGAAAGGAAATAAAAGCCTAAGAGTCTTAGAGTAGTGATATATCATGGTTTTTACCCGCTTTTAACCATGATATAGATCTTATTTATAGAGTCTTTCTAGTATTTTTGGAGTCTTTACGAGTCTTTACAGGTTTAGGTACGTTTGGAGCTTAATTGGAGATATTGAATCATTCTGGAGCATTTTGGAGCTAATGGTCGATTTGAAATCGACTGACACCAATTTGAAGAGTCGACACAGAAGCATTGTATCGATCGATACCACTAATGGTGTCGGTCGATACTGTCCGGATGAAGAGAAGAATCGCGACTTTTTCACAAGTTTGAAGATTCTGCACTTTGCCCCAGAAGACTTTAATAATTACAAGAAGCCCCAAAACGTGTCTTAGCTATTAATTAGGTTTTTCAGCCACCTTGGTTGGCTATGTTTTATTCTAAGCTTTATTTTACTTTTGAGACTTGGAGAGAGATTGGTTTCATGATTTTTGGGAGACAATTCTGAACCCATTTGTTTCTTATTGATTTCTTTTATACAATTCTATTAATCTATGATTTATGTTCCATTGATCATGTCTGAGTAGTTTGCTAGTTAGGTTTAGGGTTCTCAATAAGGGATCTCTTTAAATGTTAGGTTAATTAGTTGGTTAGGGTTAATAATCTGAATTAGTTCTTCACCATAGGTTGTTCTTAAAGCTAATTCTGGATTGATCACCTGGAACTTAGATCTTAGGTTAATCGATTAGGCATGACAGTGCAATTGATGATCTGATAGAACCTAGGGTGAGCAAAATAACTATCTGCAAAGAAATTTGGTTTAGGTGTTTTGTGAACATATCGAACCTGGACTTAAAGCTAGTTTAGTCTTTAGGATTTGCAAAGAAATTTAGAATTCTGAGATTTAGACCTAGATAATTCTCGCAACGACAGTTGGTTAATTATAGCTTAGTGATTTGAGTTCAAGAACTGGGCTTAACCTGAATCCTAACTAATTAGTTTACCTGCATTCTCTGATTTCCTGAGAAATAACCTGAACCTATCTCCTCTCCATTGAATTTACAACCCTTTAATTTACGTTACTACTTTCTTATTTCATTGATTTACTTAGCTTAATTCGAACCTATATAATCGATTGTGTGATTCTTGAGTCTCTGTGGATTCGACCCCTAAATACTACAATCGATAAAGCTGTTAGCTGATATGCTCAAATTAATACCCTATAAGTACTAAAGCAGTAGTTGTAGTAAAGTAGGGGTCGAACACAAGGACTCACGGAAACACACAATAGATTATATAGATGAGAATTAAGCTAAGTGATCAATGATATTGAAAGCAGAAACGTAAATTAAAACGGTTGTAAATTCGATTGGGGAAAGATAGGTTCAGGGTATTTCTAAGAAAATCAATGAATGCAGATAAACTAACTAACATGATTCAGATTTAGCGCGGTTATTGAACTCAAATCACTAAGGGTATAATTAACCAACTCTCGTTGCGAAAACTATCTAAGTCTAAATCCTAGAATTCCAAATCTCTTTGCTAATCCTAAAGTCTAAACCAGTTTTAGTTCAAGTTTGATTTGTTCACAAAACAACTAAACCAAATCTCTTTGCGAATAGTTATTTTGCTCACCCTAGGTTCTGTAAGGTAATTAATCGCACTCTCGTGCCTAATAAATTGTCCTAAGATCTAAGTTCTAGGTGATCAATCTATAATTAGTTTTCAAAACAACCTATGGCGAAGAACTAATTCAGATAGTGACTAATCAACCTAGCATTCAGAGAAAACCCTTATGAGAACCCTAAACCTAACAAGAGATCTATTCAGACATGGAAATTGAAGCAATAAACAAGTTTGAATAAATCATCAAATAAAATAGAAAGAGTAACAAGAGGGTTCGAAATCTTCTCTCGGACGAACAGAGTTTCAGACTTGTCTCCCTTCAAAAGCTCTCTCACAAAACCAAAGTAAATTAAAGCATAGCCATCAAAGTGGGTGTAAAATCCTATTAAATAACCTAAATCACGTTTTGGGGCTTCTTGTAAATAATAAAGTCTTGTGGGCCATTTTGCAATTCTTCAACTCTTCATAAGTTGCGACTCGTGCCTTGCTGTAGTGAGTATCGACCGATACTAGTCAGTATCGATCGAAACTGATGTTTCAAATCGGGTACTCATCTACACGAACGTCTGCTTTGATCCAAAATGCTCCAGAAAACTCCAATATCTCCAATTATGCTCCAAACGTGCTAAAACCTGTAAAAGACTCTAAACCACTACAAAATAGTAGAAATACTCTATAAAACAGACTTATATCATGGCTTAAAAGGGGTAAAAACCATGATATATCAACTCCCTCAGACTTAGCCTTTGCGTGCCCTCAAGCAAAACAGAAAACTAAACCAGAGAAAGAGGTTTGAAAATATAGAGACTCACCTGTTCTTGAAACATTGCAATGACCATTTCCTTAGTGCTCCACATATCACAAAACCAGTTTCAAACCCAACCACCATGTACTTCTCCGTAGACATTCGCAGATTTCCAGACTACACACATTATCTCACAGCATTACTCAATAAAGCCCTCCTCGCCAGTTTCATCGCTGTGATTAATACCAAAAACCTTCTAGATTCTTTCCCATACAGTATCATGACAAGGAACCACCATTTTTCACACTTTTGGTATCATTTTCTCTCCCCCAGACTTATTTCTTATTATGTTCTCTTTTTTTTTTTTTAGATCTGCATATACACATCAAGGTATGAGACGCGAGTATTGATGGTGTTTGCCACCTAATCCCCGGTTCTTCCATCTTAATGTATCAAAGGGTGTAGGCAAATAATGGCATCATAGGAAAATCCTAGCCTCGCTTCCAATCCTTTGTGTGATCATTCCTCACCAAGTAGAATAATGGGATCGCTGAAAATTTTCCTAACCCTATACTCAGAAGAAAATCATATCATCTTTTCATACATCTTATTTATTAACTTGTAACAGGGAGAGAAATACCATCACTTTAAATACGTGGGTTCCTTTGTCAGATATGAATGAGGAATCAAGCTCTATGAATACTAACCACATCGATGAAGTGCAAAAATTTGGCTCAGGCTTTAAAGAGCTTTGCTGGAAACATGAGTGTCTTCTAGTTAATTGGTCAGCCTTTGGATTTTTTATTAGTCGATCTGTAACTGATTTTGTAACAATGGCCACTTAGAAGCAATGTCAGATCAATATATTCAAGAAAATGATCACAGTTTCCAACAAAGTTTTGACTCAATAAAACAACGAATGACGCAAAAACGACTGACTCTAAGAAAAAAAAAAACAATGTCAGCGACTACCTCCCCCAAACTTAAACAACACTGTCCATAGTGTTATCTAGCTTAGAGTTGGTAAAAGAAAGCAAAAGAACCAAGTGGAATTTGTGAGGAACAAAAAGTTACCGTACTGGGGTACGAGTGTCGACCGACACCCAACTTGGTATCGATCGATACCAAGTATTGGTCGAAACGGTTAATTCGTTTTCAACGTCTAAGGTCAGATGTAACTCCAAAAATGTGTCAAACGATCCATGTGTTAAATGTAAGCACTGTTAGACCACTCAAACACAAGTTAGGTGCAACAAAATATCATAGACGCATAAATCCAACAGGTCCAAAAGCATAAAAGAGACAAAAATTCAAAAGAAAATAAAAAGAAAAGGGAAAAGAAACAGCAAACGAGATGATCAGATAGAAAGAGGACTAATCCTCCTCAGTTGCGTCAGAGTCATCGCCAGCAGTACCAGATGGTCCAACGTCAGTGGGCGTGCGCGGTGATCGCGGTGAGACAGGATGCCGAGATGAAGGAGCAGCGTCCGTGTCAGTCATGCAGCGGCAGCGAGAAATCGCGGTCCAGATCGTCTGCAAACTTGTGACTACGTACCGCTGAAAAGGGTCCATCTCTATCTCAGGTGGTGGAGGAAAAGAAAGCGCAGCAGCAATAGGAGAGGGCTCGTGTCGCGCTTGACTCCCACCAGGGCCATGTGCAGGTGGTTGTGCTCTAGTAGCGGAGCCTCGACGTCTAGTGACCGGTGCAGGCTCCATGTCAACATCAGCTGGTGCGAACATCAGCTGAGCAGGGTCACCGCCTTTGTCTGTCAGATCAGTGTTGGGGAGCTGAACCAGATAGTCCCCAACAGAAGTGCTAACAACCCAACGCCTGTGAGGCTTCAGCCAACGCAGGTGCTCCAAGTGCGCCTCGTCCATAAGCTCGCGGGAAGTCACGATCGAACAACTGGTGGTGCTGATTCCTAGGTGCAAGAAAATGGGAGTGAGAAGACTGCCCACCGTCTCTATCTTCTTATGACATGCAGTCCTGGAAATCTTGCCGCGTCCCGTAAAAGGCTTAACCATCAGCGACTCCAAATGGTGTGCGAATACGGCACCTAGGTTGACCGCGAGGTCCATCTCAGGCCACTCATATGCCCCATCAGAAATGAGATCTCCAATCCCAATAGACAGAACAATCAGCTCAACAACTTTCATCTTGTTTGGCTCCATCTTACACAAAAAAATGTTGCTCAGGATCCTCATAAGGCAGCGCATGACGGGATGTCACACATCCATATGTGTAGTGGTCTTACTGTCATAGACCTCATGCCCAAAGTGAGACCATAATGCCTCAATATCCATGAACTTGCGAGGAAACTCGCAGCTCGAAAAATCCCGGTGAAACCCATATATGCCGCAGAGCTCCTGAAAAGATATCCTATATCGCACACCGCAAATCAGAAAAGTCAGAACACCCTGCTGTGCAGTCACTGGAGGTGCTCCAGTGTAGTAGACGCGGACAGAAGCAAGGAACTAGCGAACCAAGTCAGGTTACATGTCATATTGCCGCGCAGGCATCGTCCCTAATCCAATCTTGCGGATCAGTCCATCAAGCTCCCTGTCAAAACCCAAATGATGCATAGTGTGCGTATCAATAAACCGAGTGGGGCGCACATCAACCTCCTTCCATGCGTTGTAGAAGATCGAGTCATAATCGTCCTGCTCCTCGGAAATATGCCTGTGGGTGCAAGCTCTGCTCTATGTAATCTCCTTATCCGAACCCTCGTAATCATCCCTCAATCGTATCCTAGCTTTCTCACTGATCTTGGGCAATGGAAACCGAATTGTGGTGTGAGGAGACAAGGGCGATGAAGGTGTAGGAGTCTCTAGTGGTGCGTCGCGTAGGTTCGTACCGAAAGCCACTGTAAAGTTGGTGGAATTTGCGGTCTGAACCTTGTAGCGGTTCTGAGTAAGATAGGCGATAACCGATCCTAAAGTCCAAACTCCGTCATGTAAGAACTCGACTCGAGCACCCAACTGGTACTCTTTCTCATGTGGGTTTGAGCTCGATGCGGTATCAGTGCGTGCTCTCTTCTTAGGTGCCATCTGCATCATCAACAAACACAAAACAAATCATAAATCCAACATCTCTCTCAAACACAGCAATCCCGGCCAAGTGAAATAGTCAGCATCGACCGATACCAATGTGGTATCGATCGATGCTGATACAGGTATCGAGCATCACACGAAGAACACAAATCCAAAAATTTCAAAAGTGAAAACCAAGGGTAATTAAGTGTAATGCAAGATTCGACTAGGCCTATAACACATAAATCAAGTGATAATCATCCAGGAAAACAAGTTCTAAAAGCCTAAAAATCGAAAATCCAACCTTGGTTCACGGATTGAAAAGGTGAAAATTCGCGTTTCATACCTTGTAGATCGTGAGAATGAGTGAGAGAATGAGATAGAGCACAAAAATCCAAACATGATAGACCCAAAAATCACTCAAATCCGTTGAGAAACGAAGATTTGTGATTTTGAGAGAGAGTTTTGGTATATGTATCGAACGATGGAGGCGGTGGGAGAAGAAAGGAAAAACAGCAGGGTTTTATAGGGAAACTTACCTGCGCGTGGAGTATCGATCGATACCAGTGGATGTCGATCGATACTGAGGGTATAGAATGATTTGCTCTCCACACGGAGGTCGGTCCAGAATGTATACGTTTAAAGACGGGTATCGATCGAAACGGGACCTCCGAATCTGATTCATGTGACACAACGAAACACAAAACAAAACTAGAAAAATAAAAGGCTCATATGTACAGATTTACTAGTGGGTTGCCTCCCACTCAGCGCTTGTTTTACGTCACGAGCTTGACTGTACGGACGATCAGTCCGGATAAGAATGAGAGCTTGCAGCAAAACAGGCTCCACAACTTGACATCTCCAGCTTCAGAGTTTTGCTCAACATGTTCTGCACAACCTCTTGTCCTTTCTCTTTCAGCTCTGGAGTAAGAAGAACTCTAGCCTTAGAAAATGGTTTTGAGGTCCCTTTGCATTTCACCTTATATTCGATCGAATCTCTATCGCACTTCTGAGGGATTAAGGTTACATATGTAGGACTCTCGGCTATTTTGTTCTTCACCTCCTTCTTTGCCTTAGTCTTTTTGATGACTTCCTTGGTGATGATAGGAGGGCGATCCAGAACTTCTATGAAAGTTGGCTCATCATAAGGCTCTTCTAAAAGATCAACCATCAATGTTTCTCCTGAACTAACGGGGATGCAAGATATCTGTGTGGGAGCTCTTCTAGAAGGGATGGCCTCATAGGAGACCTGTTCGTCAATGTACAAGAATGAAATCCTCTTGCTGGGCGTGTCCATAACTTCACCAGCCGTAACCATGAACGGTCTTCCAAGAATAAAAGGCGTACTAGACCTTGCATGCATCTCCACAACCTGAAATTCGGTAGGAACCAGACAGTCTCCTATTTTAACCATCAAATCAGGGATTGTACCGTATGGAAACGATGTGGAAGAGTTCGGGAATGTGAGAGCCATCTGAGTAGATCTTATGTCATCTATTTTCAGCTTCTCTGCAAGTTCTCTTGAAATGACATTGACGCTAGACCCTGAATCAACCAGAGATTCTTTGAACTCAATTCCGGAGATAGAGCATGGAACTGAAAATTTTCCTGGATCTTCCCTCTTAGTCAACTGCTTAAGTGGAGGTGGTGTACTTCTGGCCTTGATGAAGAGTGCCTTAATCTCTTCCTCACTCTCTCTGCGGTCTCGGAAGTGACTCAGCAGAGGGCGGTACTCTAGAGCTTCTTCAAAAGCCAGTGTGAGGGGAATCCTTCGTACCATCTTCTCAAAGCCAAGTAGCTGCTTTGGAGAAATGGGGTCTCTGAGGTGTCTGGGTGGTATGGGATATGGAATCTTAGGCTTTCAAACACGCTCCTCGATTATCTCTGGTTTTTTAACAACCTTCGGTTCAGCCTGCGAGGGGTGTCGATAAATACAAGGTTGGTGTCGATCGACACAAGGCTCATGTGTCGGTTCTTCACACTGGTATCGATCGATATCAGCAGTGGTGTCGATCGATACTGACAAATCAGGTTCGAAATCACCTTCGACAAGGTTTTCGAGATTTCCTGCACCTCTCAAGGTGATTGCATTGACGCATTCGTTCTGTGCCTTGACAGCTGCTGCAGTTTGAGCTACTTGCGTTTCCATCATCTTCTGATGAGTACTGAGATCCTCGATCCTTCCACTCAGATCCTTGTACACAACATCTATCTTTCCATTGAGATTCACTGTGAGCTGCTGCTGTCCTTGAACCAGCTGTTCAAATATAGACTCGATCTTGCTATCTGGGAGCTTAGCAGGTATGGGCTGATAAGATGAACTTCCATAGTTCCTGGTATACCCACTATTCTGAGTTGATTTATGACCAAACTGATTCGAAACTCCTTGCTGAGAGTTGTTGTTGAAGTTTCTGTTGTTGTTAAATTGATTCCTCTGACCTTGAAAACCAGAACCACCAATGTAGTTAACATTCTCTACTTCATCCTCGTTGAATACCTCGACATCTTCAGCAAAGTGAATGGCCTTCGTTTGCTTGCCCATTAGAAGGCTGTGCATAGAATCCAACTTGGCTTGAACTTCAGCAATCTGTGAACCATCCATGTTACCAGCTAGCTTCTTCCGCTCAAAATCATCATTCTTGGTGCTATTGCTAGATGCCATGTTCTCGATCAGTACATAGGCATCATCAGGATACCTGGTGTTGAAGTTTCCATTGCTTGAAGCATCCAAAGCTATTTGATACCTCCAATAAATTCCTCTGAAGAAGAATCCCATCAGCTGAACATCAGAGTATCCGTGATGTGGACAGTCTCTCTGGTATGATCTGAATCTCGTCCAAGCAGCCTTGAACGCCTCAGTGGGTCCTTGAGAGAATTGGGAGATTTTGTTCCTCAGATCCTCGGATCGTGTATCATCATAGAAGTTATTCAGAAAAGCAGTCTTAATCTCTTCCCAAGTAGTCAGGGATCTAGGAGGTAACTGCTTCAGCCAGTAAGTTGCATCTCCACCAAAGAGAGTATGGGAAGAGCTTGCAGAAGAGGTAATCATAGGACACTCCATTGCTCTTGATGCTAGTGACCAAATCCTCAAACCTCTCAATATGGTCTATGGAATGTTCATTGGAAAGACCATGAAAAGGGTGCTGACCCACAAGAGTGTAGTATGCAGGTTTCAGCTCAAAGTCATTCCTCTGAAAAGCAGGAGGACGAATCGATGATCGATTAGCGTAGAAATGATCAGGCCTGTTGCATTCACCAATTGTTCTACCATGCTCAACCGCATCGTTCTCAGCATTCGCAGGAACTGCAAGGACAATGATATTTTCATCTTCATCAAGTAGCTGCCCTATCTCATTGCACAATTGACCCTCTTTGTCTCTCAAAGCTCCAGCAGCATCCAGAATCAAAATCATTGTATTGTTCATCTATGCTTGCCTTTTTACTTTTCTGTTAGTACGTTCCAAATTTGCTAGCTGCTCGTTTGACAGGTCAACTAGCGGAGTGTTCTTGTTCCTTCTGGTTTCACGAAGAGGCATGCACCTGAAAACAAAAGTCAAGAACGTAAGTACAGGGTAACACGATGAGTATCGACCGGTACTGGGTGATGTCGATTGATATCAAGAAAAAGAAATCGACGAGTATCGACCGACACTAGATAGTATCGATCGATACCGACGAACTTAGTCGAAATTCTCAGACTAAAATCTAATGGCGAATTGAGTCCCCGGCAACGGCGCCAAATTTGATATGCTCAAATTAATACCCTATAAGTACTAAAGCAGTAGTTGTAGTAAAGTAGGGGTCGAACACAAGGACTCACGGAAACACATAATAGATTATATAGATGAGAATTAAGCTAAGTGATCAATGATATTGAAAGCAGAAACGTAAATTAAAACAATTGCAAATTCGATAGAGGAAAGATAGGTTCAGGGTATTTATCAGGAAATCAATGAATGCAGATAAACTAACTAACAAGACTCAGATTTAGCGCGGTTCTTGAACTCAAATCACTAAGGGTATAATTAACCAACTCTCGTTGCGAAAAATATCTAAGTCTAAATCCTAGAATTCCAAATCTCTTTGCTAATCCTAAAGTCTAAACCAGTTTTAGTTCAAGTTTGATTTGTTCACAAAACAACTAAACCAAATCTCTTTGCGAATAGTTATTTTGCTCACCCTAGGTTCTGTAAGGTAATTAATCGCACTCTCGTGCCTAATAAATTGTCCTAAGATCTAAGTTCTAGGTGATCAATCTATAATTAGTTTTGAAAACAACCTATGGCGAAGATCTAATTAAGATAGTGAATCCTAATAACTAATCAACCTAGCATTCAGAGAAAACCCTTATGAGAACCCTAAACCTAACAAGAGATCTACTCAGATATGGAAATTGAAGCAATAAACATGTTTGAATAAATCATCAAATAAAATAGAAAGAGTAACAAGAGGGTTCGAAATCTTCTCTCGGACGAACAGAGTTTCAGACTTGTCTCCTTTCAAAAGCTCTCTGACAAAACCAAAGTAAATTAAAGCATAGCCATCAAAGTGGCTGTAAAATCCTATTAAATAACCTAAATCACGTTTTGGGGCTTCTTGTAAATAATAAAGTCTTATGGGCCATTTTGCAATTATTCAACTCTTCATAAGTTGCGACTCGTGCCTTGCTGTAGTGAGTATCGACCGATACTAGTCAGTATCGATCGACACTCATGCTTCAAATCGGGTACTCAGTTACACGAATGTCTGCTTTGATCCAAAATGCTACAGAAAGCTCCAATATCTCCAATTATGCTCCAAACGTGCTAAAACCTGTAAAAGACTCTAAACCACTACAAAATAGTAAAAAGACTCTATAAAACGGACTTATATCATGGCTTAAAAGGGGTAAAAACCATGATATATCATTAGCTAGGGTATTACATTTGAGCTTATAAAATTTGGCGTCGTTGCCGGGGATTCTTAATTCGCCATTAGATTTTAGTCAAGAATTTCGACTAAGTCCGTTGGTATCGATCGACACCCACCTAGTGTCAGTCGATACTCATCGTTTTATTTTACCTTTTTTATTTATTTATTGTTACTTACGTGCCTTGTCTTGAGAGGTTTCAGGTGTATGCCTACTCGCGAAACTAGGAGGAACAAGAGCACTCAGCTAGTTAATCTTTCCAACAAGGAGTTAGCAAATTTGGAACGCACAAACAGGACAACGAGAAGGCCAGCAGAGATGAACAATCCAGTGGTACTGACTCGTGATGATGCTGGAGCGTTGAGAGACCAAGAGGGTCAATTGTGCAATGAGAGAGGGCAACGACTTGATGGAGATGGAAACGTCATTGTCCCTCTAGTTGTTGTTGATGATATTGCTGCGCCAGCTGCATTCGGGTGCGAGGGGAATGATGTGGTTAATCGTGATAGAATGATTGGTGAGTACAACATGCCTGATCAGTTCTATGCCAATCGATCAGCGATTCGCCCTCCTGCTTTTCAGAGGAATGACTTTGAGCTGAAACCTGCATACTTCACTCTTGTGGGTCAATACCCTTTTCATGGTCTTTCTCATGAACACCCTATGGATCACATCGTGAGATTCGAGGACTTGGTTACTAGCATCAAATACAATGGAGTATCCAATGATTTCCTCTTCTGCAAGCTCTTCCCATACTCTCTTGGTGGAGATGCAGCTTACTGGCTTATGCAGTTACCGCCTGGATCACTGACTACCTGGGAGAAGACCAAGAATGCATTCCTGAATAATTTCTATGATGATGCAAGATCCAAGGAGCTGAGAAATAAAATCTCCCAATTTGCTCAAGGATCAACTGAGGCATTCAAGGCTGCTTGGACCAGATTCATATAATATCAGAGGGATTGTCCACATCACGGGTTCACCAATGTTCAGCTGCTGGGTATTTTCTTCAGAGGGATTGATTGGAGGTATCATATGGTCTTAGATGCTGCGAGTAATGGGAAATTTAACACCAGATATCCTGACGATGCTTATGTGCTTATTGAGAACTTGGCATCTAGCAATAGTACCAAGAATGCAGATTTTGAGCGAAGAAATCAGACTGGGAGCATGGATGGATCGTAGATTGCTGAGGTTCAAGTTAAGTTGGATTCAGTGAACAATCTCTTGATGGGAAAGACGATGAAGGCTTTTCACTTTGCTGATGAGGTTGAGAACTTCAATGAGGATGAAGTAGAAGATGTTAACTACATTGGTGGTTCTGGTTTTCAAGGTCAGAGAAATCAATACCACCAGGACAACAATCGAAACTTCACCAACAATGCTCAGCAAGGAGGGTACAAATCTGAAGTCAACCCAGTTGGTTTTAGAACCTATGGGAATTCATCTTATCAATCTCCACCACCCAAAACCCCAGAGAGCAAGGTTGAGTCTATGCTTGAACAACTTCTTCAGGGACAGCAGAAGATGACAGTGGATTTCAATGGGAAGATGGATGCTATGTACACAGACCTGAATGGAAAAATCGAGGCTCTCAGTACTCATCAGAAGATGTTGGAAACTCAAATAGCTCAGACTGCAGCAGCTGTCAAGGGAAATATGATTCATTCACATAATGAATACGTCAATGCAATCACCTTAAGAAGTGCTAAAGAGGTCACTACAGTGGTAGAAAAGGGTTTGAATGCAGAAATATTCGTGGAGTTAAAAGAGGTTGAAGGCGATTTTGAGCCTGATACGGCTGTGTCGACCGACACCACTACTGGTGTCGATCGATACCAACCTGAAGAAACGACACAGTAGCCTTGTGTCGATCGAAACTAACCCGGTGTCGGTCGACACTCCTCGCAGATTGAGCTAGAAATTGTGAAAACACCAAATATTGTTGAGGAGAATGTTTACAAGCCTAAGGTGCCATATCCTATACCACCTAGACATCTCAGAGCTCCCATTACTGCAAAGAAGTTGCTCGCTTTTGAGAAGATGGTAAGGAGGATTCCCCATACGATGTCTTTTGAAGAAACTTTGGAATACCGCCCTTTGCTATGTCACTTCCGAGATTGCAGAGAAACTCTAGAAGAGATCGAGGGACTCTTCATCACGGCAAGAAGCACACCACCACCAATGAAGCAGTTGACTAAGAGAGAAGACCCAGGAAAAAATTCAGTTCCATGCTCTATATCTAAAGTTGAATTCAAAGAATCTCTCGTTGATTCAGAGTCTAGCGTCAATGTCATGTCAAAGGAAATTGCAAAGAGGTTGGGAATTGGTGATATTAGATCTTCTAAGATGACTCTCGTATTCGCGAACTCTTCCACCTCAGTTTCATATGGTACCATCCCTGATTTGCTTGTTAAAGTAGGAGATTTTCTGGTTCCTACTGATTTTCAAGTTGTGGAGATGAGCGAAAGTTCTAATATACCTTTGATTCTTGGAAGACTGTTCATGGCTACAGTTGGTGCAGTTATATACACGCCCAGTAAGAGAATCTCGTTCTCATACATTGACAAAGAGGCCTCCTACAAAGCCATTCCTTCTGGAAGAGCTCCCAAACATGTCTCTTGCATCACCGTTGCTATAGGAGAGACATTGATGGTTGATATTTTGGAAGAGCCTTATGATGAGCCAAATGTCATAGACGTTTTAGATGGTCCTTCTATCATCACGAAGAGAGACATCAAAACGGCTAAGGTAAAGAAGAAGGTGAAGAGCAAAAGAGAAAAGGGTGATGCCTATATGATTTTAACCCCTCAGAAGTTTGATGGAGATTCGATTGAATATGAAGTGAAGTGCAAGGGAACTTCGAAGCCATTTTCTAAGGTTAGAGCTATTCTCACTTTGGAGCGGAAAAAGAAAGGAAAGGATGTTGTGAAAGGTATGTTGAGCAGAATTCTGAAGCTGGAGATGTCTAATTGTGGAGCTTATTTTGGAGCAAGTTCTCATTCTTATCCTGACTGATTACTTGAGCCAAAGTCAAGCTAATGACGTAAAACAAGCGCTTGGTGGGAAGCAACCCACTGGTAAGTCTGTATATAAGTTCTTTTATTTGAGTGTTTTTGGTTTTGTGTCGAAGAACCATGGTGGTAAGTCTGTGAATCACCAGTCTCTATATAAGCTCTTTTATTTCCATTAAATATAGGTGAATCAGTTCCAAAGGAGCTATGTCGAGCAATGCCAGTAATGGTATTGATCGACACCACTTGCGCGATGAAAAGAAGTTTATGTGTCGACCAAAGCCTGGTATCGATCGATACCAGTGCTGTGTGTCGGTCGACACTGCAACCCCATTCCGGTAACTTCTCTGATTTTCACGCCTCCACTCAGCTCTTTTGATTTCTTTTACCGACTCTAGACTAGATATCACTGGGGACAGTGTTGTTTAAGTCTGGGGGAGGTAGTTGCTGACAATGCGTTTGTTTTTCTTAGAGTCAGTCGTTTTTGAGTCAAAAAAATCGTTTTATTGAGTCAAAACCTGTTGGAGTCTATGCTATTTTTCTTGAATCTATTGTTTTGACCTTGCTTCTAAGTGACCATTGTTATAGAATCAGTTATGGATCAGACTAATAAAAAATCCAAAGGCTGACCAGTTAATTAGAAGACGCCCATGTTTCCAGCAGAATCCTTTAAAGCCTGAGCTAATTTTTGCACTTCATCGATGTGATTGATGCCCATAGAACTTGATTCCTCACTCATATATTACAAAGCAACTCATGTATAGAAAGTAATGGTATCCCTCTCCCTTGTTATAAGTTAAGGCATGAAAAGATGAAATGATTTTCTTCTGAGTAGAGGGGTAGGAAAATTTACAGCTATCCCATTATTATACTTGGAAGGAATGATCACACAAAGGTTGGAAGCGAGGTTAGAAAAATTTCATGTGATACCATTATTTGCCTACACCTTTGATACGTAGAGAGGGGAGAACCGGGGATTTGGTGGCAAACACCATCAATACTCGCGTCTCAAACCTTAAAATGTATATGCAAGAGAAGATGATATGAAATAAGTCTGGGGGAGAGAAAACAATACCAAAAAGTGTGAAAATTGGGTGATTATTTTGTCATGATATTGTATGGGAAAGAGTCTAGAAGGTTCTTGGCATTGATTACAACGATGAGGGCTTCATTGGATAATGTTGCGAAATTATGTGTGGATTCTGAAAGGCTGCGAATATCTACGGAGAAGTACATAGTGGTTAGATTTGGAACTGTTTAGGTGATACGTGGAGCACTAAGAAAAATGGTCATTGCAGTGTTTCAAGAACAGGTGAGTCTCCGTGTTTTTCAAACCTCTTTCTATTGTTTAGCTTTCTGTTTGCTTGAGGGCAAGCAAATGCTAAGTCTGGGGGATTTGATATATCATGGGTTTTACCCGCTTTTAACCATGATATAGGTCTTATTTATAGAGTCTTTCTAGTATTTTGGAGTCTTTTCGAGTCTTTACAGGTTTATGTACGTTTGGAGCTTAATTGGAGATATTGAAGCATTCTGGAGCATTTTGGAGCTAAAGGTCGATTTGAGGTCTTGGTGTCGACCGACACCAATATGAATAGTCGACACAGAAACAGTGTATCGATCGATACCACTAATGGTGTCGGTCGATAATGTCCGCATGAAGAGAAGAATCGCGACTTTTTCACAAGTTTGAAGATTCTGCACTTTGCCCTAGAAGACTTTAATAATTACAAGAAGCCCCAAAACATGTCTTAGCTATTAATTAGGTTTTTCAGCCACCTTGGTTGGCTAAGTTTTATTCTAAACTTTATTTTACTTTTGAGATTTGGAGAGAGATTGGTTTCAGGGTTTTTGGGAGACAATTCTGAACCCATTTGTTTCTTATTGATTTCTTTTATGCAATTCTATTCATCTATAATTTTTGTTCCATTGATCATGTCTGAGTAGTTTGCTAGTTAGGTTTAGGGTTCTCAATAAGAGATATCTTTAAATGTTAGGTTAATTAGTTTGTTAGGGTTCATAATCTGAACTTAGATCTTAGGTTAATCGATTAGGCACGACAGTGCAATTGATTATATGATAGAACCTAGGGTGAGCAAAATAACTATCTGCAAAGAAATTTGGTTTAGTTGTTTTGTCAACATATCGAACCTGGACTTAAAGCTAGTTTAGTCTTTAGGATTTGCAAAGAAATTTGGAATTATGAGATTTAGACCTAGATAATTCTCGCAACTACAGTTGGTTAATTATAACTTAGTGATTTGAGTTCAAGAACTGGGCTTAACCTGAATCCTAACTAATTAGTTTACCTGCATTCTCTGATTTCCTGAGAAATACCCTAAACCTATCTCCTCTCCATTGAATTTACAACCCTTTAATTTACGTTACTACTTTCTTATTTCATTGATTTACTTAGCTTAATTCAAACCTATATAATCTATTGTGTGATTCTTGAGTCTCTGTGGATTCGACCCCTAAAAACTACAATCGAAAAAGCAGTTAGTACTTTAGGGTATTACATTTGAACTTATCAAGTAGTCGATATTTATATATACCAAGGCGACCATGTTTCGTGTATGGAGAGAAACAAGCCGTTCAAATAATTTCCAGAGAAAAATCTAAGTCTGGGGGAACGGCAGAAAAGTTCTGTCAAAGGGAGAAAAGTCCCGAAGAAGGAGAGGTTTGCAATTACACTTACCCGCGGCCAGCCTCTGCTTTGATCCCAAAATCCGTTTTAAGACCCAAGCTAATCCCGTCACTAATTAAAAAAGTCCTAAGCGCTTCCCGACGAATTAAGAGGCTATATAAGATCATTTTAGGTCACAGAGAGGAGGCAGCTCGTTTTTAGACATAAGAAAAGAAGAGAAAAGGAGGCAATAACGAAGGAGAGAGAGGAGGCGCAAAGGGGATCATCATTCGATCTCCGTCTTCACCTGTGTTTTTCGTTCTTCACTCTCTATCTCTTTAAATCTGCAATATTCTAATACTTTTATGATGATTTGTTACAGTATGACTAAGTAGTTTCCTTGTTAGGCATAGGGATTTCCAAGGGCTCTCATGGATTGATTTATTACCGAGTTATTTGATTGAGACTTCGATTAGGGTTCTTCGTTTTATCCTTATTGTTAATGCTTTGCTTAATTAATCGTCTTAGCAGCTGAACTTAGGTATTTTAGAACTACGAAAGTATTGAATCTATTTGCTTGACCTAGGGTAGACGAGCAAAACCATCACAAAATTTTGAAAGTATGCCTGTGGAGGGGTTGTGAGAGTTAACGACCTTTGACTATAATCATAACTTTTTGCGCGGCCATAGACGAAAGCTACTGATCGAGTACTAAAGTTATCGGTGTGTAGATTATACGAAAGTAGGCTACGCATAGTGTCCGTGTTCCAAGTTTGAGAACCCATGAACTACAAGAAGCCGTCTTAAAAACTTAGTCAATTGCTTTTGATGATCGACCATGATCACTAAAGATTCCCGAATGCCTAGCGCCTCGTTTGATTGATTAGAACCTAGTTTATCCCTCCCGCTAGCTTAGACCTTAGTGATACAAAACTAACTCAAAATTATTTCCGTTCCGATTCGATTTAAGTATCCGATTGATTCGTACCGAAACAACAAAATCTATGTGGTTCGACCCCTAAGTACTACAACGCACATCTGTGCACTTGCAGATATCTAGGGTTATAAATATAAAACTTGAAACTTAGTTAAAATCTGACCGCTTCACGAGGTCCGAAACTTTGGCCACGGCAAGGGAAAGTCTCTTCTCCGCCTCGTCGCGTTTGCCCTTCAACGCCAAAGGTTTTCCTCTCGCATCCTCTACAAACAGTTTATCTCGGTAGATTCTCGATTCGTAGGCAACAACCAAGTCGTTGACAGAAGCAACGCACTACAAAACACTAACGATATACAAATCTACTATATAAAAGTTGGCCACTCTCTCCATCTGACTGTCACGTCAGCGCTGGAGAGGTTGACACATGGCACTTTATTATAAAAATAAAATAAAATTGATCGTCTCTTTCTCTTCCCTTTCTCTCTTACGTCTCCAGATGAAACCATTGGATTATTCACACCACCCTTTCACAGTATTCCTCTTAAATTTCCCCTCGACGAATTCTTCAAATCAACTCATGTACTTGACCTACCCTCAAAATTCATTCCACTCTCCAACTGCTTAATTTGAAAATAATACTCTCTTCGGTTGCCTCGAATTTCTTCCCACTGTTTATTGAGGTGTGCATCTTTGGTTTTTGATAGGTGGTGAGTGAACCACTGGTGAAGAACTCGCATAAGCATACATGATGGAGATGCGAGCGTCTAGAATGGTAATTGATTATTTCGATCCATCGAATTCAAATGTTTTCTTTTTAGGCACATTTTTCCGGGTTTAGGGCAGCTTTGCAGATCCGAAGCACACAGATGCGAAACGGTTTCAATCTCCGATGTATAATTTTACTTTTCTTCAACTGGGTTTGTTTTTCTAAGCTTATATGCCCTTATTGTTTGCACATATAAAAAATATGGGGTCAAGGTCTCAAAACTCCCTAAATCAGATTTAACAATCTCCTATATCCTCCTTTCATCTACATGTCCCTCTTTTCATTAATGAAATGTGAACTGACCCTTTTAGCCCTTGTCGATTTTAAAAAAAAATTGAAAAAGAAAAAGAGAAGCCTCCCTCCCTCGTCTCCGACTCGACTCACTCCGCGACTCACTCCTCCACGAGCTCGATCTCCATCGCCGCCGGAGTGAGCCCTCTCGCCACCGTTTCCTCCGCCGCCGAGCTCTCCATCGCCGCCGTTTCTTCGTTCTCTCCTCTGTAGCTGCATCGAGGTTTGTTCTTCAAGTTATGTGTTTTGGATTTTGGATTTGAGGGATTGAATTGGATTTGATATGGTATGCGCATTGGGTGTTTTGGTCGATTAGGTCTATAAAGAGGTAACACATGTATTTTAGTGGTTGAATCCTAGTGAATTGGAAGTAGATTAGATCCCCAATTTATGTTCTTGCGATAGGAGAACTAGGTAAAACTAGTAAAACTGTTAAATATAGTAAAACTCGTAAAACTGAAAACCATGATTTATGTGTAAAACTGGGATAACTATCGATAACTACTATTACTGAGTGACTTTTTGTATTATTTTTTATAGGAAATGATGAGAAACAACGTCAGCATATATTTTAAATGCCAAGGTCGCATGTATAGTTTAATGTTTAAGACATCAATGGGGGAGATAACTTTGTCGAAGCTGGAAGCTAGGATATTCAAGAAGGTTTTGTTAGATGAAAGTAGGTTTAAATTGGAATTGAGTTATTTTCCACTTGTGGTGGGAGGAGGTGAGGAACAGTTATTTATTTCGGATGACGAGGATCTGTCTGTTTACCTATGGTGTATTGATAAAGAGAACCGTAGATGTCTTTTGTATGTGGAGGTCATCGTTACATCGGAACTGCCCAAGCAACTGCCCAGAGCAGAGAAAAGTTCTATTGGTATGAAATTTGAGGTATCGCAATCAAATGACGAGGAAATCGGAGCTAATGCCATTGTTTCGTTGATTTAAGCATTTTCACTCAGTCAATTAAAACTAAAGTTCACACTACCGCAATCATAACGGTTGTCAATGCAGTACTTTAGGATCGAATCCACAGAGACCAAGGTCACACTACTGTTCTCACAATTATGAAATTAAGCTAAGACAGAAAAATGATTTGTTTTAGAAGAAGTAACAAGAGCAATTTGAACGATGTAAATTCAATAAAGGAAATGCGTTAGGTCGAGGGTTTATTCGCAGGAATCCAGAGATCATAAATCAGACAACTATTCAGGGAATATTTAAAAGCAAGTTTCAAACTCAAAAATAAATATCTAACCAATCCACTTCCGTGCTCATGGTTACTAAACCTAGCATCCTAATCCACTTCCGTGCTCATAGAATTCTAGATAAGCCTTAACGAGCAAGTTCGATGTGTTCACGAATCAACCTAATACACTTCCGCGCTACTAGGTGATTCGCTCGCTTATGTTCTTTCTAGCAATCTTCACACTTCCGCGCTATTAGATTAAGCCCTAGTTCATAGATCTAGCGGTCAGCTCAAGTCTAAGCAATAAACACAATAATAAGCGAAAACCACAAAAGATAAATCCCTATCTGTGTCTAATTCAATGACTCATGGATCCCCTTGAAAGCCCTAACCTAACTATGGAACTACTCATACATAGTAATGAAGAACAAGCAAAGAGATGAAGAAATCATAATATAAATAAGAGAGAAAGGGTTTAGAATTCTTCTCAGTAGATGCAGAGATTCTTCTCCAAAGCTTACAATGATTCAATAGCAAAAAGTCTGAATATAACAAAAGGTGGCTGCCTCCAAGAGGCTAAAAATAGAGTATATATAGGTCTAGGTCGAATTAGGTCGAAACAGGAAGTTCCCCGGGCAAAATAAGGAAAACAGAAGTTTTCTTTCTTCTTCTCGTCGGCTGGTATCGGTCGATACCAGCTTAGCATCGGTCGATGCTGACCTCTCGGGTAGGGGTAGCATCGACCCCTCTCCCTCGGCATCGATCGATGCTGACCTCTCGGGTAGGGGTAGCATCGACCCATCTTCTTCAGTATCGGTCGATGCTGACCTCTCGGGTAGGGGTAGCATCGACCCGTCTTCTTCAGTATCCGTCGATGCTGACCTCTCGTGTAGGGGTAGCATCGACCCGTCTCCTTCAGTATCGATCGATGCTGACCTCTCGGGTAGGGGTAGCGTCGACCCGTCTTATTTATCATCGGTCGATGCCGACCTCTCGGGTAGGGGTGGCATCGACCTGTTCCACTGGTATCGACCGATACTGGCTCTTTCTTCACAGTTTCGTGCGTTTTTGCCCTCGTGACTCCAATTTCATCCTTGAACGCCTTTTTACCTGAGATATCTAAATAGAAGACTAAAAGACTCTAAAACGGACTTTGACTTGATAAAACAATTGAAAGAAATATTAAAACATACGTTAGAAAGCGGTAAAAACCAAGCATATTAATTCCCCCAGACTTAGTCTTTTGCTTGTCCTCAAGCAAACAAAAGACTAGCAAGGAAGAAAAGTTTGAAAACTCGGAGATTCACACTACCTTTAAAATCCCGCAATGACCATCATCTTATCAATCCACGTATTGCTAGACTAGCTCCCGATTGGACCACCATGTACTTCTCTACAAGCATTTACAGCCTCCCTGCTTCAACACATAATCTCACAGAACAATCTCAAAATTATCATCGCTGGTCTCATCAAAGATCATAGTGCCAAGAACCTTATAGACTCTTTCCCTTTCGATATTGCGACAAAACAACAATACACCCTTGGTACCTTTCCCCTCCCCTAAACTTATACGTTCCTTATTTCCTTTTCATAGGGCTAATGGCTGATGGAACGCGAGTACTGATGGTTTTAGCCACCGAATCCCCGGTTCATTTTAGTGCCACCCTTTCAATCTAAGGCGTAGGCGAATAGTGGTATCTTCGGAAATTTTTCTAACCTCGCTTCCAACCTTAGTGTGATCATCTCCTTCGAAGTAAAATAATGGGATCGTTGAAAATTTTCCTAGCCCTTTACTCGAAAGAAAATCATTTCATCTTTTCTGCTTTCAATTAAAAATGAGGGAGATGGGTACCATACTTTAACACGGGTTGTATTGTCGGATATGGACGAGGAATCAGGCTCTGAAAACACCAATCACGATGATGAGGAAAAAGGAAGAGCGCAGAAACTAGCTTAAATTTTGAAATTTTTCCTGGAAATATGGTTGCCTCTTAATGACTGTTTAACCTTTCGATTTTCCATTAGTCTTGTCGGTAGCTAAATCTGTAACAATGGTCACTTAGATGCAAATCATATTAAGAATTCAAGAGTGGTGATCTTAATCTCCAACAAGTTTTGACTAAATAAAATATAAAATATAAAAAGACTCAAGAGAAAAACAAAAGAAAGAAACATAGTGTTAGTAACGATAGGTACCTTCCCCCAGACTTACTTCACACCGTCTCGGTGTGAAAATAAATGAGGAAGAAGGTTAAACGGACTCAATAAAATAAAATAAAAATGGAAATAAAAATTAAAAGAAAAATGTACCGGTGGGTTGCCCCCCACCAAGCGCTTGTTTTAAGTCATTAGCTTGACTTGTCGGCCATTTTAGGCGATGGAAGGCTCATCGAGCAGAATTGTTTCTTCTCCATCGAGTCATACGTTGGCTAGGTATGGTTTGAGGCGCTGACCGTTAACCACAAACTCTTTTCCTGTGGTGTTTAGAAACACTACGGCTCCATACGGTCGCACTTCCGTAACGGTGAACGGTTCGGACCATCTCGATTTCAGCTTCCCTGGGAAACGTTTAAGGCGAGAATTGAACAGCAATACATGATCATTGACAGCCAAGTTCTTTGGAGCTATCTTCTTGTCATGATAAGCATTGGTCGTTTGCTTATAGATCTTTGAGCTGTCGTAAGCCATGTGACGAATTTCCTCCAATTCGTGTAGTTGCATCGTTCTTCGCTCAGAGGCGGATTTGATTTCGACGTTAAGAAACTTTACAGCCCATGCCGCCTTGTATTCGAGCTCTACCGGGAGGTGACACGATTTTCCGTAGACCAGGTGGAATGGTGTTGTCCCGAGGGATGTTTTGTAGGCGGTTATGTACGCCCAAAGAGCACCATCCAACTTCGTAGCCCAATCCTTTCTCGTTGTGTTCACTGTCTTTTGCAGGATGCCCTTTATCTCTCTGTTGGAAATCTCAACCTACCCACTCGTCTGGGGGTGATAAGGAGTGGCCACCTTGTGCTTGATTTCGTGCTTCCTTAAAAGACTCTCGAAGATCCTGTTGATGAAATGAGACCCGCCATCGTTGATCACTACTCGAGGTACACCGAACCTTGGGAATATCACCGTTTTGAACATTTTCAAAACTATCTTGGCGTCGTTATTTGTTCTAGCCAGCGCTTTAACCCATATAGACACATAGTCTACGGCGACGAGGATGTATTGATTCCCATATGACGACAGGAATGGACCCATAAAATTGATCCCCCACACGTCGAACACCACAACCTCCAAGATGAAGTTCTGAGGCATTTCATTTCGCTTGCTGATACTCCCTTTCCTTTGACATGATTCGCACTTGGAGATTAAAGCATGTGCGTCGTGAAACATAGTCGGCCACCAAAACCCGGCTAGCAAAGCTTTGGAAATTGTTTTGAACGTGGCGAAGTGTCCCGCATAGTTTGAGCCGTGACAGTGGAATAGGATACCAGGAATCTCCTCCTCCGAAACGCATCTTCGAAAGGCGCCATCCGAGCATTGCTTGTAGAGGTATGGCTCATCCCAAAAATACCGTCGAATGTCCCTTAGAAACTTCTTTTTCTTGTTTCCGCAAAGTCGACTGGTTCCTTTTCCGCAGCCAAGTAATTTGCTATCTCACCAAACCAAGGCATTTCAGGGAGCTCGGTGCGGCGTGGGGGTGTATAGTGGTCACTGCTCCCGATGATAATTACGTAAACGTTCTCCTCAGGTAGGCGATCGTCTAAAGGTATTTCTTCGTCCACACGCAATCTCGATAGGTGGTCTGCAACGCCAATTTCGATCCCCTTCTTGTCCTTTATCTCAAGGTCAAATTCTTGTAACAAAAGGATCCAACGCAAGAGTCGAGGTTTGGCATCTTTCTTGGTGAGTAGATACCTCAAAGCCGCGTGATATGTGTGCACTATGACCTTAGACCCCACGAGATAAGACCGGAACTTCTCAAAAGCAAACACTATGGCAAGAAGTTCCTTTTCGGTTGTGGCGTACTTGCACTGTGCGTCATCTAGGATCCTGCTGGCGTAGTAAATAACATGAAGCTTCTTGTCCTTTCGCTGTCCCAAAACAGCTCCTACCGCGAAATCGCTGGCATCAGTCATTACTTCGAAAGGGAGCTCCCAATCCGGCGGTTGGACTATTGGTGCGCTAACGAGCGCTCCCTTGATTGTGTGAAAGGCCTCAAGACAATCGTTGTCAAAATCAATTTTGACCTCCTTGCAGAGCAGTCGGGTTAAAGGTCTTGCGATCTTGGAGAAATCCTTGATGAATCTCTTGTAGAACCCCACATGTCCTAGGAAACTTCTAATCCCCTTAACAGACTCAGGAGGTTGTAGACTACTCATCACTTCTATCTTTGCCTTGTCCACCTGATTCCTTGCTCTGAAATCCTATGACCCAAAACAATCCCATTTCTGACCATGAAGTGCCACTTCTCCCAATTCAACACCAGATGCTTTTCCTCGCAGCGTTGCAATACCCTGCATAAATTAGAAAGATAAACAGAAAACGAGGATCCATAGACAGAGAAGTCGTCCATGAAGACCTCCATTATGTCCTCAATCAAATCGGCAAAGATCGACATCATGCATCGCTGGAAAGTTTCTGGGGCGTTACACAAGCCAAACGGCATTCTGCGATAGGCGAAAGTGCCATAAGGACACGTGAACGTGGTCTTTTCCTGGTCGTCCGGGTGGATGGGAATCTGGAAGAAACCAGAATAGCCATATAGAAAACAGTAGTAGGGGTGGTTAACCAATCTTTCAAGCATTTGATCGATAAAAGGCTAGGAAAATGATCCTTGCGAGTAGCAGCGTTTAATTTTCGGTAATCAATACACATCCTATGCCCCGTAACAGTTCTAGTTGGGATCAACTCATTTTTCTCATTATTAACAACTGTTACACCACCCTTCTCTGGCACAACATGGACCGGGCTCACCCAAATACTATCTGAGATAGCGTATATAATGCCCGCCTCTAGAAGTTTCATTATCTCTTTCTTTACAACATCCTTGAGGTTCGGGTGTAACCGTCTCTGATGTTCTATCGAAATCATTGATTCGTCCTCTAGATGTATCTGATGCATGCAAAGATCTGGTGATATTCCTGAGAGATCGTCTAGTGAGTAGCCTAAAGCCTTACGATACTTTCTAAGTTCACATAGAAGCAGAGCAGTCTCAACATTGTTCAACTCAGCGTTGATTATCACAGGATAGGTAGAATTAGGACCAAGAAAGGCGTACCTTAGCCCTGTTGGAAGCGGTTTGAGTTCGATTTTTGGGGCTTTCAACTCGCTCCACATGCTTGCAAGAGGTGCAGGATGACTTGCCGTTGGAGGCATCTTAGCGGTTCCATCTAGGCCGATGTGTTGTACCATCATCTCTATTGTCTGGCTCGAATCTAGCATCTTAGCGTACTTTGTTGCATCATCACTCATAAACCCGTGTTCGTTCTCAGCCCTTGTCAAAACCGTTTCCAACGGGTCATCTGTCAAAATTTTGTTGACGACCTCGTTGTCGACTTCCAGTGAGTCATCAATCGAGAACGTCTGCCCGTCTAACATAGGTTTCTTCCGCATCTTGTCCATTTCAAACTTCATCACAATGTCTCCCAGGTGGAGATCTATTCACCCATTTTTCACATCTATTATGGCTCCCGCTGTGCATAAGAAGGGTCTTCCCAATATGAGTGGATCCCTCGGTTCTTCATCAAGTTCTAGAACCACGAAATCCGCAAGAATGAAGGTGTCTCCAATCCGTACATGTAGATCCTCAAGTACACCAACAGGGAGTCTCACAGAACGATCGGCAAATACCAAGGAGATCTTGGTTTGCTTGAACTTTGTGAACCTCATATGCTTAAATTAATACCCTTTAAGTACCAAAGCAGTAGTTGTAGTAAAGTAGAGGTCGAACACAAGGACTCACGGAAACACACAATAGATTATCTAGATGAGAATCAAGCTAAGCAATTCAGTTGAAACAAAAACAATAGACAGTAAAGAGTTGTAAAATCGATGGGAGAAGGATAGGTTCAGGGTATTACTCAAGAAATCAATGAATGCAGATAAACTAACTAATCGGGGTTCATGTTACGCACGGTTCTTGAACTCAAATCACTAAAATATAATTAACCAACTATCGTTGCGAGAATTATCTAAATCTAAACTTCAGAATCCCAAATCTCTTTGCAAATTCCTAAGAATAAATCAGCTTTAATATCGAGTTTGATATGTTCACAAATCACCTAAACCAAATCTCTTTGCGAATAATTAATTTGCTCACCCTAGGTTCTATCAGATTACTCAATTGCACTGTCATGCCTAATCGATTAAACTAAGATCTAAGTTCTAGATGATCAATCCATAATTAGCTTTGAGAACAACCTTTGGCGAAGAACTAATTCAGATAGTAAATCCTAATAACTAATCAACCTAGCATTCACAGAAAACCCTTATGAGAACCCTAAACCTAAAGTGGATCTACTCAGACATGGAAATTGAAGCAATAAACATGTTTGAATAAATCATCAAATAAATAAGAAAGAGTAATAAGAGGGTTCGAAATCTTCTCTCGGACGAACAAAGTTTCAGACTTGTCTCCATTCAAAAGCTCTCTCACAAAACCAAAGTAAATTAAAGCATAGCCATCAAAGTGGCTGTAAAATCCTATTAAATAACCTAAATCACGTTTTGGGGTTTTTTGTAAATAATAAAGTCTTGTGGGCCATTTTGCAATTCTTTAACTCTTCATAAGTTGCGACTCGTGCCTTGCTGTAGTGAGTATCGACCGATACTAGTCAGTATCGATCGACACTAATGCTTCAAATCGGGTACTCAGCTACACGAACGTCTGCTTTGATCCAAAATGCTCTAGAAAGCTCCAATATCTCTAATTATTCTCCAAACGTGCTAAAACCTGTAAAAGACTCTAAACCACTACAAAATAGTAGAAAGACTCTATAAAACGGACTTATATCATGGATTAAAAGGGGTAAAAACCATGATATATCAACTCCCCCAGACTTAGCCTTTGCTTGCCCTCAAGCAAAACAGAAAACTAAACCAGAGAACGAGTTTTAAAAAAATAGAGACTCACCTGTTCTTGAAACATTGCAATGACCATTTCCTTAATGTTTCACATATCACATAACTAGTTTCAAACCCAACCACCATGTACATCTCCGTAGACATTCGCAGCTTTCCAGACTACACACATTATCTCACAGCATTACTCAATAAAGCCCTCCTCGCCAGTTTCATCGCTGTGATTAATACCAAGAACCTTCTAGATTCTTTCCCATACAGTATCATGACAAGGAACCACCCTTTTTCACACTTTTGGTATCATTTTCTCTCCCCCAGACTTATTTCTTATTATGTTCTCTTCTTTTTTTTTTTTAGATCTGCATATACACATCAAGGTATGAGACGCGAGTATTGATGGTGTTTGCCACCTAATCCCCGGTTCTTCCCTCTCAATGTATCAAAAGGTGTAGGCGAATAATGACATCATAGGAAAATCCTAGCCTCGCTTCCAATCCTTTGTGTGATCATTCCTCACCAAGTAGAATAATGAGATCGCTGGAAATTTTCCTAATCCTCTACTCAGAAGAAAATCATTTCATCTTTTAATGCATCTTATTTATTAACTTGTAACAGGGAGAGAAATACCATCACTTTTAATACGTGGGTTCCTTTGTCAGATATGAATGAGGAATCAAGCTCTATGAATACTAACCACATCGATGAAGTGCAATTTGGCTCAGGCTTTAAAGAGCTTTGCTAGAAACATGAGTGTCTTCTAGTTAACTGGTCAGCCTTTGGATTTTTCATTAGTCGATCTGTAACTGATTCTGTAACAATGGTCACTTAGAAGCAAGGTCAGATCAATAGATTCAAGAAAAAAGATCACAGTCTCCAACCAATTTTGACTCAATAAAACAACGAATGACTCAAAAACGACTGACTCTAAGAAAAACAAAAACAATGTCAGCGACTACCTCCCCCAGACTTGAATAATACTGTCCCCAGTGTTATCTAGCCCAAGGTTCGTGAAAGAAAGCAAATGAACCAAGTGGATTGTGAAAAACGAGAAGTTACCGTGCTGGAACCTGGTCGTTCGGCTCGAAATGTCTGGAGATGATCTTTTTATCATGATAGGCCTTAGTTCTCTCCTTGTACAGCTTCGAGTTCTCGTAGGTGTGGTACCTAATCTCATCCAACTCGTTCAGCTGAATCAATCTCCTCTCAGCCGCATGCTTGATGTTGAAGTTAAGCAACTTCGTCGCCCATGTTGCCTTGTGCTAGATCTCCAATGGAAGGTGACATGCTTTCCTATACAGCAAGTGAAATGGTGTAGTACCCAGCGGTGTTTTGAAAGCAGTCATGTAAGCCCATAGCGCGTCATCCAGCTTCGTAGACCAATCCTTCCTAGAAGTGCCCACTGTCTTCTCCAAAATCTCCTTGATTTGCTTGTTGGAGACTTTGACCTGCCCACTGGTCTGAGGGTGATATGGAGTAGCCACACGATGATTTACACCATGCTTCTTTAGCAACTTCTCAAAAACCTTGTTAATAAAGTGGCTGCCACCATCACTTATAACAATACGCGGCACTCCAAATCGTGGGAAAGTGATGGTGTAAAATAGCTTAAGAACCACCGCAGAGTCATTGGTTTGACTAGCAATTGCTTCCACCCATTTGGACACATAGTCCACAACAACCACGATGTATCTGTTCTTGTGTGACGAGGGAAATGGACCCATAAAGTCGATGCCCCAGCAATCGAAAACTTCAACCTCAAGGATGAAATTCTGTGGCATCTCATGCCTCTTGCTGATCTTTCCTATCCTCTGACAGACATCACACTGTGAGATATAGGCATACACATCTCTAAACATAGTAGGCCACCAGAAGCCTGCTTGAAGAACTTTGGAAACTGTCTTGAAAGTAGCAAAGTGTCCAGCATACTCAGACCCATGACAATGAAAAAGAATCGCAGGCACCTCAGACTCTGCAATGCATCTTCTGTAAATACCATATGAGCACTGCTTGTATAGGTAAGGCTCATCCCAGAAAAATCGCCTCATCTCGCGCATAAACTTCTTCCTCGCATACTTTGTGGGATGCTTTGGCTCAGTCTCTACAGCAAGGTAGTTAGCAATGTCAGCGTACCATGGTCGTGCAGGACTAGATACAGTAGCTAGATAGGCGTCATAAGAGTCGAAGTGCTTTGCAGGCAAAACAGGTCCAAAACGTGTCGGGTATCGACCGATACTAGATGAGTATCGATCGATACCGAAAGTATGTGCTTGCAAAAAGTGCAGATTTTTGGAACAAGCATCCTGAAGTTGAGCTTTAATGAAGTAGATACCCTCCTCTGGTAAGAAATCATCAATAGGCACGATTTCATCGATCTTTATTCGCGATAGGTGGTCAGCAACTCCATTATCAACTCCCTTCTTGTCCTTGATCTCGATATCGAACCCTTGGAGCAAAAGTACCCATCAGCATAGACGAGGCTTGAGGTCCTTGTTCTTCATCAAGTATTTGAGAGCAGCATGGTCTGTGTGAATAATAACCTTGCTCCCAATCAAGTAGGACCGAAATTTCTCAAAAGAGAAAACAACTGCAAGTAACTCCTTCTCGGTGGTGTTATAATTACGCTGAGCATCATCCAACGTCCTGCTGGCATAATAAATAGCATGGAGCTTCTTGTCTTTCCTCTGACCCAACACACCTCCAACATCAAAATTACTCGCATCGCACATAACATCAAAAGGTAAACTCCAATCAGGTGGTTGGACAATAGGATCACTCACCAATGCCTTCTTAATCTCCTCGAAGGCTGCAAGACAATCAGGCGTGAAATCAAATTTGACTTCCTTGTGCAACAGGGCTGTGAGTGGGCGTGCAAGCTTAGAGAAGTCTTTGATGAACCTCATGTAAAACCCATCATGACCAAGGAAACTTCGAATCTCAGATACAGAGCGTGGAGGTTGCAGGTTTGTCATGACCTGGATCTTAGCCTTGTCAACTTCGATCCCTGCCTTAGAAACCTTGTGCCCAAGAAAGATGCCATATTGTACCATGAAGTGGCACTTCTCCCAATTAAGGACCAAGTGCTTCTCCTCGCATCACTGAAGCACCTTGCACAAGTTATCCAGACAATCCTTGAATGACGATCCATACACATAAAAGTCATCCATAAACACCTCCAAAAACTCCTCAATCATGTCTGTGAAAATTGACATCATGCATCGCTGAAAGGTCGCTGGAGCGTTACATAATCCAAATGGCATTCTTCTGTATGCGAATGTGCCATAAAGACATGTAAAAGTTGTCTTTCCCTGGTCCTCTGGATGTATAGGAATCTGGAAAAAGCCGGAGTACCCATCGAGAAAACAGTAGTATGGGTGACTCACTAACCTCTCCAGCATCTGGTCGATGAATGGCAATGGGAAGTGATCCTTCCTTGTGGCCGCATTCATCTTCTTGTAGTTAACACACATCCTGTGACCAGTTATTGTTCTTGTAGGGATCATCTCATCCTTCTCGTTCTTCACTACAGTTATACCTCATTTCTTAGGCACAACGTGAACTGGACTAACCCAAGAACTATATGAGATGGCATAGATAATCCCTGCTTCCAACAGCTTCATCACTTCCTTCCTGACCACTTCCTTCAGGTTCGGATTCAGCCTCCTCTGGCACTCAATCGAAGACTTTGACTCATCCTCCTAGTGAATCCGATGTGTGCACAAGTCTGGTGCTATACATGCAATATCATCAAGAGAATAGCCAAGAGCTTTGCGATACTTGCGCAGCTTGCTCAGCAGTAAGGTAATCTCTGCGTTGTTCAAAGAAGCATTGACAATCACATGGTATGTGGAATTAGGACCAAGAAAAGAATACCTCAATGCGGCTGGGAGTTGCTTGAGTTCAATCTTAGGAGCTTTCTCCTCACTCCAATCACCAAGCTCACCAGCGTTCTTAGGAGTTTTGGCCAACTCCTCTATCGCACACGCCTGGTATCGATTGATAATGTCGGTATCGATTGATAATGTCGGTATCGATCGATACTGCATCAGTCAGATCGAGCATCTTGGCGTATCCAACAGCTACATCTCCCATCAAATCCTTTGAGACATCAGAGTACACCAGTGCTCTCTCCATTGGATCTTCAGGGTGCATCTCCAGGAAGTACTCCTCTGCTATGTCACTGAAGGTGTACACATAGAACGTCTGCCCATCGATGGTTGGTCTCTTCATCATCTTTTCCATGTTAAAGGACATCAGCAAATCACCGATGTTGAGAGCTATCTGTCCATTCTTGCAATTGATCAAGGCTCCAGCAGTTGCAAGGAATTGTCTGCCCATGATAAGAGGATCCTTAGGCTCAGCATCGAACTTCAGGACGATGAAATCTGTTGGGATCAAGAATTTCCCAATCTTGATTGGGACATCTTCGAGTAGTCCCTCTGGAAGTCGCACTGAGCGATCAGCAAGTACAAGAGAAATCTTTGTAGATTGGAAATTGTCATCCCCATTCGCTTAGCAACGGAGTGTGGCATGAGGTTCTCACTCGACTGATATGCTCAAATTAATACCCTAAAAGTATTAAGTAGTAGTTTCAGTATAGTAGGGGTTGAACACAAGGACTCACAGAAACACACAGATAAGAATCAAGCTAAGCAATTCAGTTGAAACAAAAAGCAATAAACAGTAAAGAGTTGTAAATTCGATGGGAGAAATATAGATTCATGGTATTTCTCATGGAATCAATGAATGCAGATAAACTAATTAACATGATTCAGATTTAGCGCGGTTCTTAAACTCAAATCACCAAAATATAATTAACCAACTGTCGTTGCAAAAACTATCTAAATCTAAATCCTAGAATTCCAAATCTCTTTGCGAATCCTAAAGTCTAAATTAGCTTTTAGATCATGTTTGATTTGTTCACAAAACAACTAAACTAAATCTCTTTGCGAATAGTTATTTTGCTCTCCTTAGATTCTATCAGGTAATTAATCGCATTGTCGTGCCTAATCAATTATCCTAAGATCTATGTTCTAGGTAGCTAATCTAGAATAAGCTTTGAACACAACCTAAAGTGAAGAACTAATTCAGATGGTGAATCCTAATAAACCTATCATTCAGAGAAAACCCATATGAGAACCATGAACCTAAAGTGGATCTACTAAGACATGGAGAATGAAAACAACATGATTGAATAGATCATCAAAGAAATCAATAAAAACAGGAGTTCAGAGTTGTCTCTCCAAAAACCCAAGTAAAATCAAGAGTAGAATAAAGCATAAAACAAATAATAGCCAACAAAGTGGCTGTAAAACCTAATTAAATAGTCTAAACACGAATTGAGGTCTTCTTGTAAATATTAAAGTCTTCTGGGAAAGTTTTGCGATTCTTCAAACTTCATTAAAAGTCGCGACTTGTAACCTCCTCGATGGGTGTCGATCGATACCAAGGGGTATCAATCGATGCTTGACGCTTTGATCGGGTACTTAGTCACCAGACTTCAGTTTTGCTCCATAAAACTCCAATATCTCCATTAATGCTCCAAAAGTGATAAAACATGTAAAAGACTCTAAAACACTACGCAATAGTAGAAAAACTCTATAAAACGGACTTATGTCATGGCCTAAAAGGAGTAAAAACCATGATATATCAACTCCCCCAGACTTAGCCTTTTGCTTGCCCTCAAGCAAAACAGAAAACTAAACCAGAGAAAGAGGTTCTAAAACATAGAGACTCACATGTTCTTGAAACGTTGCAATGACCCTTTTCCCAAGCACCCTTATGTCACCTAACCAGCTTTTGATCTAACCACCATGTACTTCTCCGTAGAAATTCTCAGCTTCCCAGACTACACACATTACCTCACAGCATCGTTCAATCAAGCCTTCCTCGCAAGTTTCATCGCTGTGAATTAATATCAAGAACCTTCTAGATTCTTTCTCATACAATATCATGACAAGGAACCACCCTTTTTTACACTTTTTAGTATTATTTCTCTCCCCCAGACTTATTTCTTATTATGTTCTCTTTTCTCTTTTTTAGATTTGCATATACATATCAAGATATGAGACGCGAGTATTGATGGTGTTTGCCACCAAATCCCCGGTTCTTCCCTCTCAATGTATCAAAGGATGTATGCGAATAATGGCATCATAGGAGAATCCTAGCCTCGCTTCCAATACTTTTTGTGATCATTCCTCACCAAGTAGAATAATGGGATCGCTGGAAATTTTCCTAACCCTCTACTCAGAAGAAAATCATCTCATCTTTTAGTGCATCTTATTAATTAACTTGTAACAGGGAGAGAAATACCATTACTTTAAACACGTGGGTTCCTTTGTCAGATACGAATGAGGAATCAAGCTCTATGGACATCAATCACATCAATGAAGTGCAAAAATTTGGCTTAGGCTTTAAAGAACTTTGCTGGAAACATGAGTGTCTTCTAGTTAACTAGTCAGCCTTTGGATTTTTCATTAGTCGATCTAGAACTGATTCTGTAACAATGGTCACTTAGAAGCAAGGTCAGATCAAAATATTCAAGAAAAAGATCACAGTCTCAGCCTTAGAGAATGGTTTCGAGGCACCTTTTAACTTCACCTTGTATTCAATCGAATCTCCATCATACTTCTGAGGGATTAAAGTCATAGAATCAGCATCCTTTGGTCCTTTGCTTTTCTCCTTCTTCTTTCGGTTAGAAGTTTTGATATCTTTCTTGGTGATGATAGAAGGACTATCTAGAACGTCTGTGACAATTGGTTCATTAGGAGGCTCTTTCAAAAGATCAATTACCAACGTTTCACCTGTAATAACATCGATGCAAGAGACACGTGTGGGAGTTCCTCTAGGGATAGCTTTGTAGTACACCTCCTTGTCAATGTATGAGAACGAGATTTGCTTGCTGGGTGTGTCCATAATGGCACCAACCGTAGCCATGAACGGTCTTCCAAGAATCAACTGCGTACGAGATTGTGCACTCATCTCCACAACATGAAAATCAGCAGGAACCAGACAGTCTCCTACTTTAACCAACAAATCAAGGATTGTACCATATGGAAGTGAGGTGGAACAATTCGCGAATGTGATAGATGACATGGGCGGTCGAATATCAGCTCCCAATCTCTCTGCAATTCCCCTCGACACGACATTGACTCTAGCCCCTGAGTCAACGAGAGACTCTTTGAATGCAACTCCAGAGATGAAGCATGGAATGGAGAATATGCCTGGGTCTTCCCTCTTGGTCAACTGCCTCAGCGGTAGTGACTTGCTTCTTGCCTTGATGAAGAGTATTTCGATCTCTTCCAGGGTTTCTCTGCAATCTTTGAAGTGACTTAGCAAAGGCCAGCCCTCTAGAGCTTCTTCAAAAGTGGACGAGTGGGGTATCCTTCGTACCATCTTCTCAAAGACACGCAGTTGCTTCGAAGTGATGGGGGCTCGGAGGTGTTGGGGAATAGGATTCAGCTTCTTGGGCTTGCGAAGTCTGTCAATACTCATACGAAGCTCCTTTGCAGTATCTGGGTGAGTATCGATCGATACATGGATGGTGTCGGTCGATGCTTGCTCCTTCGAGATGTCCTTGACATATTCTTGGACGGGTGTCGATCGATACAAAAGGGTATCGGTCGATACTGGGGTGGTGCTCGAAGTCTCATCGTCTGAT
Source organism: Eutrema japonicum (assembly GCA_030161315.1). Classification (NCBI taxonomy): domain Eukaryota; kingdom Viridiplantae; phylum Streptophyta; class Magnoliopsida; order Brassicales; family Brassicaceae; genus Eutrema; species Eutrema japonicum. The sequence goes on from BSQW01000011.1 coordinate 46,841,370, forward strand.
ATATCATCAACAAAAGGAAGCTCCACAACAGGCTTATCCAGCATAGCTTTGCATCTAGCATCCTCCCGTTCCTTCCTTGTCATCTTAGGAGGCATAGGATAAGGTATTTTGGGTTTGTACACCCTCTCCTTGACAATTTCTGGTTCCTTCTAGACATGCAACTCAGTGTCGACCGACACATAAGGAGCATCGATCGATACACGGGATTTTGGATCCTCTCGTGCAGGTGTATGGGCTGGTATCGATCGACATTGGCTGGTATCGATCGATACACGGAGATTTTCTGTCAACACGAAAATTTCTGCTATTTGAGTGTCCAACATCTTCTGATGAATACTGAGAGACTCAATTTTCCCATTCAGATCTGTGTACATAGCGTCCATCTTCCCATTGAGGTTTAGTGTCATCTTCTGCTGTCCCTGAAGAAGTTGTTCAAGCATGGATTCCATCTTACTCTCTGAAGTTCTGGGTTGTGTGGGTGGGCATTGATACCTTTGATCTTGAAATCCATCTCCATCAATGTGGTTAACAAATTCCACTCCATCTTTTTTAGCAAAACGAACAGCCTTCTACTGCTTGTCCATCAAAAAATCTAACTTATCATTCACCTCAGCAATCTGACTGCAATTCAAGTTACCAGCTTGCTTCTTGCGCTCCATGTCTGCATTCTTGGTACTATTGCTAGAAACCAAGTTCTCAATAAGCACATAGGCATCGTCAGGGTATCTCTTGTAGAAATTTCCATTGCTCGCAGCATCTAGAGCCATCTGATACCTCCAATCGATTACTCTGTAGAAAGTACCCAACAGCTGAACCTGAGTGAGACCATGGTGCGGACAATCTCTCTGATATGAATTGAAACGAATCCAAGCAGCCTTGAGTGCCTCAGTCGGTCCTTGAGAAAACTGAGAAATCTTGTTCCTGAGATCCTCGGATTGTACATCATCATAGAAGTTGTTCAGGAAGGCAGTCTTAGTTTCTTCCCAAGTAGTCAGTGATCCAGGAGGTAACTGCTTCAGCCAGTAGGTCGTATCTCCACCAAGAGAGTATGGGAAGAGCTTGCAGAAGAGGTAATCATAGGACACTCCATTGCTCTTGATGCTTGTAACAAGATACTCAAACCTCTCAATGTGATCCATATGGTGTTCATGAGGAAAACCATGAAAAAGATGCTGACCCACAAGAGTGAAGTATGCAGGTTTTAGCTCAAAGTCATTCCTCTGGAAAGGTGGAGGACGAATCGCTGATCGATTGACATAAAACTAATCAGGCCTGTTGTACTCACCAATCGTTCTACCGCGAGCAGCCACAGCATTCCCTGCATTCGCGTTCCCAGCGATATTCCCAGTGAGAACAGGAGCAGGTGGAATGATGTTCCCCTCTCCATCCAGACGTTGTCCTCTCTCGTTGCACAACTGACCCTCTTGGTCTCTCAAAATTCCAGTTTGCACGTTCCAAATTCAGACCTGAAACAGACTAGGCAAAGCACGTAAGTAACAAAAAACACGTTGAGTATCGATCGACACTTGGTGGTGTCGATCGATATCAACAAAAAGAGAACGACGAGTATCGACCGATACTAGGTAGTATCGATCGATACCGACGAACTTAGTCGAAATTCTCAGACTAAAATCTAATGGCGAATTAAGTCCCCGACAACGGCGCCAAATTTGATATGCTCAAATTAATACCCTAAAAGTACTAAGCAGTAGTTGCAGTATAGTAGGGGTCGAACACAAGGACTTACATAAACACACAATATATTATGTAGATGAGAATCAAGCTAAGCAATTCAGTTGAAACAAAAAGCAATAAACAGTAAAGAGTTGTAAATTCGATGGGAGAAATATAGATTCAGGGTATTTCTCAGGTAATCAATGAATGCAGATAAACTAATTAACAGGATTCAGATTTAGCGCGGTTCTTGAACTCAAATCACTAAAATATAATTAACCAATTGTCGTTGCGAAAACTATCTAAATCTAAATCCTAGAATTCCAAATCTCTTTGCGAATCCTAAAGTCTAAATCAACATTTAGATCAGGTTTGATTTGTTCACAAAACAACTAAACCAAATCTCTTTGCGAATAGTTATTTTGCTCTCCTTAGGTTCTATCAGGTAATTAATCGCACTGTCGTGCCTAATCAATTATCGTAAGATCTATTTTCTAGGTAGCTAATCTAGAACAAGCTTTGAACACAACCTAAAGTGAAGAACTAATTCAAATGGTGAATCCTAATAAACTAAACAACCTAGCATTCAGAGAAAACCCTTATGAGAACCCTGAACCTAAAGTGGATCTACTCAGACATGGAGAATGAAAACAACATGATTAAATAGATCATCTAAGAAATCAATAAAAACAGGAGTTCAGAGTTGTCTCTCCAAAAACCCAAGTAAAATCAAGAGTAGAATAAAGCATAGAACAAAGCATAGCCAACAAAGTGGCTGTAAAACCTAATTAAATAGTCTAAACACGAATTGGGGTTTTCTTGTAAATATTAAAGTCTTCTGGGCAAGTTCTGCAATTCTTCAAACTTCATTAAAAGTCGCGACTTGTAACCTCCTCGATGGGTGTCGATCGATACCAAGGGGTATCAATCGATGCTTGACGCTTTGATCGGGTACTTAGTCACCAGACTTCAGTTTTGCTTCATAAAACTCCAATATCTCCATTAATGCTCCAAAAGTGCTAAAACCTGTAAAAGACTCTAAAACACTATGAAATAGTAGAAAGACTCTATAAAACGGACTTATATCATGGCCTAAAAGGGTTAAAAACCATGATATATCATCGACCCAATATCGCAGAGAGAACGCTCGAATCTCTCTGTGAAGATAGTGCAATCCTGAACAAAACTCCCTGGGTCTGGTAGCTTCTTGGGAATTTTGTTGAGTAGAATTGCACTGCACTCAGCTGTAATCATCATGACACCTTCCTCAAGGTTCACATTGCTAGACACCATCTTCTTCACATACCTCCTGAAAGTTGGAGAAGTCTTAATAGCATCAATAAAAGGAAGCTCCACAACCAACTTATCCAACATAGTTTTGCATCTGGCGTCCTCCCATTCCTTATTTGTCATCTTAGGAGGCATAGGATAAATTTTTTTGGGTTTGTACACCCTCTCCTTAACAATCTCTGGTTCCTTCTCGACTTGCGCCTCAGTATCAACCGACACAGAAGGAGTATCGATCGATACGCGGGATTTTGGATCCCCTCGTGCAGGTGTCTGGGCTGGTATCGATCGACACTGGCTGGTATCGATCGATACATGGGGATTTTCAGAATCCCAATCGTCATCTCCAGCAAGATCGACGAAAGTCTCTGCAATTGGGTTGTTCTTCACTCCTGTAATCACCTCTTTTCCACTCCTCAAGGTGATCGCATTGATGTGTGCTCTTGGATTCTCAGTTTTCCCTGGAAGAAAACCTTCCTGCCTCTTCACAGCTGCTGCTGTCTGAGCAACCTGAGTTTCTAGCTTCCTATGAGAAAGATTGATAGCTTCAATTTTCCCATTCAGATCAGTGTACAGAGAGTCAAACTTCCCATTGAAATCCACTTGCAACTTCTGCTGTCCCTGAAGGATCTATTCAAACATGGATTCCATCTTACTCTCTGTGGACTTTGGAGAGATGGGTTGGTATGAAGAGTTCCCATAAGTGCGAGTGAAATCGCTGCTCTGGAGTGGTTTCTGAGCAAATTGTTTTTCTCCAAAGCCAGATTGGTTTCACTCAAACTGGGAGATCTTGTTCCTGAGCTCCTCGGATCGTGCTTCATCATAGAAATTGTTCAGGAATGCATTCTTGGTCTCTTTCCAAGTAGTCAGTGACCCAGCTGGTAACTGCTTCAACCAATAAGCTGCATCCCCACGAAGAGAGTTTGGGAATAGCTTACATAAGAGGTAATCATAGGATACTCCATTGCTCTTGATGCTTGTAACCAAATCCTCAAACTTCTCAATGTGATCCATAGGGTGTTCATTAGAAAGACCATGAAAAGGGTGCTGGCCCACAAGAGTGAAGTATGCAGGTTTCAGCTCAAAGTCATTCATCTGAAAAGCAGGAGGACGAATCGCTGATCAATTGGCGTAAAACTGATCAGGCCTGTTGTACTCACCAATCGTTCTACCCTGATTAACCACAGCATTCCCTGTATTCGCATTCCTAGTGACATTCCCAGCGACAACAGGAGCAGGTGGAATGATGTTCCCCTCTCCATCCAGACGTTATCCTCTCTCATTGCACAACTGACCCTCTTGGTCTCTGTAAGCACCAGCTTCATCTTGAACCAACTCCACCTGATTGTTATTCATCTCTGCTGGCTTCTTTACTTTTCTGTTTGTGCGTTCCAAAAGTGCTAGCTGCTCGAGTGACAGATCAACTAGTTGAGTGCTCTTGTTCCTCCTGGTTTCGCGAATAGGCATACACCTGAAAACAAAGGCAAGGCACGTAAGAAACAAAAAAAACACAATGAGTATCGACCGACACTGGATGGTGTCGATCGATATCAACAAAATAAAACGACGTGTATCGACCGACACTGAGTAGTATCGATCGATACCGACGAACTTAGTCGAAATTCTCAAACTAAAATCTAATGGCGAATTGAGTCCCCGGCAACAACGCCAAATTTGATATGCTCAAATTAATACCCTATAAGTACTAAAGCAGTAGTTGTAGTAAAGTAGGGGTCGAACACAAGGACTCACGGAAACACACAATAGATTATCTAGATGAGAATCAAGCTAAGCAATTCAGTAGAAAAAAAAACAATATACATTAAAGAATTGTAAAATCGATGGGAGAAGGATAGGTTCAGGGTATTTCTCAGGAAATCAATGAATGCAGCTAAACTAACTAATCAGGGTTCAGGTTACGCACGGTTGTTGAACTCAAATCACTAAAATATAATTGACCAACTCTCGTTGCGAGAATTATCTAAATCTAAACTTCAGAATCCCAAATCTCTTTGAAAATTCCTAAGAATCAGCTTTAATATCGAGTTTGATATGTTCACAAATCAACTAAACCAAATCTCTTTGCGAATAATTAATTTGCTCACCCTAGGTTATATCAGATTACTCAATTGCACTATCGTGCCTAATCGATTAAACTAAGATCTAAGTTCTAGGTGATCAATCCAGAATTAGCTTTGAGAACAACCTATGGCGAAGAACTAATTCAGATAGTGAATCCTAATAACTAATCAACCTAGCATTCACAGGAAAACCCTTATGAGAACCCTAAACCTAAAGTGGATCTACTCAGACATGGAAATTGAAGCAATAAACATGTTTGAATAAATCATCAAATAAATAAGAAAGAGTAATAAGAGGGTTGAAAATCTTCTCTCGGACGAACAGAGTTTCAGACTTGTCTCCCTTCAAAAGCTCTCTCACAAAACCAAAGTAAATTAAAGCATAGCCATCAAAGTGGCTGTAAAATCCTATTAAATAACCTAAATAACGTTTTGGGAATTCTTGTAACTAATAAAGTCTTGTGGGCCATTTTGCAATTCTTCAACTCTTCATAAGTTGCGACTCGTGCCTTGCTGTAGTGAGTATCGACCGATACTAGTCAATATCGATCGACACTGATGCTTCAAATCGGGTACTCAGCTACACGAACGTCTGCTTTGATCCAAAATGCTCCAGAAAGCTCCAATATCTCCAATTATGCTCCAAACGTGCTAAAACCTGTAAAAGACTCTAAACCACTACAAAATAGTAGAAAGACTCTATAAAACGAACTTATATCATGGCTTAAAAGGGGTAAAAACCAAGATATATCAGAACCCGAGTCGCTTAGCCACGGAATATGGCATAAAGTTGACGCTAGAACCGAGATCACACAAGGAGCAAGCAAAAGTCATTGCCCCAATTTGTACTGAGAGAACGAACTTCCCCGGATCACCTAGCTTCCTTGGCATCTTGTTTTGCAGGACCGCACTGTAGTCCTTGGAAACCATCATGACACCGTCATTAGTAGAAATTTTACTCGTCACCAAGCTCTTCATATATTTTCTCAACAAAGGCATCATTTGGATCGCATCGACTAGAGGAAGCTTCACCACGAGATCTTTCATTTCCCTGCACTTTGCTTCTTCTAAGTCCTTGCGCGACTTTCTTTGGCGGGTAGGGTACGCAACTCTCGGAGTGTAGATACGCGTAGGGGGTTGTGCTTGCGGTTCATCTCCATCGTCTTCATCTGTAGATATCGTCTCTTTTGGGGCGGTTTCTTCATCGTCTCCTTCTAGATTGATTACAGCATCAGCATCCTGCCCTTTTCGTGCAGCAGGTTCTAGTACTTTCCCGCTTCTGAGTGTGATGGAGTTGACGAATTCATTATTTGGGTTCTGCTCCACCTTTCCCAGAAGAACCCCTTGCGGCCTCTTAATTGCTTCGGCAGTTTGAGCAACTTGAGTGTCCAACTTCTTCACATGAGTGCATACGGCTTCGTACTTTCTGTTGAGGTCGTTGTACATGTTGTCGACCTTAACATTAATCTCCTTGGCGGACTGCTGTTTGTTGAGCAAGAGTTGTTGCATGAGAACCTTGAGCTCATCTTGGGAGTTATCCGCGGGGCTAGCGGTAACTTGAAACGGAGCGGGCTTCGTTGGCTGAAATGTGTTGAACGGCTGCTTCTGTTGGAAACCGCCTTGAAACTTGTTAGGCCCTTAGAAGCCCTGAGAGAAACCTGAGATACCAGTGTTTTGCACAAAGGTTTTTCCCTGAGGTTGCTGAGTCTGCTGAGGGTAGACTTGATCCTGAAAAATCTCGACGTTGGTGCTTCTGTAGGACAAATTCGGGTTATTCGTATAATTCTGGTTGAAACTTATGTTCTGCACATACCCTTGTCCGTTAACGTAGTTCACCTCTTGCAGCTCATCAATCTCATCATCGGCCGATCCTTGACAAAGGATCGCATCTCCTGTCTCCTCGTAAGATTGCACACCTCTATGATTCCCTTTTAGTAGTAGGTTCACCTTTGCAGTCAGCTCATCTATCTTCTGCGAGTCTGCACCATTTGGGAGTTTAGACCTATCATACTCCGGACATCGATTCCCAGAACTCGCAGATAGGTTCTCTATCAATTGGTACGCTCCTTCTCTTGTCTTGGTCATGAAATCTCCATTGCTCGCATCATTAAGGGCGTTCTTGTAGTCCCGTCAACTCCATCGTAGAAGATGATTAGAATCTGTTCATCCGAGTACCCATGATGAGGGCACTCCCTACGGTACTCTCTAAATCTTTCCCAAGATTTGCAAAAAGACTCCCCTGGATGCTGCTGGAAAGCCGCGATCTTAGTCCGAAGCGACGCTGTCTTGGATTTAGTGTAGAAATGATATAAGAAAGTGGCCCTGCACTCGTCCCAAGTAGTCAATGACCCGGCAGGGAGTGAGTTGAGCCACTTCAGTGCCTTATCCACCAGAGAGAAGGGGAAAAGTTTGCACTTGAGGTAATCAGCTGGTACCCCATTAGACTTGGTAGTGCTGCATATTTCTTCGAAGTTCTCAATGTGGTCCATTGGATGCTCTGCAGGGAGACTATGGAACATGTCCTGCTTCACCAATGCAATCATCTGAGGTTTGATCTCATAGTCTTGCCTCGTAATAGCTGGTGGGCGGATGGCATCTCTGTTCAGGTAGAAAGTGTGAGGCGTATCCAAGTCCCCAATGGCAGGCTGCAGCTGTTGCTGTTGTTTCTACTGTTGCAACTGCTGCACTTGTTGTTGCAACCTCGCGAGCTCAGCAGCTGCAGCATTATGTTGCTCGTTATTCTATTCGTCCATGATGACGAGAATTGATCTTGCTCGTCTGTTCGTTCGTTCTAGCCTTGCTAGCTCTTCGTTGCTGAGCTCGCGAAGGATTTCGGATCCCCTGCTTCTGGTAACTCTATTCAGTTTTTCTGCTGGTTACCTGAACAAGAGAGCAAAGTGAAGTACGTTAGTAAATCTTAGACTAAATTTCAAATTCAGAATCGAAGGTAACGCTATTGATCCCCGGCAACGACGCCAAATTGATTTAAGAGTTTTCACTCAGTCAATTAAAACTAAAGTTCACACTACCGCAATCATAACGGTTGTCAATGCAGTACTTTAGGATCGAATCCACAGAGACCAAGGTCACACTACTATTCTCACAATTATGAAATTAAGCTAAGACAGAAATATGATTTGTTTTAGAAGAAGTAACAAGAGCAATTTGAACAATGTAAATTCAATAAAAGAAAGGCGTTAGGTCTAGGGTTTATTCGCAAGAATCCAGAGATCATAAATCAGACAACTATTCAGGGAATAATTAAAAGCAAGTTTCAAACCCAAACATAAATATCTAACCAATCCACTTCCGTGCTCATGGTTACTAAACCTAGCATCCTAATCCACTTCCGTGCTCATAGAATTCTAGATCAGCCTTAACGAGCAAGTTCGATATGTTCACGAATCAACCTAATACACTTCCGCGCTACTAGGTGATTCGCTTGCTTATGTTCTTTCTAGAAATCTTCACACTTCCGCGCTATTAGATTAAGCCCTAGTTCATAGACCTAGCGGTCAGCTCAAGGCTAAGCAATAAACACAACAATAAGCGAAAACCACAAAAGATAAATCCCTATATGTGTCTAATTCAATGACTCATGGGTCCCCTTGAAAGCCCTAACTTAACTATGGAACTACTTAGATATAGTAACGAAGAACAAGCAAAGAGATGAAGAAATCATAATATAAATAAGAGAGAAAGGGTTTAGAATTCTTCTCAGTAGATGCAGAGATTCTTCTCCAAAGATACAATGATTCAATAGCAAAAAGTTTGAATAGAACAAAAGGTGGCTGCCTCCAAGAGGCTAAAAATAGAGTAAATATAGGTCTAGGTCGAATTGGGTCAAAACAGGAAGTTCCCTGGGCAAAATAAGGAAAACAGAAGTTTCCTTTCTTCTTCTCGTCGGCTGGTATCGATCGATACCAGCTTAGCATCGGTCGATGCTGACCTCTCGGGTAGGGGTAGCATCGACCTGCCTCCTTTGGCATCGGTCGATGCTGACTTCTCGGGTAGGGGTAACATCGACCCGTCTTCTTCAGTATCGATCGATGCTGACCTCTCGGGTAGGGATAGCATCGACCCGTCTCCTTCAGTATCGATCGATGCTGACCTCTCGGGTAGGGGTAGCATCGACCCGTCTTCTTTAGCATTGGTCGATTCCGACCTCTCGAGTAGGGGTGGCATCGACCTGTTCCACTGGTATCGACTGATACTGGCTCTTTCTTCACGGTTTCGTGCGTTTTAGCCCTCGTGACTCCAATTTCATCCTTGAACGCATTTTTACCTGAGATATCTAAATAGAAGACTACAAGACTCTAAAACGGACTTTGACTTGATAAAAAAATTGAAAGAAATTTTAAAACATACGTTAGAAAGCGGTAAAAACCAAGCATATCATCCGTACGTAGGCAAAGAACAAGCAGAAGAACAACATCAGGCGATAGAGGAAGATGATGATAGTTCACGTGATGAATGTATGGACAACGGTATGGATATATCAGATATGCGTGATAGATATGTTGAGCCTCCACCTGTTGTACAAGCTAGTCAGTTTATAGAGGCATGGGAAGACGGTTTGGGTCTGAGTGTGGGTCAAGAATTTCGAAATAGGAAGGCAGTGCAAGAGGTGGTGGATAGAGGTGCATTTGCTAACAGTTTTGGTTATTCGATAATAAAGTCAGATAAGACGCGATTGGTGCTAAAATGTCCTATAGAAAACCGTAAATGGGCTTTAGGAGCTGCAGTGGTTACAAACACAGAGATTTTCTCGATTAGAACGTACACGAAGATGCATACATGCTCTCGGGCTAGTCAGAGTACAAGCAACAATAAGAGGAAAGACTCAGCAGAATTAGTTGCATATTTTTTGAATGAAAAGTATCCAGGACAAATAGAAACTCCGAAGCCAAAAATGATCATGGATATGGTTCAGACAGATTTAGGTGTGCGGATATCATACTCCACATCTTTGAGAGGTAAAAGTCTAGCTGTTCGTGTTTTGCGTGGTAGTCCGGAAGAAAACTACAAGATGCTGTATCGTTATTTGTACGTGTTAGAGCAGGTCAATCCCGGTACAAAAACAACGGTGTTTTTGGATGATATGGGGAAATTCAAGTATGTATTCATAGCGTTGGGAGCTAGCATTGAAGGGTTCCGAGCGATTAGGAAAGTGATAATTGTGGATGCGACTTTTATCAAGAACGGATTTGGTGGTGTACTAGTTTTCGCCTCAGCCCAGGATCCTAATCTTCACCATTATCCCATAGCATTTGGTGTACTCGATGGTGAGAAAATTGATAGTTGGACTTGGTTTTTTGAGATGCTGAAATCCGTTTTACCAGACTCTTCCGAATTGGTGTTTATGAGTGACAGAAATGCAAGCCTCATCAACGCCATAGAGAATGTGTATCCCCAGGCTCATCATAGGTATTCCGTATGGCATTTGTCCCAAAATGTGAAATCCATGCTTCTAACATCAACAGAGACGTAGTCGCATGGAGATTCATGGAGTGCAGCAGGAAATACACGGTGGCTGAGTTCGACAGTGCTTATGAGTCTTTTAAGACGAGATATCCTTATGCGGCTAAGTATCTTGAGGAGAGTACCGTGAAAGAAAATTGGGTAAGGACTTGTTTTCCAGATGACAGATACAACCTAGACACGAGCAACGCCGTGGAATCTTTGAACAACATGTTTACGGATGCAAGGAAGTACTCATTAATACCCATGATTGATACCATCGTCAAAAAGATTTCTGATTGGTTTAATGATCATCGGAAGGAGGCCGTGGCTGGTTCGAAAGATAATAAACTGGTGCTTTTTTTTGGAGAACTACTTGCACGATTCATGGCCTGTTGCTGAGAAATTAAATGTATCGGAGCTAAACAGTTTCGAGCTTGAATACGATGTCATCGGTAGTAATGGCAAGTCTTATTTGGTGAAGTTGATATCGAGAAGTTGCAGTTGCAGGGTGTTCGATATTGAAAAGTATCCTTGTGTGCACGCAATAGCCGCTTTCATTTCGTTAAAAAAGAATGCGGCTATAAATCGTGAAATCGGAGGACATGATATCCAATTAGAATTACATGAATTGTGCACGAGGTATTATTGGACCGAGCTGTGGGCGATGGCGTATTGGAGGACAATTTATTTAGTGCCGGATATGTCTGCATGGATTGTCCCAGATCACATCAAAGAGTTGCAGATCATACCTCCGGATCGCGTCAAGAAGAAGGGAAGAAGGAAAACTAAGAGGTTTCCATCAGGTGGGGAACGACGACCAAGGACGCGAAACAAAAGGCGGCCAAGGCAAGGACTCCAATGGTTGCTTTTTGGATTTGGTATCCCTGTTTGATTGTATCTTAACCATTTGTGTTTTAAAACTATGTAAAACTGGTGTTTTTCTGTAAAACTATATATTGGATCTGTGGGTTCTGGTAAAACTGGTAAAATTTGGTAAAACTGATTAAAGATGATAATGTGAAACAATACCTAATTCAAAGTTACTCGACAGAATAATTTGCATTGTAAACGTCACAAATAAATGTTTTCACGTTAACTAACAGGGAAATTACGACATTGATAATTTTGGGTTCATATGAAGTAATCCCACCAACAAAGTTCTTATACTTTTAAGATCACTTTAACAAAAATAGCCAAGTTAGTAGGGTAAAGTTGCAAAAATATAGAATTAAAACATATTAATGCACATGACAATTAGATTGATATATTAATGGAGGAAAATCAACTGTAAAACTACAAAATCAAAGTTTAAGAGTGGGTAACACTAAATAAATTGAAAACAGCCAAAGTAAAACTATTTGGAACTTTCGTAAAACTAATATATTTGGTAAAACTAAGTGCAAATTTTTGGGCGCCAAAACGAAAAATTTCACCTAATTTTTGGCGCCAAAAATCAATAACTTAAGCTTTTCCTCTCTTTTTCAGTTCCGATTTCCTTTCTCTCTTTTTCGAACCTCTCTATCCATTTCTCTCTCTCCTTTTCTCTTTGTTCTTTATCCTATCAAACTTCTCCACTTTCTTTCTCTCTCCATTTCTCTCTCTTCTTCCCTCATCTCATTTCTTTGCTCATCTCATTTCACCATTCGTCTCTCTATTGACTATGGACAAGTTTGAATCTGATCCGTATTACAGTGACATGAAGAGGGCGAAGAAGGAATACGACATGATGTTCTTAATCGGTTCGATGGATGGTATACCAACAAGGTGTGCCTGCGGTGGTCGAATCGTTGTGGAGCCTTAACACTCCCCAGATCTGATGTGGGAAGGAGGTACCTTGTTTGCAATGAGTTTGAGGTAAAACTATACTGTAGTAAGACTATACTGTCGTAAAACTGTAAAACTTGGTAAAACTATACTTTAGTAAAACTGGAAAACTTGGTATAACTTTATTGTCGTGAAACTGGAAAACTTGGTAAAACTTTATTGTCGTGAAACTGGAAAACTTAGTAAAACTTTACTGTCGTGAAACTGAAAAACTTGGTAAAAAAATACTGTCGTGAAACTGTTATGTCTTCTTGTGTAGGATAATGACCTCCACATTAAAAAACTTTGGGTTCGATGTGTCGAAGAAGAAGCCACTAACTTAAGAAGGATGGTTGACTATCAGGCCGAGGAGCTTCGCAGCCATGTATATCGTATTGAGCAGCTGGAAAAGGAGATCGCAAAGCTGAAGGAGGTGGTGGGTCGAATCGTTAGTTAACTAGTCTTTCATCTAAGTATTTGACTTTTAAGAATTTTCTTTGTTGTTTCGGTTTGTCAGACTTATTTGTGTTACGGTTTGTAAGACTTATTTTAGTTGTTTGGAGACTAAAGAGTTTGTTAACATCATTCTATAACACGAAATCAAACAACTAGTTCCAATATCAAACCGAAACAACTAGTTCCAATAACCGAAACCGAAGCAAACGATATGTTACAACTAGTTCTTCATCGACCTTGTGCATCGCCTAATCGGTATATCGACTGCAGTTTCCGCTTTGCATTTACCATCATTCTTCTTGGTCGCTCTCCCTTGTGGTAAGACTTGTTGTGGTAAGACTTGTGGTGTTTCTTCATTAACCTGAAATCGAAAACAATTAGAGTATATTTTTACCAATTTTTCCAAGTAATACATTTTCAATCAATCATTGAAGTGTTACCTTCTCCGTCTCTCTTTCTCTCTCGTATTTTCCTAGTGCTTCAGCCTCCTCATCAATCTTCTTCAACATGTAAGTTTCCATAGTCTTCATTCTGTTCTCAAACCCATCCATCTTCTTATTAATCAACTTAAACCCCTCGTCCATTTCTTCCTTACACTACAAGAAAACTGCGTTTTGGTGACTGCAGAGGACGACTACATATTTAGTCGCTAAGGGTTGCGACTAATTAACGACTACTTTCCGACTATTTTGCGACTGATAAAATTTAGTCGTAATGGAGTCGCTTATTTACGACCAAAGTACATAGTCGCTATAATAGTCGCTATTTTACGACTAATGAACGACAACATTTCAAACGGGATATAATAATCGCGTAATAGTCGCTAACTTGGCGACTATTAGACAACTATTTCGGCAGGTCGCACTTTAGTCGGTAAACAGTCGTTAAATACCGGTGGAAAACACGTGTAAATCGTTTTGGGTTGGCGTACCTGTTTTTTTGCGACTACTTTAGGTAGTCGCTATTCAAACGCCTTATAGTCGCTTTGTAGTCGCCATAAATGTCTATATAAGCAAAATTCACCCCATTTCTTCTCTTCTTCCGATCTCAAAAACAAAAAAAACACAAAAACAAAATTCAGTTTTTATTAGTTAAATAATGTCGGGAAATTACAATTATAGTAATTTCCGGGAGTGGATGTATAAGAGGTTCGATGAAGCGACGGGAAATTTCTCGGCAGAGTTCACAACGGGGGTGGAGCAATTCATGACATTTGCAAATAGCCAGCCTCTAACACAGAGTAATGGCGGTAAATTTTTATGCCCTTGTAGTGTTTGAAAGAACGAGAAATTTATCTTGGGGACATGAATTTGGAATCATCTTTATAGCAGAGGATTTATGCCAGATTATTATGTTTGGTATAAGCATGGGGAAGAAATCAATATGGATTTAGGATCGAGTAGTTATCTTGATACGACATATATAAGTGGGACTGAAAAAGTGGGTAATGTAGTAGAAGATAGATATGTGGATATGGTGAATGATGCATTTCATGATAACGTGAGTTTTGATAACTATCATCAGGATGGTAGTTATTAGAATGTAGAAGAACCGATACGTAACCATTCAAAGAAATTATATGACTTGTTAGAAGGTGCAAATAATCCATTATATGATGGTTGTCGTAAAGGTCACTCGCAGTTATCCTTAGCTGCTCGAGTCATGCAAAATAAGGCAGAATATAATATGAGTGAAATGTTAGTGGATTCGGTTTGCGGAATCTTGAAAAACTATTTACCAGAAGGAAACAAGTCAACCGATTCACATTACGCGACATAAAAATTGATGCACAATTTAGGTCTCCCATATCATACAATTGATGTTTGTATTAACAATTGTATGATCTTCTGGAAAGAGGATGAGAAGGAGGATAAATGTCGGTTTTGTGGTGCACAAAGATGGAAGCCTAAGAACGACCGACGTAGAACCAAAGTACCATACAGTCGTATGTGGTATCTACCTATTGCTGACAGATTAAAGAGAATGTATCAGAGCGAGAAGACTGCAGCGGCAATGATATGGCATGCCGAGCACCAAGCAAAAGAGTGAGAAATGGGTCATCCGTCTGATGCGGCGGAGTGGAGATATTTTCAAGATCAACATCCCCGGTTTGCCGAAGAACCCTGTAACATTTATCTTGGATTATGTACGGATGGGTTCAATCCATTTGGCATGTCTCGTAATCATTCGTTGTGGCCTGTGATCTTGACGCCATATAATTTACGCCCGGGTATGTGCATGAATACAGAGTATTTATTTCTTACAATTATAAATTCTGGGCCAAATCATCCGCGAGCTAGTCTCGATATCTTTCTCCGACCTCTTATTGAGTAGTCAAAATAGTTGTGGTCTAATGGCGTCGATGCATACGATGTGTCCTTGAATCAAAATTTTAATCTAAAAGCAGCGCTGATGTGGACGATAAGCGACTTTCCGGCGTATAGCATGTTATATGGATGGACAACCCATGGTAAATTGTCTTGTCCAGTTTGCATGGAAGATACTAAGTCTTTTTATCTACCTAATGGAAGGAATACGTGTTTGTTTGATTGTCACCGAAGATTTCTTCCTCATGGTCATCCACTGAGGAGGAATAAAAAAGACTTCCTAAAGGGAAAAGACGCTTCGAGAGAGTATCCATTTCCGTCTTTGACAGGTGAGCAAGTTTATTTCGAGCGGGTGGTTGGTGTAAATCCAACGAAAACAAAGGATGTTGGTGGAAACGGTCACGAAAAGAAGAAGTCGGGATATGGGAAGCAACATAACTGGCACAAGGAAAGCATATTCTGGGAGCTGCCGTACTGGATGGACCTTAATCTCTGTCATTGTCTTGATGTGATGCATATAGAGAAGAATGTTTTTGACAACATCATGAATACTCTTATGACTGTGAAGGATAAATCGAAAGACAACATCATGTCAAGATTGGATATAGAACGATTTTGTTCTCGACCACACTTACATATTGATAGTGCGGGTAAAGCTCCTTTCCCATCCTTCACATTGAAAGAAGAAACCAGAAAACGTTTACTGGAATGTGTGAAGAATGCGGTTAAGTTCCCAGATGGTTATTCGTCAGACTTAGCTACTTGTGCTGATATGGACAACCAAAAGTTTTCAGGCATGAAGAGTCATGACTGCCATGTTTTTATGGAGCGGTTACTTCCATTTATATTTGCAGAACTCCTAGATCGGAATGTCCACCTTGCGTTATCAGGTACTAATTACGACAATTTATTTAAATAAAATTATAGTAACTTATCTACTAACCTCATGCAATTTTCACTTATATTGTAGGGGTTGGAGCATTTTTCCGGGATTTATGTTCGAGAAATTTGCATACAAGTCGCGTTCAAATTCTAAAACAGAACATAGTTTTAATACTATGCAATTTAGAAAAGATCTTTCCACCTTCATTTTTCTATGTGATGGAGCACCTGCCTATACATCTCCCCTATGAAGTTGAATTAGGAGGCCCTGTCCAGTATAGGTGGATGTATCCTTTTGAAAGGTTTTTCAAAAAGTTGAAAGGGAAATCAAAGAACAAAAGATATGCGGCATGATCGATTGTTGAATCATATATCAATGACGAGATTGCTTATTTCTCATTGCAATACTTTGCCGCGAATATACAAACGAAATCAAGGTAAATGCTAAAATCAATCACATCATGTCCACTTTGCCATTTAATTTGTATACACATGCTACTCATTTGGTCAGGTTAACAAGATTCGATGAAGGTGAAGTCCCCGTATATCATGTCCCTGGAGTACCTTCTATATTTACTCACGTAGGCCGTCCAAGTGGAGAAATGCATGAAATATGGCTCTCAGAGAGAGACTATCAATGCGCACATGCATATGTTTTACGAAATTGTGACTATTTTCAGCCAATTGAGAGGTATATAAGTTGGCATCGCTCTCAGATTGCGTTTTAATATATTTAACCTTTGTTTAATTTCTCATATTTGTGTTGGTCTTGTGTAGTATGTTCGAGGAATTTATTTCTGCAAAATATCCAGGACTTTCCGAAAAAGAACTCGCCGCAAAAAGATCTGACGAATATCATTTATGGGTGAAAGAATATGTATGTCTCAAAAATTTCATAACTATTCATATCTTTATACTTATATATATTTACGCTATTTTTATATATATATGCAGGTTTCTTACTGGAACGCCACAAATCCATTTCCTACTTGGGTTCAAGAGATAATGCATGGACCTTTGAATAAGGCCAAAACCTGGCCAATGTATTTTACAAGAAGCTATTTGTTTCATACGCAGAATCACGGCGCTGGACGAAAGACATGTAACTATGGGGTTAGTGTTAAAGGTGAAAATTACACTGATGCATCCGATGCAACTGATTTCTACGGGACCTTAACTGATATCATAGAACTCGAGTACGAGGGGATGGTCAATTTGAGAATCACACTTTTTAAGTGTAATTGGTATGACCCTGTTATCGGTAGAAGCACTCGGAGGAGAAATGGTGGGGTTGTAGACGTTCTTTCATCGAGAAAACATAATAAATATGATCCATTTATTCTAGGTACGTACTTATGACAATATTTATATATAGCATTTTATTAATGTTGATATACATATGTATAACTTATATATACATTTATATTACAAACAGCCTTGCAAGCGGATCAAGTTTGTTATATTCCGTACCCATATACAAAGAAACCGAAGCAGTTGTGGGTCAATGTTTTAAAAGTGAATCCGAAAAGAAATATTTTAGGGGATTATGAAAAGAAAGAACCGACTATTTTAGGGGATGATGCTGTATTGATAACAACAATTGAATATCTTGTACTCGACAATTTCGTACAAGGAGATCCAATAAACCTCGATTACGATGTCGGAGATGCAGACCCAGAAGACGAATTTCTATGTAATTTGTCGTCTTCTGATGAAGAATCAGATGACGAAGAACCATACTAATTAACTATGTTACTTATGTCACAATTTCGGTGTAATTTGTCGTTTACAATATTTGTCGTTATGAGTAAAAAAAAACATTTTCGTACTGACTACGATTCGAACCGTGGGCTGATGGATCACACTTAAATATTAATAAGTAATTAGAAAATATTTTTTTTTTTAAAATTCCATCTTCACCAAGACTCGAAACCGAGTCTGATGGATCAGAGAGTGGGTGAATTACCAATACGCTAGAGTCATTTCATTGGTTATTAACACACAAAACGTTTAATAAGTCTTCTTTGATTTCGATTAAAAAAAAATTATTTTACCATTTTGAGTTTCTGAGTCTGCGAAAACCCTAAGTCCTTTTGCTCTCTTCGCCTTCACCCTTCGATCTCATCGCCTTCAATCTTCTTCTGCTTCGATCTTCTTCTTCTTCGATCTTCTTCTGCTTCGATCTTCTTCTTTCATCTTCTTCTTTCATCATCCGCGATTGCATCGCGAATCTCTTCTTCGCTTTTCAATCTCTTCTTCTTCTTCTTCTAACTATTATTCGCCTTTCAATCTCTTCTTCGAACGATGCCGGCAGAGAAGAGAAAACGAGTAGGGAAGAAAAGATTCGCTCCCAATGTTTCTCAGAGAGCCGGAGTGTCGCCTTCTACGTCGCGAACACCAACCCCTCTATCGCCGCCGGCCCAACTTCCGAATCAGTCGTCAACACCTCAAGTCCCCGTGAACTCACAACCGGCATCGTCAGCACCAAGTTTCCGGAGCTTTCCACCGCCTTTACAACTATTCCAGGACTCGATGCCTCAACACCGTCGAGAAGAATTACATGCGGCTTCGGCTCCAATAGAGAACACTCTGGCGTCACCACAACCGAACAGTCACAGCCATCCATCTTCTGGAGGGCACAACTTCCATGACGAATCTGCACCAGGTTTGCCGGATCTCCAAGAGGACACACTACGGGCGCTGAATGCCTTGCTTATGGTGCCAGACCGGGATAGATTCACCACCGTCCTCTCTCCCACACCGACGCCGAACTCAACTTGGTATGTTCCTGATTTTTAGAGTTTGGTTTTGCACCTGATTTCTTAGGGTTTTTGCTTATGTTTGCTCAGGATTTGATTGTTTTTGTATTCATAATCGTGTTCTTCTCATAAGAAAGATATCTTATTAGTCATTGACTTAGGACATTCCAAAATGAGAGAGGTCAATGTGTGTAATGTTTTATGGAAATGCATTTTTCTGTGTTGGTTTGTGTGTGTGTGCAATGTTGGTTTGTGTGTGTGGACAATGTGCTGCTCTTAATTCGGATCTCATATTTTTGACAATGTGATTCTTTTTGTCAATGTGTGTTATGTTTTGTGTGTGTGTGTGTGTGTGTGTGTGTCATCCGATATAGATAGTTGTGTGTGTGTGATCAAAAATGAGAACACAAAACTATATGTGTTTCAGTAATATAGATAGTTATGGAAATTCATTGTGCTGTGTTGGTTTGTGTGTGTGTGCAATGTTGGTTTGTGTGTGTGTGCAGTGTGCTGCTCTTAATTAGGATCTCAGATTTTTGACAATGTGATTCTTTTTGTCAATGTGTGTTCTGTTTTGTGTGTGTGTGTGTGTGTGTGTCATCCTATATAGATAGTTGTGTGTGTGTGTGTGTGATCCAAAATGATAACACAAAACTATATGTGTTTCATTAATATAGATAGTTATGGAAATGCATTGTGCTGTCAATTCATTTACTAGCTTTTCGGATCTTTGAAATTGGCTTCTACTTGTGTTTCTCATAACTGACTATCTGATTGTTGTCTAGGATTTGGATGTGAAACAGATTTTTGTCTAGGATTAGGATCAATTACAAACTTGATCCGTTAGTAACCAATACATAGATTCTGAGTTGGAGTTGTCACGTTTCTTGGTTGTTGTCTAGGTTGGAGTTGAAGTTGTCAAGTTTCTGATTGTAGTCTAGGTTGGAGTTGTCACGTTTCTGATTGGAGTTGTCTAGATTCTCTTAGGATTTGGTTATGTGTCTTTTTTTGTCTTTTTTTTACTTTAACTGTTTTGGAGTTTGTTTGTTTTCTGGTTTATGTCTTTTTTTAGGATATGGTTTGTTTTCGTTTAAGTAGTACATTACAGTATTGATTAAACTGCAATGTACTACTAAACTGTAACTGTTTCTGGTTTATGTTCTTCTAAGTTTCTGACTTTCTGAGTTTGCAGGTTTACACGCGACAGAGGATCTAAACTGGTTAGGTCAATTACTAAAGTCTTTACAAACAAATTTGATGCTCCCTACTATAGCTAGACATGTGTGCCTCGGGAGAGGCAAGAAATATACTTTCTCGAGTTCACGGTAAGTTTTCTGTTCTTTCGCATTCACATATAACTTTGCTTGTGATGTTTTTACTAACATCATTCTATTCTCTTTGTAATGTAGAAAACCCACACATGGGATCCATTGATAACAGGGACAGTTCAAGCCTATTTCGAGGAGATCTGTCAACATAGGATGAAAGACATGGTTAGCAGCGTGAGGACTAGTCGAGCGCGACCTAATTGGATCAAAGACACTCTCTGGGCAACGATGACAGCATAATGGGACACAGAAGAAGCAAAGCAAAAGAGTGTCACCTATTCAGCTGCTCGTCTGTCTGACCGTAAGGGTTTAGGTTATCATATCCACTTATCATGGCCTAAGTCCTATCAACAAATAGAATCCGAAATGGTTAGTAACTTTTCAATTTCTTTTTTTTTGTCATATTCCTTCTGTAATGTCATAATCTGTTGTTCTTTGGTTGTATATTGTATTCTTTCCTAATCCTTGTCTTTTTTTGTAACATTGCAGGAAGAGGAATTAGGAAGACCGGTTAGTCTTGGTGAGGTTTTCAAAAAGACACATACAAAGGCAGATGGTACGTATGTCGATAGGAAGGCGGAGAAAATTGTTGAAACATATGAGAAGAAGGTGCAAGAGAAGCTGTCTGACCTCGGGGCAGAGACTTCAGAAGTTTCTGACGGTGCGTCGCGACCTCGAGACCTAACACCAAATGAGTATACGACAATCTTTCTTCCGGTAATACTTCATATACTTCATATTTCACATTCCACAGTTAAGTCTTATATTCTGGTTTTTATATTTTCTATTGAATTCTGGTTTTTTCTCATACTTTTCACAGGCAACTGAGAAGGATTCAAGAGGAACTCCTTATGGGCTTGGAAGCCTGAAGGAGAGTCTTCTGAGGTTGCTGCCCGTGAAGCAGAGCACTCCAGAGATGTGGCTGAGCAAAAGGACAAGCTCGAGCACTTCTCATTGGTGGAAAAGTACCTGAGACAAACCGATCCGCGGTTTCTAGACTTCGTGGCATCTCATTCAACTCCAGCAACAACCGAAATGCTTCCATCAGCCTCTCTACAAGATCCAAGGAACGTATCTTAGGTCACTAATCTCTGTTTTTTTTCTGAACTTGAACTCATGAACTTGTTTTTATTTATGTTTTGGCTTTTGTGAACTCATGTTTGAAACAAGAATATTTGTAATGAAATGTTCTTTTCATTATAATGTCTTTCTTTTACTTTGTATATTTATCTTTGTAACACAGGTTTCAAACCATTTGAGAAACAAAACAAACATGATTCAATCGTACCATATTCTTGGTTTGCCAACAAATATAGTCACTAAACAGTCGCCTATTAGTCGCCAAATAGTCGCAGAAGAGTAGCTGAGTAGTCGCAACATATTTAAATCCGCAAAGTCTAGTGACCCTAATAGTCGGCAAATAGTCGTTAAATTGACATAGAATAGTCTGTGATTAGTCACAAAAGTTGCGACTACTTTACGTCTACACTGTCCAGTCGTTACGTAGTCGCCATTAGGCGATTATATTGACGACAACTTACTTTACAAATGTTGTGACAATCTTACGACTACTTAACGTCTACACTGTCCAGTCGTTACGCAGTCGCCATTTGGCGACTATATTTACGACTACTTACTTTAGCGACTAAACATTAACGACTACATGTTTTAGTCGCTATGTAGTCGTATTACAAGTTTTAGCGACTCCTTCTGCAGTCGCCAAATCGTTGTATTCTTGTAGTGTTCATCCCTAGCACAAGCTCTAACAACTCGTTTGCACCACTCACTTCTCCAGATGTTCTAGAGGTAGCATGTCCCTCATTCTCAGCTTCCTCTTTCTCAGCTTCCTTTTCCTCTTCCACTCGGGCAGCCACGTCATCGTTGTACATATTCTCAAAGAAGACTATACGTCCTTCCTCGAGACGCTTCATCCAACTGCGAACAACCGGATCGTCGCGATCATCGACGTCGTCTTTTTCGAATATTTCATCAAGAAAAGCTGCTTCTCCACGAGGTGGAAGGATGCTATCAATGTCCTGCTAAGAATGTCAACAATGATGTTAAAGATTAGAAACAAAAAATAACTCCAAAAAAATCAAATGCATAGGATAACTGACCTGAGTTTTACCAAGTTCTTCATTGATTTTTGAAAGAGAAAACCCTCTCATGCTGCTCTTCTTGAACTGATAATTGCACATCCTTGGACACTCATCGTCTGCCTCTGGAGTTGGCTCGCGGAAAATACTCCCCAACTCTGGAATTGCCTCAAACGTTAGCAGCTACAAAACAACACACATATAGTTGAGATTAGTAATACCACAACTTAATTGTACATACCTCCAAAGTGATACAGAAACCGGTAATCGGCCATAATCTGTTCTCATTGATGACTCCTTTAAAATTATCCATCGTGTGAGAGATCTGACTAAGTATGTACTCAAAAGACATTATCCCCCAAGGAAAAGTCTTGCACAAGTCAAGATCGTCAACAACTCTCTGGAAGAAATCCACGACCGGAGTAGCATCGTTTCCGCACTTTGTCTGAGCAATGATAATGCTGCAAAGGAAGTACAGTACAATCATCCTCAACCTATCTTGAGAAGGTCGCATCCCCTCCTCTAGCTTCCCTTTCACATATTCATATCTGACTTTTTTTTTGCCCGAACAGCCTCCTCACAAAAGTCTTGCCACATAACTCATTATAATTCATCGGTAAGTTTTTGCAGTTTAATCCGGAGATCAACGCGTGCTCCCTCAGACCGTATCGGACCGGAACGCCATTCACCACGAACCACGCTTCCTTTTTCTTCTCTATACAGGCGGTTCGAAGCAATAGCATCCACATACCCTGGAGCTTGTGGTTGTTGTCCTTCGGCAAGTGGAAGATGTGTCTGAACTGCGGATGCGTTTGAAACCAATTCCTCTCGTGAGGCGTAAGCGAAGGCTCCGACTTCTCAAGAGTTGACAAAAATTCTTTGACGTAGCACCGCGTCGAAATTTTTATTTTTTTCGTGTACTCCGTTAATGGGAAGTACATTCTGAGAGGTTGCAGTGCCATTGTTTCATAACCGGAATTCTGCAACAATCAGTTTTATCAAGTTATTCCTGTTATACATCAATATAGTTTTCCCAAGTTTTCCAGTTTTACGAAAGTATAGTTTTACCAGGTTTTCCAGTTTTACTTTAAACCCAACAAATTGACATCAAGAGGAGCATACACAACACTCAAATTCCCAAGTTTTACCTAACTAAATGGTAATACTTACCGAATGGGAATGAGATCTGTCATGGGAATCGTCTCCTTCTCGAGCACCATCCGTGTTTGGCTCAGAGGACACGTTTGGGAGGGGCTCATCGTTATTGATGACTCGGTTTGTACCTTCCTCCATCTCTTCTTCTTCTTCACTCTCTGTTCCGCCTTCTTCACTCTCTCCTTCAATCGGTTTCTGAAGGTCCCCTTCTTCTTCGTCCTCTCCTTCTTCTTCTTCGTCACTCTCTTCGTCTTCTCCTTCCGTCTCTTCGTCTTCTTCATCTTCTTCATTTGATTATTCTCCTTCATTTGACTCTTCTTCTCCTTTCGTCTGAGTTCCTTCACTTTCTTTTGCAGGATTCACCTCGGCGGTTCCCTCGACGATCGGAGGAGGAACCACCACTTCTGAGTCGTTCATAGGTGCTTCCTCCGCATTACCGGCCAGCGGCGGATCCTTAACCCCTTTCCTCCTTCCTCGACCTCTTCCTCGACCTGTGATTCCTCCCCTCGTCTTCGGCATTGAGAAGTTGCAATTGTTGGAAGATTTGAAATGAGGAGTAAA
Organism: Eutrema japonicum; assembly: GCA_030161315.1. Taxonomy (NCBI): domain Eukaryota; kingdom Viridiplantae; phylum Streptophyta; class Magnoliopsida; order Brassicales; family Brassicaceae; genus Eutrema; species Eutrema japonicum. Next base: position 46,865,242 of record BSQW01000011.1, read on the forward strand.
ATTAGGGAAAATTAGGGATTTTGGGATTTTTATGAGATCAGTTTTCGGGTATGACCTGATTAGGTTGGGTGGGTTATCCGTGGGAGGGTATAACCCTGGTAGAGGCTATAAATTTCTCAATTGGGGTAAGTTTTATGGTAATTTTCCTATTTTTCGAATTAAAAATAATTCTAAAAGAAAATAAATTTATAACAGGGACACATGAGATTTTCGTTTGAGTGATAGTAGGATTTTTACTAGTCAATTACTCAAATCCCACTCATGTCATTGTGGTATTTAAGATATCGAACCAAGGAGATTAAGATTGAAACACTAGGAATACATGAATCTTTCTAAGCTAGAGCAAATATTTTGGGTTTTTTTATATTTTTTAAATTAGAATGTAAAATGCAAGAAAGAAAACAAAGATATAAGTGTTGGATCATGGAATAAACTATCAAATGAAGGATTAACAATCAAATAATGATGACAAATATTGCATTAAACACTATCCTAGAACATGGGATTCACAATTATGACTAATCCAATCACTTTGTTAAACACCAAATCAAGAACAAACCATCGTTTGTGATAAGATGGTTAACAAGCATTAATCTCCAATCCCAATTAGTTCACTAATCACCCTTGACATCAACTCTCATTGGCAAGGATGTGAACAGTTCACAAAAAGTTCGGTTCGAGCAATTCATTTAAACTCGGGTTAGGTGTGAAATGCCTAAGTTCAAGACTCGAATGGATAAATCTAATATAGCACTAACACCGTTTACTCGAATCTCTCCCTAATGCATGGGATGAGACCATAAATCCTAGGGTGTAGCTCTAGATTGGTTTGTCACGCCAACTAGAACTACCTAATCTAGGTGCAGTTCTAAACTTTGGTTTATCTTATCAAATCTAGCATTAAGAACCAACCTAAGTGAAAGATTTAACAAAGATCAACCTAAATGATCATCATCTAATCATCAAGACAATTAACTAATGATGCTAATACACACAATCAATGCTAATCCTTAGGTTAAGATCACTAATCTTGACTAACTCTCTTTCAAGCAACTCAATCCATTAGCAAACTCTCATTTGTGGATCAATGATTAGCAAGCATTAAGAATATAAACAAGATCAACCAAAATACACCCTAGATAACTAATCTCTTAAGGTAGGAGCATAAATCCCTTGAATAGTTCAGCAATGCATTTCATCAAACATTTGGTGTGCATGAAATTTCTTATGATCTAAATCTACTTTCTCAAGCTAGATCTAGCATTAGGAACACTAAACAAGAAAGGGAAGCAAGGATTAAGAACATAAGCATCAAGAATCAATAACCAAATCATCAAAATCAAGCTAAATCCAAAATCCAACAAAAAAGGTCTAAAGAACATGAAGAACAAAGAAGAACACAAGAGAAAAAGAGACATAAAGATAAATAACAAAGATTAAATAAGCATAATATAAAGATAGGTTGAAGAATCCTTCACTAGAGTGGCATGAATGATGAAGATCCATCCAAAATCATCATAAGAAGAGTTTGGGAGAAAACCCAACTCAAGGAAACGAAAGCTTAGATCTAAAAATTAGGTTTTTTCACCATTTAAAGAAGTTTGGGTCGGACCGGGTCAACCCGGGACAAACCGGATATTGACCCGGCCGAATCTGGGTCGTGGTCAAGAAAACCTGTATTGAATCCTCCATAACTCCTGAAACGGACATCGGAATGACCTCAAACCACCTCCAGAAGACGGAAAACTCAATTATCTAAAACTTCTATGAAGAACGCAGAATCTGAATCGGAGTGGAAACCCTTCGTCTGGGCTGATCTTTCAGACGTCGTATTTGGAGAAGAACTCGTTTGGATGCCAGACAGACACGTCCTTGCTATATTTGCCATATCTCTTGAACGGCCGATCTGAATGACATAAAACCACTACTCAACGAAATTCAGCTCGATTGTCTATGACTTTCATGAAGACCTCAGATTAAACTGGGCACGGAAAGGTCTTCAATTGGCCTGATCTTTGAGTCACTTCGGCTGGTGTTGTATATTGGATGTTTGGACCGGGTGAAGTTAACCGAATGAATCTTGGTCGGTTGAGATTGGTATTGTCTATAACCGAGCATGATCTGGTCGGTTAGCTTTGGTCGGTTGAGTTCCCTGTGCTAGGACCGACCCCATTAGACCATGCCAATGGTGCAAGGTGCGTTTTCTCGGCCTGGCGGATACGTCTTCAGTAAAACTGCGGTAACTCACGAACCACTTGTCCGAATGGCCTGATTCCAACTTCCCTGGACATATTACTCACGCATCTACAACTTTTATGAATGTTATCCAATCTGATTCAGATCGAAGGGTCTCCGTCCAGCCACTCCTTTCCGGCCTCTCGGATGGACTTTGCATTCCACTTTGGTCCAACTCTCCGAATATGCCCAATTGTCTCCAAATCACCTAAAAACACTCCTTATGCATGCTATACTCACTAAAACCTAGTGCAAGCATCTATTACTCTAATTTAGACCTAAATGCCATAAAAACTATGTAAGACACATGCATGAGACACAAAACAATAACAAGAATGCATGCTAAAAAGAGGTAAAATATGGGAATATCAACTCCCCCAAACTTATTCATTTGCTTGTCCTCAAGCAAACAAACAAGTAGAGAGAGAGGTTTAAAAGTGGGAGATCAAATCCGAGCACATTAACAAAAGAATTTGAATCAATGCCCTCGAGAGGAGTTATATGATGCACAAACAACCTCTACTAACAAAAGATTTAGCTCATACACATCAAGTGAACTCATTTGGCTAAGGGAGAGATCTTGAGATAAGAGTGATCTCAAACAATGTGGGTATTCCGGTGCAAGGGATCTCTCATTAAAGAATGAACTTTGGCAAAATGCTAAGAGTAAAGAACAACCGATGCATACAAGGATGACTTCCATCTACCCAATGTACCCATTATGAACTCCACTCCTATTTCTAAACCCATAAAGCTCAATCCTAAGCTACCCTTTTCTCAAGGCCATTTGCCTTCATAGACCACAACGTTTCACGACTTCTCTTCCTTTCAAACATTTAGGGGATTCTCTTCTTCGCTTTATAAGCAAATGGTTTGGCTTCCACAAGTTCTTTTCCTTAGCTCTTCTTTTGCTTTCTTTAGTCTCTTTCATTTCTTTTCCAACTTGAGCCATTTTGGCTTCTTTTCTTTCTTTTCAAGGCTAGAGACTATTTTCTTATCACTTAGAGCTAAACCAACTTTTATTTTGCCAGCCATTTCAATCAATTGCTCATCCCCATATCTTTCTCCCTATCTCTTTCCATTTCTCCATACTCTCTTTCCATTCAATCAATCACCCAAAACCCAAACCTATCTACCCTAGCCTATGTCTAGCTCAACGATGTATGAGCTAGTCCTACAAGGAAGCTTCTCCTTGTCGTTCCAAACTCAACACTTTTTGCTAAGTTCATTCGAAATTAGTCCTCACGACACACACTAGTAATGTAGGCTTGAAAGAAGGTTAAGGTTAAGGGTGAGGTGAACCATTCCAAAGGTGCAAAATGGCTATTTGAGCTAACAAGAGGGTGGTGAAAGGGAGAAGATAGCTCAAATATGTATATGGTATCCATGAGTTCAACTTTTCAATGTACAAGAATGATAATTATGAGTCAAGATTAGAGTTCAAATAATAGATAGAGATGGAATCAAATCAAAGCATGCTTCAACCAAGACGTAAACATTCAAAACGCGAGATCAAAGCATGGGTCATCCTTAACTTCGTGATTGCTCAAATGCATCAAAGAACTCCTAACGAGGGCATTAAATCAAGCTCTTAAGTTTATATTCTACATGGATCATTCTCCCAATGCAAGTGAGTGCAGCCCTATATGCTATGCATCTAGACTCAATCCTATAAGAAATGCACAAAAGTTCAAAAAATTTCAAAATTATTGAAAATGCATGAGACTCAAGATGCAAAAGGCAAAATAAGATCACAAAATACATAATTAGACACCGGTCCCTCCCCCAAACTTAAATCACAATGTCTCGATGTGAAAGAAGTTCAAGAGAGAGAGCAAAAACAAAAGATAAAAATGCAAAGAGACTCAAAAGGAAAGAAGTACTTACAAATGAGGAGTGAGGCTAGATGAATGGAGATGAAGGAAGAGCTTTCGACATCACCACCAATGAGCCTTGCCACGACCTTGGACCCAAAAGACTCTTATTGATTGCTTGTTTTATGTCTCAAGCTCGACAAGAGATAGGCTTGGGGAGGTCCCCAAGGAGCGCGTTTATCGTCACTAGCTTGACGGTTGCTTCCTCATTGTCACTCCTTACATGAAAAACACAGGAGAAATGAAAAGATTAGAAACAAAAGAAAATAAAAAGCTCTAGTCTCAAGAAGAATCAAAATCCTAATGATCAATGCTAAACCTCCCCGGCAACGGCGCCAAATTGATAGTACGATTTTACTAATCAATTACTCAAATCCCACTCATGTCATTGTGGTATTTAAGATATCGAACCAAGGAGGTGAGAGGCTAACACACTAGGAATACATGAAACTTCCTAAGCTAAAGCAATTGTTTTTGGGTTTTTATGTTTTTAAACTAAAGAAAACAAATGCAAGAAGGAAAACAAAGATATAAGTGTTGGATCATGGAATGAACTATCAAATGAATGATTAACAATCAAATAATGATGACAAAGATTGCATTAAACACCATCCTAGAACATGGGATTCATAATTATGACTAATCCACTCTCGTGGCACTAATCACTTTGTTAAACAGCAAATCAAGAACAAACCATCGTTTGTGATAAGATGGTTAACAAGCATTAATCTCCAATCCCAATTAGTTCACTAATCACCCTTGACATCAACTCTCATTGGCAAGGATGTGAAAAGCTCACAAAAGGTTCGGTTCGAGCAATTCATTTAAACTCGGGTTATGAGTTAAATGCCTAAGTTCAAGACTCGAATGGATAAATCTAATCTGGCACTAACACCGTTTACTCGAATCTCTCCCTAATGCATGGGATGAGACCATAAATCCTAGGGTGTAGCTCTAGATTGGTTTGTCACGCCAACTAGAACTATGATATATCATGGTTTTTACCCCTTTTAAGCCATGATATAAGTCAGTTTTATAGAGTCTTTCTACTATTTTGTAGTGGTTTAGAGTCTTTTACAGGTTTTAGCACGTTTAGAGCATAATTGGAGATATTGGAGCTTTCTGGAGCATTTTGGAGCAAAGCAGAAGGTCGTGTAGCTGAGTACCCGATATTGAAGCATCAGTGTCGATCGATACTGCCTAGTATCGGTCGACACTCATCAAAGCAGACGCGACCCGCGAGTTTAATAAATAGTTGAAGAATTGCAAAATTGCCCAAAAGTCTTTATTATTTACAAGAAGCTCCAAAACGTGATTTAGGTTATTTAATAGGATTTTACAGCCACTTTCATGGCTAGGCTTTATTTTGTTCTGGTTTTGTGAGAGAGCTTTTGAAGGGAGACAAGTCTGAAACTATGTTCGTCCGAGAGAAGATTTCGAACCCTCTTTTTACTCTTTCTATTTTATTTGATGATTTATTCAAACATGTTTATTGCTTCAATTTCCATGTCTGAGAAGATCCACTTTAGGTTTAGGATTCTCATAAGGGTTTTCTCTGAATGCTAGGTTGATTAGTTATTAGGATTCACTATCTGAATTAGTTCTTCACCATAGGTTGTTTCCAAAGCTAATTCTAGATTGATCACCTAGAACTTAGATCTTAGGATAATTGATTAGGCACGAGAGTGCGATTAATTACCTGATAGAACCTAGGGTGAGCAAAATAACTATTCGCAAAGAGATTTGGTTTAGTTGTTTTGTGAACAAATCAAACTTGAACTAAAAGCTGGTTTAGACTTTAGGATTCGCAAAGAGATTTGGAATTCTAGGATTTAGATTTAGATAGTTTTCGCAACGAGAGTTGGTTAATTATACTTTAGTGATTTGAGTTCAAGAACCGCGCTAAATCTGAATCATGTTAGTTAGTTTATCTGCATTCATTGATTTCCTGAGAAATACCCTGAACCTATCTTTCTCCAATCGAATTTACAACCGTTTTAATTTACATTATGTTTTCAATATCATTGATTGCTTAGCTTTATTCTCATCTTTATAATCTATTGTGTGTCTCTGTGAGTCTTTGTGTTCGACCCCGACTTTACTGCAACTACTGCTTAGTACTTTTAGGGTATTAATTTGAGCATATCAAATTTGTCACCGTTGCCAGGGACTCAATTCGCCATTAGATTTTCGTTTGAGAATTTTGACTAAGTTCGTCGGTATCGATCTATACTATCTAGTGTCGGTCGATACTCGTCGTTCTCTTTTTATTGATATCGATTGACACCACCCAGTGTCGGTCGATACTCATCGTGTTACCGTGTACTAACGTTCTTGACTTTTGTTTTCAGGTGTATGCATATTCGTGTAACCAGAAGGAGCAAGAACACTCAGCTAGTCGAACTATCATTGGATCAACTAGCACTTTTGAAACGCACAAACAGAAAAGCAAAGAAGCCAGCAGAGATGAACAACAATCCAGTGATTTTGGTTCAAGATGATGTTGGTGCGTACTGAGACCAAGATGGTCAGTTGTGCAATGAGAGAGGACAACGTCTAGATGGAGAGGGGAACATCATTCCACCTGCTCCTGTTGTCGCTGGGAACGTCGCTGGGAACGTCGATGGGAACGTTATGGTTAATCGTGGAAGAACAATTGGTGAGTATAACAGGCCTGATCAGTTTTACGCCAATCGATCAGCGATTCGTCGTCCTGCTTTTCAGAGGAATGACTTTAAGCTGAAACCTGCATACTACACTCTTGTGGGTCAGCACCCTTTTCATGGTCTTTCCAATGAACATCCCATGGACCATATTGAGAGGTTTGAGGATTTGGTCACTAGCATCAAGAGCAATGGAGTGTCCTACGACTACCTCTTCTGCAAGCTCTTCCCATACTCTCTTGGTGGAGATGCAACTTACTGGCTGAAGCAGTTACCTCCTGGATCACTGACTATCTGGGAAGAGACTAAGACTGCTTTCCTGAACAACTTCTATGATGATGCACGATCCGAGAATCTGAGGAACAAGATCTCCCAGTTTTCTCAAGGCCTTACTGAAGCGTTCAAGGCTGCTTGGACGAGATTCATATCATACCAGAGAGACTGTCCACATCACGGATACTCTGATGTTCAGCTGATGGGATTCTTCTTTAGAAGAATTAATTGGAGGTATCAGATGGCTTTGGATGCTTCAAGCAATGAAAACTTCAACACCAGGTATCCTGATGATGCCTATGTACTGATTGAGAACTTGGGGTCTAGCAATAGCACCAAGAATGCTGATTTTGAGCGGAAGAAGCTAGCTGGTAGCATGGATGGCTCACATATTGCTGATGTTCAAGCCAAGTTAGATTATATGCACAGTCTTCTGATGGGCAAGACAACGAAGGCCGTTCACTTTGCTGAAGATGTTGAGGTATTCAACGAAGATGAAATAGAGGATGTTAACTACATTGGTGGTTCTGGTTTTCAAGGTCAGAGGAATCAATTCAACAACAACCGAAACTTCAACAACAACTCTCAGCAAGGAGGTTCGAATCAGTTTGGTCAAGAATCATCTCATAACAGTGGGTATACCAGGAACTATGGAAGTTCATCTTATCAGCCAGTACCTTCTAAGCTCCCAGATAGCAAGATCGAGTCTATGTTTGAACAGCTTCTTCAAGGACAGCAAAAGCTCACCGTAGATTTCAATGGGAAGATTGATGTCCTATACAATGATCTGAGTGGAAGGATCGACGCTATTAATATTCAGCAGAAGAAGCTGGAACTTCAGATAGCTCAGACTTCAGAAACTATAAAAAGTAAAGAAGGTTTTCTTCCAGGGAAAGTAGAGAACCCAAGGGCTCACGTCAATGCAATCACCTTGAGGAGTGGGAAAGAGGTCACTCCAGGAGCAAAAATTAGCCAAACTGCAGATATTTTCGTCGATTTTGACGATGAAGATACCGAAATCACTCCACTATCGATCAACGCTAGCCAGCATCGATCGACACCTATCCAAATACTTTCACGGGACAAATCTAAACCGCGTGTATCGATCGATACCACTTCTGTGTCGGTCGATACTGATCCTGCAGTCGAACCGACTCCTAAGATCTCCAAGGAAGTGCCTAATGTAGTTGCAGAAAGAGTTTACACACCGAGGATACCTTATCCCAGAGCTTTTGGGAAGACTAAGAGGGAGGTAGAAGACTCTAGATGCAAAGCAATTATGGATAAGTTGATCGTTGAACTTTCTTTTGTCGATGCCATCAAGACTTCTCCAGCCTTCAGGAGATATGTCAAGAAGATGGTCTCTAGCAACGTGAACCTTGAAGAGGGATGCTTGAAGATTACTCATGAGTGCAGTGCAATCCTGACCAACAGGATCCCAAAGAAGCTGTCGGACCCAGGCAGTTTTGTGTTGGATTGTACGATACTCACAGACAGATTTGAGCATTCCCTATGTGAACTTGGCTCTAGTGTCAACCTCATGCCATATTCAGTTGCCAAAAGTATGGGGATGACAGACTTCATAACCACGAGGATCTCCCTGATACTTGCTGATCGGTCATTTAGACTTCCAGAGGGGTTACTCGAAGATGTCCCGATTAAGATTGGGAATTGCTTAATCCCAACTGATTTCATCGTCTTGGAGTACGATGCTGAGCCTAAGGACCCTCTTATCCTAGGCAGACCATTCCTTGCAATAGCTGGTGCCTTGATTGATTGCAGGAATGGGAAGATCGCCCTCAACATCGGTGATTTGGTCATGACTTTCAATATGGATAAGATGATGAAGCGACCAACCATCAATGGGCAGACTTTCTTTGTGGACACTTTCAATGACATAGCTGAAGAGTACTTCCTTGAGATGCACCCTAAAGATCCACTAGAGAGAGCATTGGTCTGTTCAGCCACTTCAAAGGCCCATTCGTGTGAAGACACTGCTGGATACTCGAAGATGCTCGATTTAGCATCGCCAGATCGATCGATACCCCCTAGTATCGGTCGATACCCTGCGACTAGAAGGAGAGTTGGCCGAAAACTCTAAGCAAGTTGCTGGGCTTGGAGATTGGAGTGCAGAGAATGCTCCTAAGGTGGAACTAAAACCACTCCCACCAAATATGAGGTATAGCTTTCTTGGTCCTAATTCTACATACCCATTAATTGTTAATGCTTCTTTGAACAACACAGAGATTGCCTTACTGCTGAGTAAGCTGCGCAAATATCGCAAAACTCTTGGCTATTATTTTGATGATATTTCAGGTATATCACCAGACCTGTGCATGCATAGGATTCATCTTGGGGACGAGTCAAAGACCTCAATTGAACATCAGAGGAGGCTGAATCCGAATCTGATGGAAGTGGTCAAAAAGGAAGTGATGAAGCTTTTGAAAGCTGGTGTTATCTATGCTATTTCGTATAGCTCTTGGGTCAGTCCAGTGCACGTTGTTCCTAAGAGAGGAGGGATAACGGTGGTGAAGAATAAAAAGGATGAGATGATCCCCACTAGAACTATCACTGGACATCGAATGTGCATTGACTACAGGAAGTTGAATGCAGCCACACGGAATGATCATCTCCCATTGCCATTCATTGACAAGATGTTGGAGAGGTTGGTTAGTTATCCCTACTATTGTTTTCTCGATGGGTATTCAGGTTTCTTCCAGATTCCGATACATCCAGATGACCAAGGGAAGACAACTTTTACATGTCCATATGGCACATTCGCATATATGAGAATGCCATTTGGATTGTGTAACGCTCCAGCCGCTTTTCAGAGATGCATGATGTCTATCTTCACAGACATGATTGAGGATTTTATGGAGTTGTTCATGGATTATTTTTCAGTAAATGGATCATCGTTCAAAGGTGCTACAGAGGTGTGAAGAGAAACACTTGGTCCTTAACTGGAAAAAGTGTCACTTTATGGTTCAGAATGGCATCGTGCTTGGGCACAAGGTTTCTGAGGCTGGGATCGAAGTTGACAAAGCCAAAATTTAGGTTATGAAAAGCCTCCAACCACCAAATTCTGTGAAGGATATTCGAAGCTTCCTTGGTCATGCTGGGTTTTACATGAGGTTTATCAAGGATTTCTCCAAGATAGCACGTCCACTCACTGCTTTATTATGCAAGGAGATCAAATTCGATTTCACACAAGGATACCCGGCGAATTCCAAACCAGTTTTGACTGTTGAACAGCTTGATGTTTCGGAGGAGTATCTAGTGGTTGCAGCCGATTCTGATCAACCATGGTATGCTGATATTGCCAACTATCTCGCTGCAGATGCAGAACCAAAGCACCTCAAGAAGTATAACAAGAAGAAGTTCATGCGAGACATAAGGAGATTCTTTTGGGATGAACCTTACCTGTACAAGCACTATTCTGATGGTATTTACAGGAGATGCATTGCCGAATCAGAGGTACCTAAGGTGTTGTTTCATTGCCATGGATCCGACTATGCTGGACACTTTGCCACCTTCAAGACAGTGTCCAAGGTTCTTCAAGCAGGCTTCTGGTGGCCTACTATGTTTAAGGACGCTCATGCTTTCATTTCGCGGTGCGATGCCTCTCAGAGGAGAGGAAAAATTAGTAAGAGACACGAGATGCCACAGAATTTCATCCTTGAGGTTGAAATTTTTGATTGTTGGGGCATTGATTTTATGTGTCCCTTTCCTTCGTCATATGGAAACAAATACATATTGGTTGCTGTGGATTACGTGTCTAAGTGGGTTGAAGCCATTCCTAGTAGAACCAATGATTCTTCGGTGGTCCTTAAGCTGTTTAAGACCATTATTTTCCCCCGATTTGGAGTACCTCGAATTGTGATAAGTGATAGTGGCTCTCACTTTATCAACAAGATTTTCGAGAGGTTGCTGAAGAAGTATGGTGTGAACCATCGTGTTGCTACTCCTTATCACCCTCAGACCAGTGGACAGGTTGAGGTTTCCAACAGGCATATCAAAGAGATTTTAGCGAAGACATTAAATGTTACCAGGAAAGATTGTTCTGTGAAGCTGGATGACGCATTTTGGTCTTACAGGACTGCTTTCAAGACACCACTTGGGACTACACCGTTTCACTTGCTGTATGGAAAAGCATGCCATCTTCAAGTGGAAATCGAGCACAAGGCAGCATGGGCTACAAAGTTGATGAATTTCAACATCAAGTCTGCCGCTGAGAAGCGATTGATCAAGCTGAATGAGCTCGATGAGATTAGGCATCTTTCCTATGAGAACTCGAAGTTGTACAAAGAAAGGACTAAGGCATACCATGACAAGAAGATCATCTCTAGACACTTTGAACCAAATGATCAGTTACTTCTATATAACTCTCGTTTGCAATTGTTTCCTGGTAAATTGCGTTCTCGTTGGTCAGGTCCTTTCACAGTCAAGGAATTTATACCACATGGTGCGATTGTCCTGACAAATCCTTCAGGCGAAGAGTTCACTGTCAATGGAAAAAGGGTAAAACACTATTGGGCGAAAGCTGAGATTCCAGAAGGACACATAATTCCTCTGGAGGATGCACCCACTGCCTGAAAGGCGGTGCAGTCAAGCTAATGACATTAAACAAGCGCTTGGTGGGAGGCAACCCACTGGTGAGTTTGTATAAAAGTATTTTTCCTTTTGTTTTTCGTTTTATGTTTGTGTCAGGATGAACAAGGAGCAAACACGAAATCGCATGAGCATCGACCGATACCCTATTGGTATCGGTCGACACCCTACGCGAATGAGAAAGATTCATCATGTCGACTTAAGCCTGGTATCGCTCGATACCAGGCCGTGTGTCGGTCGATACTTGATGTTCCAGCACGGTAACTTCTTGTTTTTTACAATCCTACTTGTTTCTATTGTTTTCTTTCACCAACCTTGGGCTAGATAACACTGGGGACAGTATTGTTCAAGTCTGGGGGATGTAGTCGCTGACATTGTTTTTGTTTTTCTTAGAGTCAGTGTTTTTTTAGTCATTCGTTGTTTTATTGAGTCAAAACTTTGTTAGAGACTGTGATCTTTTTCTTGAATCTATTGATCTGAGCTTGCTTCTAAGTGACCATTGTTATATAATCAGTTCAAGATCGACTAATGAAAAATCCAAAGGCTGACCAGTTAACTAGAATACACTCATGTTTCCAGCAAAGTTCTTTAAAGCCTGAGCCAAACTTTTGCACTTCATCGATGTGGTTAGTACTCATAGAGCTAGATTCCTCATTCATATCTGACAAAGGAACCCACGAGTTTAAAGTAATGGATTTTCTCTCCCCTATTATAAGTTAAAAATAAATAAATGCATTAAAAGATGAAATGATTTTCTCCTAAAAGAGGGTTAGGAATGTTTCCAGCGATCCCATTATTCTACTTGGTGAGGAATGATCACACAAAGGATTGGAAGCGAGGTTAGGATTTTCCTATGATGTCATTATTCGCCTACATCCTTTGATACATTGAGAGGGAAGAACTGGGGATTTGGTGGCAAATACCATCAATACTCGCGTCTCATACCTTGATGTGTATATGCAAATCTAAAAAGAGAAGAGAGAACATGATAAGAAATAAGTCTGGGGGAGAGAAATAATACCAGAAAGTGTGAAGTTGGATGGTTCCTTGTCATGATATTGTATGGGAAAGAATCTAGAAGGTTCTTGATATTAATCACAGCGATGAAACTGGCGAGGAAGGCTTGATTGAACGATGCTGTGAAATAATGTATGTAGTCTGGGAAGCTGCGAATGTCTACGGAGAAGTACATGGTGATTAGATTTGGAACTGGTTAAGTGATATGTGGAGCACTAAGGAAAATGGTCATTGCGATGTTTCAAGAACAGGTGAGTCTCTATGTTTTCAAACCTCTTTCTCTGGTTTAGTTTTCTGTTTCGCTTGAGGGCAAGCAAAGGCTAAGTCTGGGGGAGTTGATATATCATGGTTTTTACCCCTTTTAAGCCATGATATGAGTTCGTTTTATAGAGTCTTTCTACTATTTTGTAGTGGTTTAGAGTCTTTTACAGGTTTTAGCACGTTTGGAACATAATTGGAGATATTGGAGCTTTCTGTAGCATTTTGGATCAAAGCAGAAGGTCGTGTAGCTGAGTACCCGATATTGAAGCATCAGTGTCGACCGATACTGCCTAGTATCGGTCGACACTCATCGAAGCAGACGCGACCCGCGAGTTTAATGAAGATTTGAAGAATTGCAAAATTGCCCAGAAGTCTTTATTATTTACAAGAAGCCCCAAAACGTGATTTAGGTTATTTAATAGGATTTTACAGCCACTTTCATGGCTAGGCTTTATTTTGTTCTGGTTTTGTGAGAGAGCTTTTGAAGGGAGACAAGTCTGAAACTATGTTCGTCCGAGAGAAGATTTCGAACCCTCTTGTTACTCTTTCTATTTTATTTGATGATTTATTCAAACATGTTTATTGCTTCAATTTCCATGTCTGAGTAGATCCACTTTAGGTTTAGGGTTCTCATAAGGGTTTTCTCTGAATGCTAGATTGATTATATATTAGGATTCACTATTTGAATTAGTTCTTCACCATAGGTTGTTTCCAAAGCTAATTCTAGATTGATCACCTAGAACTTATATCTTAGGATAATTGATTAGGCACGAGAGTACGATTAATTACCTGACAGAACCTAGGGTGAGCAAAATAACTATTCGCAAAGAGATTTGGTTTAGTTGTTTTGTGAACAAATCAAACTTGAACTAAAAACTGGTTTATACTTTAGGATTCGCAAAGAGATTTGGTATTCTAGGATTTAGATTTAGATTTAGATAGTTTTCGCAACGAGAGTTGGTTAATTATACTTTAGTGATTTGAGTTCAAGAACCGCGCTAAATCTGAATCATGTTAGTTAGTTTATCTGCATTCATTGATTTCCTGAGAAATACCCTATACCTATCTTTCTCCAATCGAATTTACAACCGTTTTAATTTACATTCCGTTTTCAATATCATTGATTGTTTAGCTTTATTCTCATCTTTATAATCTATTGTGTGTCTCTCTGAGTCACTGTGTGTTGGACCCCTACTTTACTTCAACTACTGCTTAGTACTTTTAGGGTATTAATTTGAGCATATCAAACTACATAATCTAGGTGCAGTTCTAAACTTTGGTTTATCTTATCAAATCTAGCATTATGAACCAACATAAGTGAAAGATTTAACAAAGATCAACCTAAATCATCATCATCTAATCATCAAGACAATTAACTAATGATGCTAATACACACAATCAATACTAATCCTTAGGTTAAAATCACTAATCTTGACTAATTCTCTTTCAAGCAACTAATCACTATGCTAATCACTCAATCCATTAGCAAACTCTCATTTGTGGATCAATGATTAGCAAGCATTAAGAATATAAACAAGATCAACCAAAATACACCCTAGACAACTAATCTCTTAGGCTAGGAGCATAAATCCCTTGAATAGTTCGTCAAAGCATTTCATCAAACACTTGGTGTGCATGAAATGCCTTATGATCTAGATCTACTTTCTCAAGCTAGATCTAGCATTAGTAACACTAAACAAGAAAGTGAAGCAAGGATTAAGAACATAAGCATCAAGAATCAATAACCAAATCATCAAAATCAAGCTAAATCCAAAATTCAACAAAAGGGGGTCTAAAGAACATGAAGAACAAAGAAGAACACAAGAGAAAAAGAGACATAAAGATAAAGAACAAAGATTAAATAAACATAATATAAGACAATTAACTAATTATGCTAATACACACAATCAATGCTAATCCTTAGGTTAAGATCACTAATCTTGACTAATTCTCTTTCAAGCAACTAATCACTATGCTAATCACTCAATCCATTAGCAAACTCTCATTTGTGGATCAATGATTAGGAAGCATTAAAAATATAAACAAGATGAACAAAAATATACCCTAGACAACTAATCTCTTGGGCTAGAAGCATAAATCCCTTTAATAGTTCATCAAGGCATTTCATCAAATACTTGGTGTGCATGAAATGCCTTATTATCTAGATCTACTTTCTCAAGCTAGATCTAGCATTAGGAACACTAAACAAGAAAGGGAAGCAGGGATTAAGAACATAAGCATCAAGAATCAATAACCAAATCATCAAAATCAAGCTAAATCCAAAATCCAACAAAAGGGGGTCTAAAGAACATGAAGAACAAAGAAGAACACAAGAGAAAAAGAGACATAAAGATAAAGAACAAAGATTAAATAAACATAATATAAAGTTAGGTTGAAGAATCCTTCACTAGAGTGGCATGAATGATGAAGATCCATCCAAAATCATCATACGAAGAGTTTGAGAGAAAATCCAACTCTAGGAAAAAAAAGCTTAGATCTAAAAATTAGGTTTTTTCACTATTTAAAATGGTTTGGGTCGGACCGGGTCAACCCGGGACAAACCGAGTATTGACCCGGCCGAATCTGGGTTATGGTCAAGAACGCATGTAGTGAATCAGCCATAACTCCTGAACCTGACATCGGAATGACCTCACATCACCTCCAGAAGACAGCCAACTCAATTATCTACAACTTTGATGAAGAACGCAGAATCTGAATCTGAGTGGACCCCTTCGTATGGATTGATCTTTCAGACGTCATATTTAGAGCAGAACTCGTTTAGATGCCAGACAGACACGTCCTTGCTATATTTGCCATATCCCTTGAACGGCCGATTTGAATGACATGGAACCACCACTCAACGAAAGTCAGCTCGATTTTCTATGAATTTCATGAAGACCTCAGATTAAACTGGTTACGGGAAGGTATTCAATTGGCATGATCTTTGAGTCACTTCGGCTGGTGCTGTATATTGGATGTTTGGACCGGGTGAAGTTAACCGAGTGGATCTTGGTCGGTTGAGATTTGTCTTGTCTATAACCGAGCATGATCTGGTCGGTTAGCTTTGGTCGGTTGAGTTGCCTGTGCTAGAACAGACCCCATTAGACCATGCCAATGGTGCAAAGTGCGTTTTCTCGGCCAGGCGGATACGTCTTCAGTAAAACTGCGGTAACTCACGAACCACTTGTCCGAATGGCCTGATTCAAACTTTCCTGGACAGATTACTCACGCATCTACAACTTTGATGAATGTTATCCAAGCTTATTCAGATCGGAGGGTCTCCGTCCAGCCACGCCTTTCGGGCCTCTCGGATGGATTTTGCATTCCACTTTGGTCCAACTCTCCAAATATGCCCAATTGTCTCCAAATCACCTAAAAACACTCCTTATGCATGCTATACTCACTAAAACCTAGTGCAAGCATATATTACTCTAATTTATACCTAAATGCCATAAAAACTATGTAAAACACATGCATGAGACACAAAACAATAACAAAAATGCATGCTAAAGAAAGGTAAAATATGGGAATATCATTGAGATATAAGGACTTGTGGGACGATTCCTCCAAAATATGCCCTTATTGTGTTTGTTGAAAGATTTCTTTGAGGCAGATGGATTAGGGGTATTACGGTCTCAAGGTTTAAGCCAGCATATGTAGACCCAAAGCTCAATGATTTGTTGAATCTCTTAAACATTCATTCATGAGTTGCCAATTTAGCTTCTGTTTTCGGTTTTTTTTGTTTTGCTACCTTATGTCTTCATTGAATTTATTAACTGAGCTCTTCTTTAATTTATGGTATTTACTAACGAGAAGAGTGATAAGAACAAAGAAAGAGAATGCACGTTTCATTAGGCTATTCTTTTTATTTCCATTCAAAGTCAAAGCACATTAGTTTTCAAATTGAAAAGCAGTCGTTCATATTCACTAATTTATATTTTTCTCTTTTTTAAGGTACCTGAGGGTGACTTCAAAGCATAGCCCATGTGTTGACAATGAGTATGCTGCCGTAGTGCAGCGATTTTACAAAAGCAAACAAGGTGATTTCCCATTTCTAAATCTCTTTTAAATTATTTTAAAATGATATGTTTTCAGTCCACTTGCTTATAATCATTGATTCAAATTTTTCGTTGTTCTGTTTGTTATTGGAACCAAGTTAATTAGTTCGCATTCCTCTTTAAATTCTATTTGATTCTTCTAAGAAAGCGAGCTGGTTAACGTCAAAAAAAAAAGAAAGAAAGCGAGCCGGTTTAGAGTGTTGATCTTAGTCGAAATCAAAAAGGTAAAAGAGCAGGATCAATTTCTCCAATGCGAATCAGATGGCACTATACACAATTTGTTTTTTTTTTTGATGGACCATACATCTCTCTCACAATACAGCCATAGATTTCAAATGAATCCTACGTCTCAGGCTCTCATCCCATGTTATATATATTGACTATGATATCAATCGCATGAAAGCTGTGGTGTATGAGTAAGTTGCCAATAATTAAATGAGATACTTTAATCTTGTCTTCATGCCATTTGTTTATCTCTCTCCTTTGTTTCTTACCTCTTTCAGCTACAATGTAAAACATTGTTCACTAACATCTAGATCACTCCAAAAGGTTGTTGTTGCTTTCACTACAAGAAAACATGGATATTTTCGACGGCCAAATCCGTCGGAAATCCGTCGGAAAAGGCCTTTTCCGACGGATTTAAGCTGTTGGTTACAGTTCGTCTGAAATATGGTTTCCGTCGGAATCCGTCCGAATTTTCCGACGCATCTTGGCCGTCGGAAATCCGTCGGTATTTTCCGACGGATCATGGCCGTAGGAAATCCGTCGGTATTTTCCGACGGATTTCCGACCGCGTACTTTCCGACAAATACTCCGACGGATATTCGGTCGGAAATTCCGTCGGAAGTCCGTCAGGAATTTCCGACGGACTTCCGACGGATATATTACCGACAGAATTTCCGACGGATGGTGATCGGATGAATTTGTCGGAAGTCCGTCGGAAATCCGTCGGAAAATTCCGACGGAGTTACGACGGATAAGATCGGAAGTTATCTCGGAAGTCCGTCGGTTCTTCGTCGGAAATAGGTTCCGACGGATTTACGACGGTAACTTATTCCGACGGTTTTCCGACCGTTTTCCGACGGAATTGCAACGTATTTTGAATTTTATTTAATTATTTATTTTTTGAAATTTATATATTAAAATTATATAAATTAGAAATATAAATTAAAAATAGAAATAATAAATATATAAATTCATTAAACAAAATTAAAAAATTCATTACACATTAAAAAAAATTGTTCAAAAAAAAAGCATTAAAAGAAAATATTTAAGCGGTTGGAGAATCCCCGTCGTCGTCGTCGGGATTATTATCCTGAAACATATGCGGAAAACATTTCTCCATCATCTTCTCCAAGCAGGAGAGCTTCTTGTTGGTAGTCTGTTGCTCCGTCCGTAGCTCTTCGACCTGCTGGTCACGGTCTTTCACCGTTTGGGTGAGCCTCTCGATTTCTACCCGGTACTCCGAAGGATAACGAGGAAGCCAGGAAGAAGATTCCTTGGTCGGAAGGGTGCCTAACCCAGCGAATCGACCTTTCACTTGCCAGGTTTGCTGCGAATAATTATAACCGATAATAATTAAATAACGAAAATAAAAAAAACGAAATGAAATTAAAACTTACCTCAAGTACAATCTGGTTTATCTCAAGTAAAAAAAAACGAAATGATATTAAAACTTACCTCAAGTAAAAAAAACGAAATGAAATTAAAACTTACCTCAAATAATATATCAATAAATAACTTACCGCGAAAGTCCGGTGCCACACGTCTTTCTCCTCGGTAGGCATGTCCGAATACTTCTCGTACGGTTTGTCCAACATGTTGTGGAGCATCCGTAATATCGCCTTGGTGATCTGAGTCGACAGCTTAAACCTGAAAACATTATGAAAAGATATAAATATGTTAAGTTTAAAAATCTAAATAAATTGAAATAATGTACAAAAATGATCTTACCAAGTGCCGTCCTCAAACTTCGGGTCGAGTCGAATGCAATGGCCCCGGTTAGGCTATCGGACTAGCTCCTCGATCTCAATGTGGCTCCGAGCAGCAGATTGCTGGGAATCTGGGATGTGAGTTCCCGAGCTCGTTGGTCCCGGAGGCGTACACCGAGAACCCCGAGAACGGCGTCCTTGGTTGCCGCCTCCCAACTGAAGAACTTCGTCGTGATCCCTACGGAAAACGGTAAAATTGTTAGTATATTAACAAAAAATTCAAAAGTTATCAAAATTTTTGAAATTTCTGGAAAAAAATTTAGAAAAAATTCAAATTTTTCAAAAAATTCAAATTTTCCAAAAAATTCAAATTTTCCAAAAAATTCAAATTTTCCGAAAAATTCAAAGTTTACTAAAAATTTAAATTTTTCAAAAAATTTCAAAATTTGGAAAAATATTTTAAAATCAGTTTTAATATATAAAAATATTTAGAAAACGTTTTATTACTACAAAAAAAAAATTAAAAACGATTTTATTACTAAAATAATATTTGAAAAACGTTTTTATTATTAAAAAAAAATATTTTAATATCAACTTAAATATATAGAAATATTTTAAAAACGTTTTTATTAGTTAAAAAATATTATAAACGATTTTAATATATACAAATATTATAAAAACGGTTTTATTACTATAAAAAAAATTTTAAAAACAATTTTAATATATACAAATATTATGAAAACGTTTTTATTACTTAACAAATATATTAAAACCATTTTTAATATATACAAATAATGTCTAAACGTTTTTATTACTTAAACAATATTTTAAAAACGATTTTAATATATACAAATATTTTTAAAAATTCAAAACATATCTAGAAACGTTTTTAAAATATTTTTAGAAAATCAAACAAGATCTAAAAACTATTTTAATATAAAGAAACGTTTTTAAAAAAATCAAAAATTTGTTTTCTAGATCTAACAATTCTAAATCAACAATCTAAACACATAAACCCTAACACTAATATTATTCTAAATAACAAATTCTATTATAACCACTTAACAAGTCACATAAATAGAATTCTAACAACCTAACTAATATATTCCCTAAAACTAACAAGATCTAAAAAAAAATTAAAGGAATTGATTAAACTTACATGGTTTTGTTGAAGAAGAATTGAGGAATTGATGAAGAGGAGTTGAGGAATTGAAGAGTAAAACTGAAATTGTGAAGAAGAAGAAGAAGAGAAGAGGGAGAAGAAGAGATTTTCGGTAAGGAAGAAGAAGAGAGAAGAGGGAGAAGAAGCGACAGAAGAGAGAGAGGAAGAAGAGAGAAATAAGGAAAAAAACTTACGCTTTGTCGATATATTTCGATGTCCGTCGGAAATCCGTCGGATTTCGAAAAATAATTTCATTTACGCGGTTGATATTCCCGCGGTCTCGAAAATATCAAAGTCCGTCGGAAATCCGTCGGAAATTTCCGACGGGTTGGAGAAGATAAGGTATATTCCTTGCATGTTTGTCGATTGGTCAGTCAACAAGCACGTGTCAAATTTTTCAGATCAGTCGGAAATTGCCGACGGATTTCCGACGGAATTAGGGTATATTTGGGGTTTAGGGTTTCTTTATATGATTTAGGGACATGTAATTTACATGTTTCATTCAATATATATATTAAGTTCATCAATATTAAAGGCTTTGCATTAGTTTAAAAATTATACAACATCAAAACATATCATTTCACATAAATCAACTATATCTTATACTATAACTTATACAAACACTTCCATCAAAATTTATAAATTCTATATAACACATTTTCTTGATGTATATACAAGGTTAACCTATTTTATATACATCATACAAGTGTTTTTAAACTTTTGCCACAAAAAAAAACCTATACCCTATACCCTAAACAAGATTTTTGAATATATCCGTCGGAAATTTCCGACGGAGTTCCGACGGATATATTCAAAAATCTTGTTTAGGGTATAGTGTATAGGTTTTTTTTTGTGGCAAAAGTTTACTAACACTTGTATGATGTATATAAAATATGTTAACCTTGTATATACATCAAGAAAATGTGTTATATAGAATTTATTTAGAAGTTATATAGGTTAACCTTATACCGAGATTTGCGGCAAAAACGACATGTCGTACGGTCTGCGTCCTCTCTCCAGTAGAGCATACAGTTGTCTATGCATACATCTATCATCTGATACGGCAATCCTAGACCTTGAACAAGTTTCTGTATCTCATAGTATGATGCCGGTGCAAGATTATCTTCTGGCAAAATTTCTTTCACAAAATCAGCGATTGCATCCACGCACTCCTCACTCAAATTGAAATCCGTCTTTATACCCATCATCCTTGTTGCAGTTGATAAAGGGGAATGTTCACCTCTACACCCATCATATAACGGATGTTTAGCAGCGTCTAACATATCAAAGAATCTCCGAGCTTCTAAATTAGGTTCTTCTCCTCTATCTCCATACTCAGCTACCGATGGTATACTTTCACGAAATGCATCGTTCACTATCTGAACATGACCTACAGTACTTTGTACTTCCATTGCGGGTTCTTCTAAGCTAGTGTTATCCCCAATATAATGTTCACTAGTACTAGCATAATTATCCACCATTGTATCATTTTCTCCATGATAATACCAAATCTTGTAACCCGGCATAAACCCATGACAATACAAGTGTGACCATACTTCATCTATCACAATAAATCTACGATTCCCACAATTGGTACAAGGGCAATAGATTTTACCGGATTTGTTTTGCTTTCTTCTGCATACCCGCAAATGCCATGAATTCCTGTAGACCTTCTTTGAATTCCTCCGTAACTAGGCCCGTGTCCGGAATTTGATGAGGCTTGTCCATCCATGATCGAAAATAATTATAAGGATTTGAAGAAGACATTTTCGTAAGGAATTAGATAACAGAGATTTTTTTTTTGTGATATGAAGCGTGGAAACGTTTTTATAAAGAAAAATTTGTGCATTTTCCGACGGATTTCCGACGGATATATAAAGTAGATATTATGGATGTCGGCAACCATGTCGGAAATCCGTCGGAAAATTCCGACGGATGAACGTCGTCGGAAATCTGTCGGCAGTATGTCGGCAACATCAGAATTCGTCAAAAAGTCGTCGGAAATCTGTCGAAAAGTGTCCGACGGATTATAATCGTCGAAAATCCGTCGGAAATTCCGACGTGTTAACATTTCCGATGGAATTCCGACGGATTTCCGACGGAATTCCGACGGATTTCCGACGGATGAGAAGTTATTCGGAAATCCGTCGGAAAGTCGTCCGAAATTTCCGACGGAATTATTGCCGTCGGAAATACCCCTGTTTTCTTGTAGTGTTTGGAACCAGATTCTAAACTTTCACAACTTCTTATAGGTAAACTCTCTTCTTTGTTATGTACTTTCGTTCACATGCCAATTTTCAAGAAATCAAGCTTTAAGTTTTGGCTCTGGTTTTACAGTGTAACAATTCTGAGATAAACTGACACCTCTTGCAGTTTCATGGTTTACTGCAGAAGCTTGTGATGATTAAGACTATAATGATAATGGGGATCATATTCACTAATTTATACTTTCACTATTTATTACAGATACTCCAAGGAATATAAGGAAGAAGACGTTTACACCGGAGCCACAAAAGATGCAGGAAACCATGTTGTAAGAATATTTATTCTTATATGTGACATATGTGTCTAGGTTTAATATTAAAGATCAAGTTCATATTAAACTTAGAGAAATTCTAATATAAAAGACGAACACCGTGATGGATCGGTTTCGATAACAGTATTATAATTTGAGTGTATTGATAACCCTCTTCCTTACCTTATGATATTAAAGTCTTTCATTAATGATCATCTGAAGTAACGAATGGATAGCTATGAAATTACTTAGCTATTAAGTAACGAATGGATAGCTATGAAGTTACTTAGCTATGAAGTAACAAATGGATATCTATGAAGTAACGAATGGATAGCTATGAAGTTACTTAGCTATGAAATAACGAATGGATAGCTATGAAGTGAATTAATTAGCTATGAAGTAATTGATGGACGGTTAAGATTAAGTCTTAGCTATGAAGTAAATTACTTAGTTATGAAGTAATCTCCTACTATATATAGATGTTTTAGCATCATTATAGAAAAACATTAGAAACGAAAAGTTTACTTCAGAGAGAAACGAAAGTCAGAAAGATTCAGATCTCTTCTCCATCAAAAAGATCATAAAAGTAAAAGGTTAAGGCAAGAAGAAATCAATTCATAATAAGCATAATCAAAGCATGGATCAAGGTTAGTGTTTCTTCTTTTATAATGAAATGATTATGGTATGATTAAATCGAATCTAGTTCATCTTGGGATTGATTTCATGAACTGAAATCAGAAAAGTAATTTACATTTGGTATCAGAGCATACTAGATTTGTTTAATTCACCATGCATGTAATTGTTATAATTTAAGAGAGCACCATTAAAAACGAAACTAGAACCGCCGGTTTGGTTTTGTATAGTTGGTGTCTCATATGTTTTAAAAGCACGCTTAAATTTGTTTTGGTATTATAATAGAATAAAATGTCTCCGCTGTGCATTTTAATAAAGGAAAATTTGTGTTATGAAATATTAGCAAAATATAAGGTTATTTGCCCATTAAAGTCTCAATGTTTATATTGTAATATAACATGTTAGTCACCAAAGTGGCCTTGTTATATTACACATATATACATTGAGAGAATAATAGAATTTATCAATTGATCATGATTAAAGAGATGCTATAAATAACATAAAAGTTTTGATTGATCAATTGTTTTATTATCTATGTTCTAGGAGATCACCCAAATGTGGATCATTGAATATAGTTAGTAATATGAAAAGGATTAATCATTTCTTACTATAATCAATAGTATGTATACCCAAAGGTAGCATGCTTATTTGATTTGTGTATGATTTGATTAGTTGTAAAAGTATAAATTTAGCATCGATGAAAGTGCATGTATTTAAGTATTGCCCAAAGGTTGCTTAAATTTATGCTTTGAATCTGTATTAAAGTCTCAAAGCACTAATAGGTAAGCATGTATAAATATTGCAGCTTCATTAAATATGTTTGCATATGCTAACTCTGTCGTAAAGTTCAATGGGCTTAATTATGGAGAGTGGTCCGAACAGATCCGGTTTACACTGGGTGTCCTGGCATTGGACTCATCCATACTAACTGAAGAGGTACCCTCAACCATTACAGAAGAGAGCTCTGAATCTGAAAAGTCTCGGTATGAGAGATGGGAGCGATCTAACAGGTTGAGCTTAAACCTTATGAGAATGACGATGGCGGAAAGTAGTAAGCCATCTATGCCTAAGAAATAGAAAGCGAGGGAATTCTTACAGAAAATTAAGGAGTGTTCACAGTCGGATTTGGCTGATAAGTCAATTGTAGGAAGCTTAATGAATGATCTTACTACAAGAAAGTTTGACTGGTCTCAGCCAATCCATGATCATGTGGCGCACATGTCTAATTTGGCAGGAAAGTTAACGACCTTAGGAATGGAGGTTCGTGAACAGTTCTTGGTCCAGTTCATCATGAACTCTCTTCCTTTTGAGTTTAGCCAGTTCCAGGTGAATTACAACACCATTAAAGAAAAGCGAAACTTTAAGGAATTAAAGGCTATGCTGGTACAAGAGGAAGGGAGATTAAAGCAGATGATGGATCAAGTTGCGAATCTCGCAGGTTTTGGAAGTGACAGCAGCAGTAAAGGAAAACCAAGTAGAAAGGACAAAGTGAAGGATAAAACTTTCGTTAAAGAACATGAAAGTAAAATCCGTAAGTAAATGAAGTGTTTCTTTTGCAAGCAAAAGGGACATTTCAAGAAAGATTGTCCAAAAAAGAAAGGCATGGTTCGAAAAGAAAGGTAAACATCATGTTTTTTTGTTTGCTCTGAATTGAACCTTATAGAAGTGCCTAATAAAACTTGGTGGTTTGATTCTGATGCTACTACTCATGTGTCTCATACTTGAAAGTCGAGGCGTTAAGCGTAGTGCATCGGATGAAAGTTCTGTTTTCTTGTGGCATCAAAGATTAGGTCACATTTCCAAAGAAAGGATTATGAGGTTGGTAAAGAATGAGATTCTTCCTCCATTTTATTTTAGTGACCTAAATGTATGTGTAGACTGCATTAAAGGAAAGCAGACTAAACATATTGTAAAGAAACCAGCCACTAGAAGCACTCAACTTTTAGAGTTACTACATATCGATGTATGTGGCCCTTTTGATGCTCCTTCTTGGAGCGGTGAAAAGTACTTTATCACCTTTAGCGATGATCACTCACGTTATGGATATACATATCTACTGCATGAAAAGACTAAATCAGTGAATGTTCTAGAGGTTTTCATTGATGAAGTGAAAAGGCAGTTAGATAGAAAGATAAAGGTTGTGAGGTCAGATAGAGGTGGTGAGTTTTATGGAAAATTTAATGGAAGTGGACAATGTCTAGGTCCATTTGCAAAGTTACTTAAAAGTAAAGGCATTTGTGCACAGTATACAATGCCGGGTACACCTCAGCAGAATGGTGTAGCGAGAGGCGGAATCGTACTTTAATGGATATGGTTAGGAGCATGTTAAGTAATTGTTCATTACCTCTTTCATTGTGGGTATATGTATTAAAGACTGCAACGTATGTGTTGAATAGGGTTCCTAGTAAGACAGTTCCTAAGACCCCTTATGAACTGTGGACGGGAAGGAATCCTAGCTTAAGGCATTTACGTGTCTGGGGTTGTCCAGCAGAAGTAAGGCTATATAACCCAAATGAAAAGAAACTTGATACTAGGACTGTCACTGGATTTTTCATTGGCTATCCTGAAAATTCAAAGGGGCATACTTTTTGGGTATACTTTTTACTGTCCTAACCATAGTACGAGAATAGTTGAGACGGGCAATGCTCGGTTCATTGAGAACGGTGAAACTAGTGGGAGTGGTGAATCACGGAAGGTTGATATTAAAGAAATAAAAGTTGGACTTCCTTCACCTGGTATTACACCTAAGGTAGTTGTTCCTATTGTTGCATTACAGTCCAATGACGCAATAGAACAACATGATGGTGTGCAAAACCCACTAGCTGAAAGTACAGATAATGAACATGTTATAATTCAAGAAGAGAATAGTGTACCACAAGAACCATTAAGGCGATCTGAAAGGGAAAGAAGATCTGCCATTTCAGATGACTATATGGTTTACACTATTGAAAATGAATGTGACTTAAGCATTGATGAAGACCCGAACTCATTCCGAAAGGCCATCAAAAGTGACAATTATGAAAAGTGGTTGGTCGCTTCGAAAGAAGAAATAAAGTCCATGGATGATAATAAAGTATGGGACTTAGTAGAGTTACCTAACGGTTTCAAGACCGTTGGTTCTAAATGGGTCCTTAAGACTAAATGCGACTCGAAAGGTAAAATTGAAAGGTACAAGGCTCGCCTTGTTGCTAAGGGTTTCACCCAAAAGGACGGTATCGACTATAAAGAGACCTTCTCTCCAGTTTTAAAGAAGGATTCTCTAAGATTTGTTTTGGCTTTGGTGGCTCAGTATGATCTTGAGTTTCACCAAATGGATGTGAAAACCGTCTTTCTGAATGGAGAGCTTGAGGAAGAAGTATATATGGACCAACCTGAAGGATTTGTGGCCACAGGAAAATAACATATGGTATGTAAGCTGAGAAAGTCAATATATGGACTAAAACAAGCTTCCAGGCAATGGTATCTGAAATTTAATGATACCATTATGTCATACGGTTTTGTAGAGATCATCGTTGATCGGTGTATCTACATTAAGGTCAGTGGGAGCAAATTTGTGATTTTAGTATTATATGTTGATGATATTTTGCTTGCTGCAAATGACATGGGCATGCTACATGATATTAAGAAGTATCTCTCTAAGAACTTTGAAATGAAAGATATGGGTGAGGCATCCTATGTGATCGGAATAGAAATACTTAGAGATAGATCACAAGGATTGTTAAGTTTGTCTCAAAAAGGATATATCAATAAAATCTTAGAGAGATATAAAATAAAAAAATGCTCTGCAGGGATAACTCAAATTCAAAAAGGGGACAAGTTCAGTAAAATGCAATGTCCTAAAAATGAATTGGAGCGTAAAGAAATGGAAATAATTCCTTACGCATTGGTGGTTGGGAGTTTGAACTATGTTCAGACATGTACTCGACCAGATATCAACTTTGTTGTTGGTATGTTGGGTCGATATCAAAGTAATCCCGAAATAGACCACTGGAAAGCTGCAAAGAAGGTTCTTAGGATGCGTCGATAGCAGAAAATCGACGTTTGGCTATTTTTTCCTATTAGTTGGAGGAGCAGTATCATGTAAAAGTGGAAAGCGGTCTGTCATTGCTACTTCCACTATGGAGGCTGAATTCGTGGCATGCTTTGAGGCCACAATTCACGCATTGTGGTTGCGGAACTTTATCTCAGGGCTTAAAATTGTCGACAGTATAGAGAAGCCGCTGAGAATTTATTGTGATAATTCCGCAACTGTCTTCTTTTCAAAGTATGACAAGTACTCAAAGGGTGCTAAGAACATGGAGTTAAAGTACTTGTCTGTCAAAGAAGAAGTGCAGAAACGTAAAGTATCTTTTGAGTATATAAAAACGGATATGATAGTAGCGGATCCGTTAACTAAAGGATCACCACCCAAAGTGTTTATTGGCCATGCGGAAGGTATGGGTATTATGGATAAAGCCTTGCTATTTTAGTTATGGTTTGCTCATTATGGGTGTGACACTTTTGAACTCACTTATGGTTATGTTTCTGGTTCATAAAGTATGTTATCATTAAAGTGTGTACGTAAGGTTCGTAGATAACATACGGTTGGTTTGAGAATAAAAGTTATTCTCAACGTTAGGTTTGTTTGAGAATAAAGGTTCTTCTCAACGTAAGGTTAGTTAGAGAATAAATGTTCTTCTCAACGTAAGGCTAGCTTGAGAATTAAATGTTTTCTCAACATAAAGAAAGTTATATATATAAAATTTGGATTGATTGTGATACATGGAAGGAAGCATGTCGATTAAATGACTTGTGACCGCCATGATTCGATCTATTCTGATTTTATTGTTATAGTTAAAAGTTAAGTGGACTTGATATAAAACTGCGCATTAAAGTTAATTAAATCATCAAGTTGACACAAATGTCAAGTGGGAGAATGTAAGAATATTTATTCTTATATGTGACATATGTGTATAGGTTTAATATTAAAGATCAAGTTCATATTAAACTTAAAGAAATTCTAATATAAAAGACGAACACCGTGATGGATCGGTTTCGATAACAGTATTATAATTTGGGTGTATTGATAACCTTCTTCCTTACCTTATGATATTAAAGTCTTTCATTAATGATCATCTGAAGTAACGAATGGATAGCAATTACTTAGCTATGAAGTAACGAATGGATAGGTATGAAGTTACTTAGCTATGAAGTAACGAATGGATAGCTATGAAGTAACGAATGGATAGCTATGAAGTTACTTAGCTATGAAGTAACGAATGGATAAGTATGAAGTGAATTAATTAGCTATGAAGTGAATTAATTAGCTGTGAAGTAATGGATAGACGGTTAAGATTAAGTCGTAGCTATGAAGTAAATTACTTAGTTATGAAGTAAATTACTTAGTTATGAAGTAATCTCCTACTATATATAGATGTTTTAGCATCATTATTGAAAAACATTAGAAACGAAAAGTTTACTTCAGAGAGAAACGAAAGTCAGAAAGATTCAGATCTCTTCTCCATCAAAAAAAATCATAAAAGTAAAAGGTTAAGGCAAGAAAAAATCAATTCATAACAAGCATAATCAAAGCATGGATCAAGGTTAATGTTTCTTCTTTTATAATGAAATGATTATGGTAGGATTAAATCGAATCTAGTTCATCTTGGGATTGATTTCATGAACTGAAATCAGAAAAGTAATTTGCACATGTCTCTCTTCATAGCACAAGCACGCACTGATAAGCACAAGTAGTTCATAGTTCACTGAGAAAAACTAGGAATCTTTTAATATGTGCACTTTCCTTAATTAAACCAATATATCGCAATGAGTTTGAATTTAAGTTGCAATGTTGGTCAATCATTTGCTTCAGGAGCATCTCAACGATGAAATGGTGGTACTTGCGAGACAGCTCAAGGAGAATAGCCTCATGATAAGCTAATATGTAAATGCTAAACTTCTTCCTCACAAACCCCATTATTGTTACTATTATCATCTATTGGTTCATATATTGTTTTTATCGGCTTCGTTGGTCTTAACACTTTTGTTGTTGTTGTGGTTGTTGTGGATTCATTAACAAAAGATACTTGACTCTACCGAGGGGGTCATTGTGTAAAGCTTAGCGAGCACGGGACATGCAAACGTGAGTCACAAAGATATATTCAAAGTCTTCAAAGACGAGTTGCTTCGAGTGGCTCTGGATCTTGGGCATGACGTGACCTGCGTGTGTTCAGAATAGTTGTCATGTTGATCCAATATAACATATGGTTGGGAGATAAAATTAGTGAAATTGTAAGGAACATTTCAGTCCCTTTATTCTACGGTTGGTAAAGTGGCTTTGTAAATTCTATAAAGAAACAAATAGAAAGAAAAAAAGGCAAACCAACAACGCCTTCCGGAATAAAAAAAAGAAGAAGAAGGTTTTGACTTAGCCCTTCGGTAATAAACTGAAATTGTCAGAGATACTTATAATCTTATACATTATTAGTTCATATTCAAATTCGAACTGTATATTAAATCTATAGACAATAAATACCGAACATCAAAATAATCCCATGCCAAACGTATATCCATTAAACCATCATATTAATGACTCAACTATTTAATTATACAATTACAAAAAAAAACTATTTAATTATACTAGGTGATTACCCATCATATAAGAAAGATTCGGTATTGAAGCTCCCAAATGACAACGGAAGCGGATGAACGGTGTTCTTCTGAGTCAAAAGGCGTCCTTTCTGTCGAAGCTGCAAACACCAACTATCTTTTTGAAAAGGTTCAATTTCTCACTTCTTCTTTTTCCTAAATCTTGTTTTGGAAATGAGAATTTTTTTTTTTTTAATTTCCCTAGTCACAATTGTGTGGAACTGTTCTACTTTTAGAGCTTCTTATTTTGGGTTAACCACTGATGAGAAATGTTTAAGTGTGTTTTGTCTTCCTGCATGTTTTTTAATTCGGGTAAGAATTTATGTGTCAGTATATATTAATTCGGGTAAGAATTTATCTTCCTGCATGTTTTTTAATTCTCTGGATTTTTCTGTGTTTTGTGACTTATGGAACTCAGTAGGTTTTGAGATATCCTTATATATGTCTAATGTTAGCTTCAGTGATCTAATTTCATTTTCGCATACTTTGATTTCGCTATTAATGATTCAAGATCTTTGTGGAATTGGTTCATATGAATTCCTCAGTAGTACAAATGAGTAATGGTGGACGTTTTAAGAAATTTGACCCCCCAAAAAAGTAAGAAGCGTCGTAACACTACAAAAAAAAGCATGTATTACATCACTTAAATTGTATCACAAAAATAAATGATATTATTTTGAATCATTTATTAGCAATTGATATAAACAAATGTAGTTTAACATCAATTGATAACTGATTTTACTATTAGTTAATTTAACATAATTCAATCCTAAATGATACAAAATTTTATTAATTTGGATCACTTTATGAGAAGTGATACAAAAATATGAATGCACATCAATTAGATAATCGATGCATCTACAACTTTTTGTTAACATCATTTAAAAAAATGATACAAATATTACATCAATAAAAAATTGATGCTAATAAATTTTTAATTACCTTTGATGTTTGTCCCACATCGAGAACTAAAGAAGAAAGTGAAAGGTTTTGTTTCTTATAAATAAGTACAATTTATCTACAGATTCTAAAACCCAATATTGACGTGTTTTCTAAATAAAAATAAATAAATTATTTGTGAAATAATTTATAATATAATATTAAAATAATTTATAAAAGTTCGTACTAATTTTAAATTATTAAATTATTACACATATTTTAAAGTTGATAATTATAATATAATATTACCATCATTTATATTAATTGATGCAAATATTTAACATCATTTTTTGTAACCGACACAAATTAACATTGATTATAATAATCAATGCAAATATTTATATCAATTGCTTAAACTGATGCAAATATTTATATCAGTTGCTTAAACTGATGTAAAATATTTTCACAACTGATGTAAATATTTGCATCACCACTTTCAGAGTCACTTATTTAAGTGATGTAAATTTTTTTTACATCATTTATAACTAATGCAAATCTATAAAATAAATGATGTGAAACATACTTTTTTGTAGTGAATTATAATTAAGTTAGCTTTTGTATCGTTTGAACCTTACTATGGTGATAAGAATCATAAATAGATATTTAAAAATTAGTCTCTAACCGAGCAAGTTGAAACTAAAATTGAGTGTATTTTGGGTTTTCTTTTATACAAGATGTCATACAAAAATTTCAATCACAAATATAAAATTGTATTAAAACATTTTTCTAAACACAATAACACCATAAAAACTCGCGCATAGCGCGGGTATTCACCAAGTAATAATAAAAGAAGAAGCGAGGCTTTGTGAGTTTCGCAAGGAAAAATGGTTTCGTACCCGGATGCCACCCAACGACATATCGGCGTAGGCCCTGTCATTAATCAAGACACCCAAAGGAGGGAGACGGACTTCGGGGCCAATGATATGCACAAGGATGGCAGCGGACGAAGCAGCATCATCAACAATCGTTTCAGGAAGAGAATAATCAACGGAATCGGAATCATCGGTCCTCTTCTCTTTCGCAGCTTCACCTCGGTTGCCGCATGATAAGGGGCGTTTTTGACCCCGCCTATTGGCATGCTTCGCCAAAGCCTCAGCAGAGGGCCGAGACACGAGACCCTTCTCTCCATCTTTTGGAACAGGAACCTCGGGGGAGACCACGGGTGTTCGCCTCGGCAACACCCCCGGAAGCCGCCTCGGCAACAATCACCCTAGGAGCAGAAAAAGTAACCTCGTGAGCTGCCATTACGGCTCCTCCAGCGGCTCGCCTTGCTGCTTCTCACGCCTCTCTCGCCTCCTTATCACGGGCGGATACCTTCTCCATTATTGTCGTTCTTAGATCCTCTGAAGACGAAGGGTCTGAACTAACCGAGACTCCACTAATAAGGGCTCGGGCTTTCTCTACTCTCCGAACGAGAAATGTTTTCCCCAGTGCACCTTCCTCGCCTTCAGCACGCCAAACACTTCGTCTAGTTCGGACGGAACCGGTGGAAGAAAGTCATGACCTGCAAAAAAGAAGTCGGATCAGAAAACTAAATTAAATAACGAACTTAGCCAAAATCTACAGGTCGGCTACCAATTGGTCCCCAGTTCGTCTTGACTGATTGAAGACAGTCGCTGTCAACGGAAGCCTCGGAAATGTTAACGAAGAAGAAGTGATCTTCCCAACCAATATCCTTGCTCGGAAACCCCGTGACGATTCTCCTGTTCTTATCTTGTTACCAATGTAGAAGTTAGCGGCGAAGAATTTGAAACCCTACGGATGTCCAGCAAATTTCAGAGATGATCAACAGTCACTTCAACGTCGCATTCGAAACTGCGAATCAGGATCCCTACGATGTGACGAAGCCCCCGAACTTTGATTTGCTTGCTAAACAAATATTGATTAGTTTAGTTTATTAGTTTAATAAAATGATTTTAAATATTTAATTATATGACAAATTTATGTTTAATTTTAAATTTGTTTATTACCAATATCATTATTATTATGTTTAATTATATGACAAATAATTAACAAGTAAAGCTATTTATATTATTAGTTCATTTATAATAATGATATTAAATTATTCAAATATATAAACTTATTGAATGACTATGGTTTTATGACAGTAAGATAAATTATCTTATTAGACTATATGGTTTTACATAACATAAATGTTATTGTTGGTCAATGATATACTAGTGCATATTTAATATGTAATAGTAAATATTTTAATGTCAATAAATATTTACCAAATCTATGCACTATAATTATGCAATAGTAAATAGTCTAATAACCATATTTTATAACTATGATTCTTGAACTTAGGCATTTCACACCCGGAATGAGTTAGATGAATTGTTTGAACCGAACCTTTTGTGAGCTTTGCATATCCTAGCCAACGGAAGTTGTTGTCTATGGTTTTTAGTGAACAATTGGACTTGTTATTAATGATCATTGGTCATGGGATTGTGAATGGGAGTTTATGACGGTTGATGACCGATGTAGGGATTGATATCACGGAAGTGGATTAGTCTATAAATTGAGTTCCATGTTCTAAGATAGTGATTAATGCTTATAACTTTTTAAAAATTTAACTATTTTGACATATGTGATGATATTGACAAAATAGTCTATTACATATGGTTAACCATAGTCATGATATTAAAATAGTTTATATTTGGTTATTAAAACCATATTAAACCAATTAGACTAATAATAAAACCATAGTAACATTCAAAACTATTTAATAACATATTGACAAGTAATAAAAAAAACTTACGAAATGATTATTAAACTAATAATTTAATAGTCATATTAAATTATAAAATTGAACATAATCATCAGAACTACACTATCTTGATTAAAAGGATGAAAGGTGATACAGAGATCACGATGCAACGGAAATATTGGTAATATTAGTTTTTGCTGTTAATTTCTCGAATAACCGGGATAGTAAACTTTATAAGACTGTTAAATGGTCGAAACAAATATCAAATTAAAACAAAAGAGATAAGGGATAGATTTCAATTTTTATTTATCAAGACCTAAACTCCCTAGAAAAAAAATTAAACATAAAAAACTTCAAACTTTTTCTAAGAAAGCTCAAAAACTCTAAAAAACCATAATTTTCGCCAATGTGGTGGTGGTTCAGAAAGGGAAATGGCGAATTTGTATCGATTTCTCCGACCTTAATAAGACATGTTCGAAGGGACACGGTTGTTAATCTTTATGGATGTCTTTTCTGGTTACAACCAGATCGACTTCCACCCAACGGATAAGGAAAAAAAATCGTTCACTACTTCTACACGATGATGCATTTCGGACTAAAGAACGCATGAGTAATATATCAAATGTAATCAACAAGATGTTCGAAGAATATATTGGCGAAACCATGGAGGTGTACGTGGACAATATGTTGGTGAAGTCACTAAAAACTGGAGACAACATCGTTCACCTGAAAAATTCCTTCGAGATCCTTTGAAAATACAAAACAAAGTTGAACCCCCCCCCCCCAAAATGTTCCTCTGGGGTCTCATCGGGACGTGTAAAACTAAGCACAAGGTTTAGGTGAATTTTTTGTGTATTCCGTAAGAGCCGATGTTACAATATATGTACAGGAAACAACTAGAGAAAATCCCTCTTCACCAAGCAATCAAATATACGGTATCCAAAATAACAGTATATGCCGAATATACGCAATCTTCTTTTCCCTCCAATATCTTCTTTGCATGTAAGATATATTCACTTGCCGTTTTCATCTCAACAGCCCCCCCCCCCCCCCCCTCAAGTGGGAGCGTGGGGATTGCATGTTCCCAACTTTGACATAAGATGCTCAAACTCACGACGGTCAAGGGCTTTCGTAAATAAGTCCACAAGCTGATCCGTTGTGCTCACCTTCCGTGTGACAATAGTCCCGTCTTCAATAATATCCCGAACAATGTGGCAGTCGATCTCAGCATGTTTGGTTCGTTCGTGAAATACCGGATTTGCAGCAATGTATAATGCAGTTTGATTGTCACAATACATGTCCATTGGTGTCACGTCGGGTATCCCAAAATCAATAACAATTTGCCGTAACCACTTCAATTCATCTAAGAGCTTGGACATGCATCAATACTCCCGCCTCTGCAGAGGAATGAGAAACAACTTCTTGTTTCTTTGTTTTCTACGAAATTGGTGACTGTCCAAAAGTCACAAACCATCCACTAACAGACCTTCGTGTCAAAGGGCATCCAGCCCAATCAGAATCACACAGCCATGTACTTTCAGATCACAAGCAGAGCGTAGAACAATTCCTTGCACAGGCGTACCTTTTAAATATCGCACCACTCGCAAGGCCGCCTCCCAATGATCAGTACGAGGAAACTGCATGAATTGTGACAAAATATGAACGATATACGTTAAGTCTGGGCGAGTAGCAGCGAGATATATCAAACGCCGTACTAGCCTACAATATCGTTCCGGGGAACCAAGTAAAGGCCCTTCGGCGAGAGATAATTTGTGCTGCTGCACAATAGGAAAGGTTGTTGGCTTCGCACCCAACAAACCAACTTCACCGATGATGTCAAGTGTGTACTTTCGCTGACATAAGAATATACCTTCCGCATTTCGTGCTACTTTGATACCCAAAAAATACTTCAAAGGACCTAGATCCTTCATATGGAAACAATTTTCCAAGTAAGTCGCCTGAGAATCATTTCCTCCAATGATCAAATCGTCGACATACACAAGCACATACATCTCCGAGGATCCTCTTATTTTCGAGAAAAGTGAATAATCAGAGTATGCTTGATTAAAACCATATGTCTTAAGTGCATTCTTCAGTTTCGCAAACCAGCATCGGGGAGCTTGCTTAAGCCCATACAGAGATTTTCGTAAACGACATACCAGATACAGATCATCCGTCTTGAATCTAGGAGGAGGCTTCATATAGACTTCCTCCTCCAAGTCTCCGTGTAAGAATGCGTTATGCACATCCATTTGGTGCAATTCCCATTTCTTTGCCGCTGCAACGCTCAAAAACACACGAATTGTTGTCATTTTAATAACCGGAGCAAACGTTTATGTATAATCAACTCCTTCCTCTTGACAGTTTCCAAGCACGACAAGCCTCGCCTTATATCGCTCAATCGTACCATATGCCCGATACTTGATCTTGTAGACCCATTTACATCTGATTGCTCGCTTACCAGGAGGCAACAACACCAAATCCCATGTACTGTTTTCATCTAGTGCCTCAATTTCCAATCGCATGGCATCACGCCACACCTCATAAACAACGACATTACGAAAAGTGTTACGCTCTGTTTCTGCGCTTATTGCAGCTACACAAGTTATTCATGACACTGAAAAGAAACATTTTGAAAAATACATTACCAATCAATCTCAGCTACATTGAGAATGGCGTATGTGTCGTCGAAACGCTCTAGGTTTAGAATGTAGGGAAGATCCCTCTGAAAATACTCACTTGAAATGGAACGTAGACGGAGAGCGTATGATATCTCCATCTCATGAGCTACTTCGATTCAGGCACCGTGTCCGTTTATGTCAAGGAATTTTAAAGTCAACCATAGTTGAGGGTCAGATTCCAATAGGACTAGGACTAAACTTTTAAGGTTTTATTGACATTGTGGAGTAAGGGGTACTATTGCCAAAAAGTTGGAGGTATAAAAGTTCCTAACCAATTTTATTTTTAGGAAGAGAAGAGAGCTTATATGTAGTTAATTTCCAAGGTGGACCAACAATTACTGATAGATTTCACTACTTGCAAAGAAAATGCCGCAAATGGCCGAACAAAAGTTTGTATGTGTTTATAGGTAGTGCTTGGAATATGATTTTTTTTTTTTAAATCTTCATTTTCTAATCTTTTTTTTTGTTTTTGGCATATTGAAAATGTATAATCTCTCTTGGATGGCATTTTCAGTTACCTTCTTTGCCCATTTGAAGTCTACAATACTGCTATCGATCCAAAAGATATGACAAAAATATATTTATAAGAAAGATGTAAGATACATCAGCAAAAAGTCAGGGGTGCTTTTATTCATCTTGATTAGGGTGAATACAAGTAGAGAGTACATAGATAATCAACTCATATAAACTAAACAAAATGACACAAAAGCAAATATATAATTATGAAGCAAAACTAACGAACTTGCTCTGGCTATTATTTAACTCCTGCAAAATTGAGTTTTAAAACTCAACAAATATAATAAAAGTTTACTTATAACATCATCTTATTCTTAAAACAGATTGCTTTCTCCATCTCAAAACTAGGACTGAGATTCTGCAGCTGGAGATTCCGAGTTCGATATAAAAGGATAACTCTGCCAAAAAGACAAAACCGTTACCATAAATAATTTGCGAAAAGAAAATGAAACCTTTGAGAGATTTTTCAGAAAAAAAATTAAAATAAAAAAACTCACAGTTGATGAAATGGAGACTTGGCTAGTGTTTGGAGACCTTCCTTGACTTCATGCATAAAACACACTCTCTAAACTCTCTTCACCGATATATCTTAACCTGTTGAGCTCAGGCAATATCTTTTTCCGATATCCGGTCTATCTTTTCTTCTTAACTCCACGCATTGAAGCGAAAGCTTTGCTAAAGACAGAGCTTCTTCCATAGGCCAGTCTGATACTGCTGGATCAAGCATATCCTTTAGAGTCCTGAAGGATATAGACAAGATCAAGGAGAAGCACATTTTTTGATGGAGCTTCAAGTGAAGGTTTACACTAGCTAAGAAAGAGCTAAGTGTAAGAAAGACTCTAGATCATTTAGAGGGTCATGAGTCAAGTCCACTAGCAACTTATATCTCTCTCTCGTTGGCCAATTAGATGACATGTCATGAGCTAATTGGTTGGGCTGGTGAGTGTATATAGCCAATCACGTCTTATCTCTTTCGAGAGGTTGTTGTAACAGTGAGAGAAAAAGTGTGAGAAGACGAGAGAGAAAGAGCTGATATACGTTGTACCAAGAGGCTAAGTTTAGCCTGAGCTAGTGGATTCCGGTGTGCTATCACCGGCGAGAAGTAGGGCTCCGGTTAAGGACCTGAACTCGTTAAACTCGTGTGTTCTTCATTTTCTGTTTATACTTCTTTTCTTTCCAGATTCATTCTCAAGTTCGTCGATTCAATTAGAGAGAGAGAGAGAGAGAGATTAAGGCAATAATCCTCACAAATTGGTATCAGAGCGCCAGGTTCTGGTGCATATCGATTCTCCTCCAAGATGACGAATCCTTCGCGAGTTGATATCGCGATGTTCGACGGATCGGGCGACTTCGGGATTTGGAAGAAGCGTATGCTTGCGAACCTCACGGTTCAAGGTTTAAAGGATGTTCTAAAGGAGAAGATGCAAGACTCGGCATCTAAAGAAGAAGATCCAAAAGATCCTGAAGCAACAAAGAAGAAAGAACAAGACGAAGCTTCAAGACTGGAGCGGGATGAAAAGGCATTAAACATGATCTTCATGTGTGTTGGAGATCACGTTCTTAGGAAGCTGGACAAATGCTCCACAGCTGCACAAGCTTGGGAAACTCTCGACAGATTGTATATGGTAAAGACTTTACCTAATAGAGTACACTTACAACTA
Organism: Eutrema japonicum; assembly: GCA_030161315.1. NCBI lineage: Eukaryota > Viridiplantae > Streptophyta > Magnoliopsida > Brassicales > Brassicaceae > Eutrema > Eutrema japonicum. The sequence goes on from BSQW01000011.1 coordinate 46,903,606, forward strand.
AAGGTCTACTCGTTTAAAATGCAGGAATCAAGGTCAATTGATTAAAACGTGGACGACTTCTTAAAACTACTTGCGGATCTTGGAAACCTGAGTATAGAAGTTCCAGAGGAGGTCCAAGCAATCCTACTCCTCAATGCACTTCCCTCAAGGTATGATTCCCTTAAAGAAACTTTAAAGTACAGTAGAACAGGCTTGAAACTAGAAGAAGTAGCTAGTGCAGCTAAGTCTAAAGAACTGGAAAATAGAGATAAGGATGGATCTAGTTCAAAGACAATAGGTGAAGGACATTATGTTAGAGGTAGAACGGAAACTAGGACTAGTATGTACCAAGGTAATGCAGGTAAAAGTAAGAACAACAGGTCAAGATCAAGATCTAAAGATGGAAAGAGAGTATGTTGGATTTGTGGTAAGGAAGGTCACTTCAAGAAGCAGTGTTACAAATGGTTAGAAAGGAACAAAGGAAAGGCAAACAGTCAAGGACATGGTGAAGCAGGTCTGGTTAAAGATGATGCAAATGATTTGGCTGGTCTTTTGGTTTCTGAGGTTAATCTGAGCACAGAGGAAAAGGATTCAGAAGAATGGATCATGGATACAGGATGCTCCTTCCACATGACACCAAGAAAGGAACTGTTTCTCAGCTTGAAGGAACTAACAAATGGAAAGGTCAGAATGGCAAACAACACGACAACAGAAGTAAAGGGAATTGGGTCCATTAGATTCATGAATCCTGATGGTACTACCTTTTTCCTGAGCGATGTCAGATACATGCCAGAGATTTCCAGGAATCTAATGTCAATGGGGACATTGGAAGAAAAGGGTTGTGAGTTTAAAGGAGCAAGTGGTGTTTTGAAAGTCATGAAAGGCTGTATAGTCTTGATGAAAGGTATGAGAAGGCAGTCTCTCTATGTTTATCAAGGGACAGCCAAAGTTTTAGAAGCATGCACAGCAGAGCCAACAACAGAATCTGCCCTGTCAAGTGAAAATGAAGACATGACTCAACTATGGCACAGCAGACTTGGACACATAGGACAGAAGGGATTAGATGCATTAGCCAAGAGAGGATGCTTTGGCAAAAGCATAATAACATACATAAAGTTCTGTGAAGATTGTGTAATTGGCAAAACTCATAGAGTCAGCTTTGGCCCTGCTCAACATGTGACCAAGAGTAAGCTGGACTACATTCACTTAGATCTATGGGGATCTCCAAACGTCCCATTGAGTCTCAGCAAGTCTCAATACTTTATCTCATTCACAGATGATTATTCCAGAAAGGTTTGGATCTACTTCCTCAGATTCAAAGATGAAGCTTTTAAAAGCTTTGTAGATTGGAAGAAGATGGTGGAAATACAATCTGAAAGAAAAGTAAAGAAGCTACGGACTGACAATGGTTTGGAATTCTGCAACAAACAGTTTGAAGAATTCTGTAAAGAAGAAGGCATATTAAGACACAAAACATGTACTTACACGCCTCAACAAAACGGTGTAGCTGAGAGACTTAACAGAAGTATTATGAACAAGGTCAGAAGTATGCTAAGTGAATGTGGACTGGGTCAGAAATTCTGGGCAGAAGCAGCATCAACAGCAGTGTACCTAATCAACATGTCACCATCTTCAGCAATAGACTTCAAAGTCCCAGAGGAACAATGGACATCAGCCATGCCAAGCCTAAATGGTTTGAGAAGATTTGGATGTTTAGCTTACGTCCATACAGATGATGGCAAGTTAAATCCAAGGGCAAAGAAGGGAGTGTTCACAGGATATCCAGAAGGTGTAAAAGGTTTTAGAGTTTGGCTTCTCGAAGATAAAAAGGTTGTCATCAGCAGAAATGTAGTGTTTAGAGAAGACAGGGTTTACAAAAACATCAAAAATGAATCTCAAAATGAAAGTGAACCAGAAACAACAACAAGAACTCTAAGTTTGGAGTTTGGAGAAACCTCACAAGAAGAACATGGTATCTCTCAAGGTGGAGACATCTCAGGAAATGATCCAGCAACTGACACTCAAGAAAATGTAGAAACAGTAGATGAGACACATGATACAGGAGATTATCAGCTTGCAAGGGATCGCACCAGAAGGGTGATAAGCAAACCAGTTAGGTTCCTAGATTACCACTGTGATGAATCAAGTGGAGAAGATGAATATGCAGGTTATGTATGTGCGTTGTCAGAAGATGGTGGTACAGAACCGTCTTCATACCAAGAAGCTCTAAGTGATCCAGACAGTGATAGATGGACTAAGGCAGCTGATGAAGAAATGGTTTCCTTGAAGACAAATCATACTTGGGACTTAATTGACAGGCCTAAGCAACAAAGGGCTATTGGCTGCAAGTGGATCTTCAAGAGAAAACCAGGAATAGCAGGTGTGGAGGCACCCAGATTCAAAGCCAGGCTGGTGGCAAAGGGTTTCTCTCAGAATGAGGGAATAGACTACAAGGAAATCTTTGCCCCAGTTGTGAAACATGTATCAATCAGGTACTTGTTATCAGCAGTAGTCCACTACGACATGGAGCTGCAGCAAATGGACGTTAAGACAGCCTTCTTACACGGCAACCTAGATGAATACATAGTCATGGAACAGCCTGAAGGTTTTTTTGATAAGAAGCATCCAGACAAGGTTTGCCTACTGAAAAAGTCACTATATGGTTTGAAACAGTCTCCGAGACAATGGAACAAGAGGTTTGATGATTTCATGAGGCAGAATGGGTATTCAAGAAGTGAATATGACTATTGTGTTTACTTCAAAAGGCTGGAAAATGATGTCTACATATACTTACTACTTTATGTAGATGACATTCTCATAGCATCGGTTAACAAAGATCAGGTTCAGAAGCTAAAGGTTCTATTAAACACAGAATTCGACATGAAGGATCTGGGCGATGCTAAGAAGATTTTGGGTATGGAAATAGTCAGAGACAGGGTTAAAGGAGGGCTGTGGATATCTCAGGAAAGCTACTTGTTAAAGGTCTTGTCATGTTTCAATATGGATCAAGCAAAGCATGTCACTACTCCAATGGGGATTCACTTCAAGTTAAAGTCAGCAACAGATCAAGAATTACAGGATCAGTCTGAGCTTATGAGAAGTGTTCCTTATCAGAGTGCAGTGGGTAGTATCATGTACTCAATGGTTGGCACAAGGCCAGACTTAGCATATCAAGTTGGTCTGATCAGCAGGTTTATGAGCAGACCTATTAAGGAACATTGGCAGGCAGTCAAGTGGGTTCTGAGATACATCAAGGGATCAGTAGATACTCGACTAAGCTACAAGAAGAAGGGAGACTTCATTGTTAAGGGTTATTGTGATTCTGATTTCGCAGCAGACCAAGACAACAGGAGATCGATTACAGGAATGGTCTTCACTGCAGGGGGAAATGCTATCAGCTGGAGATCTTCACTGCAGAAAGTAGTTGCATTGTCCACGACAGAGGCAGAGTATGTAGCTCTTTCGGAGGCAGTTAAAGAAGGGGTTTGGTTGAAGCGACTTGCAGAAGAACTTGGTTTTTCCCAGGATTCAGTTGAGATCTATTGTGACTCGCAAAGTGCTATTGCATTGTCCAAAAATGCAGTCCATCATGAAAGGACTAAACATGTCGCAACCAAATACCATTTCATGAGGGATTTGATCAGTTTGGGAGAAGTTCAAGTGTTGAAGATAGCTACAGCGTACAACCCAGCAGATATTTTCACAAAGGTACTTCCGGTATACAAGTTGAGAGAAGCATTACAAATGCTTCAAGTTTCAAAGCATTGAAGATTGAAGAATGCATCCGGTAAATGGATGCGAGTATCCGAGTCTGGATACAAGAAGATTCACCAAGTGGGAAAAGTAATGATCATGTCTAAGGTGGAGATTTGAAGGATATAGACAAGATCAAGGAGAAGCACATTTTTTGATGGAGCTTCAAGTGAAGGTTTACACTAGCTAAGAAAGAGCTAAGTGTAAGAAAGACTCTAGATCATTTAGAGGGTCATGAGTCAAGTCCACTAGCAACTTATATCTCTCTCTCGTTGGCCAATTAGATGACATGTCATGAGCTAATTGGTTGGGCTGGTGAGTGTATATAGCCAATCACGTCTTATCTCTTTCGAGAGGTTGTTGTAACAGTGAGAGAAAAAGTGTGAGAAGACGAGAGAGAAAGAGCTGATATACGTTGTACCAAGAGGCTAAGTTTAGCCTGAGCTAGTGGATTCCGGTGTGCTATCACCGGCGAGAAGTAGGGCTCCGGTTAAGGACCTGAACTCGTTAAACTCGTGTGTTCTTCATTTTCTGTTTATACTTCTTTTCTTTCCAGATTCATTCTCAAGTTCGTCGATTCAATTAGAGAGAGAGAGAGAGAGAGAGAGATTAAGGCAATAATCCTCACAAGTCCCTTCTTCGATCGCTTGTTCCACGTAATAAGTCAAACTCATCGGCTGTTTCGCGGTCAATATCTGCAAAAGCATGATCCCGAGCGAATAAACATCTCATTTCACACCCAACATTCCGGTTTGTTGGTACTCAGGATCAATGTAACAGAAAGTTCCTGCAGCTGAAGTGACTCTGTACTGTGTAATGTTCTCTGCTACTGCAGGGACTAATCTCGCTAGCCCGACATCACTGATCTTGCTAACGTAATTGTAATCGAGGAGAACGTTCCCCGGTTTCAGGTCTCTGTGAACAATTAGTTCCGGTTTGGTCTGGTGGAGGAAGAGGAGTCCTGTGGCGATCTCAGCAGCGATTCTGAAACGCAGCTGCCAAGTAATTGGTGGCGTGTTGCCTCGCATGAAAAGCCGGTCTTCTAAGCTTCCTTTAGCCATGTATTCATAAACAATAATCCCATATTCTGGACAAGCTCCAAGAATAAGCACCATGTTTGGATGCCTTATGCAGCTTAATACTTCCACCTGTAAAAAACATAAACATATATGTTCTCAAAGATGAAAACTTTCTTGTATAAATTCAAAAACGAAGAATTTCTTGAAGATTTTTTTTTGTTTTTACCTCTTTCTGAAACTGTGATCTTCCTTGAGCTGCATCCGGGCGTAAAACTTTAACGGCAACACTTGTGTGATCAAGAAAGCCTCTAAACACAGGACCATATCCTCCTTCTCCTACCTTTTGAGACTCTGCAAAATTTGAAGTGGCTTCTTCGATTTCTTCAATCGTGTATTTCCTATACCGAACAAATCCGCGAGAGAGGAAATCTGATTCCTTCAACGCCTTCATCTCTGCGGTCAATCTTCTCTTAGCTTCCACTTCTGCTAATCTCTATGCAGCTTCCAAGGCCGCTTTCGCTTTAGCTCTCTCTTTTTCCACTATTGACATTGTTGTTTCCTCTGCACTCTTTGCTTCTTCCAATCGTCTTTCCTCTTCCTCTGAACTGTTTGTTGAACTTGGTTCGTCGTCGCTCGGGTAATCGTAACTTGCGGCTTCTATGTCACAGAGACGTTTTCCGCGGTACACACGTTTAGTGTTGCTCAAATTGTGCCACAAGCAACGAATCATCTCTCCAATGGCGAACCAGTACATTGCACAAGCGGCACAAGACATTTTGCATATGCTTTTAACAACACATTGGCAGATTCCAAGCTTGAACAAGAGTGTGATGAACATCAAAACTGCCAAAAAGAACAAACGCAAATTTATCCAAAAAAGGAAAGTAGATAATAATTACTAAAAATAATAGAAAAGAGAAGGAGAAAGGTTACTTATGAAACAGATGCCTGAGATCATGACCAGCTTCGCAATATCAGGAAGACAAAAATGTTGTATGAAACATGAAAGATCCCATGGCCCCGAGCATACATTTCTGTAATTAAAAAAATGGCGATCGAAAATCAACCAGACCTCTATTATTTTGCGACAATGATCGGATCTTAAATTTATACAACGTAAAAATCTTACAGACAGGATCTTCCAAGTGTGGCTTTGAACGGTGCTGTGAATACGTTGCCTATAGCGTTGCCCATTTTGCTTAATACCTAATTCGATGAGGATCTCTCCGCAATTAATCAATCACTCTCTTGATTGATGATTTACACATCAATCATGTTTATCAAACGTAAAGAGATTAATATATTTTTTTTTTCCAAGAGTTTTTAGAATATGAATGAAGTTACCATCTTCGTATATATTTTCCTCTGTTTCAGACAAAATGAAAAATAGGCAAGAAACCGTTTCCAGATGAGAAAATTTGGGATATATTTCATGACTGTTTTTCTTTACTGATAAATATAGTTATATAGAGTATTACCAATTGATGTTTAGAGATAATATAGAAATTAGTTCTCTCACATACTTCACTATTCACTAGCAAAAATAGATTTTGCCTTTATGTTTTAAAACTAATTAGCTAAATATCCGCGTATACGCCGCGAATGTATCCATCAATATTGTGTTTTGTTCCTTCTTATTTACAACCATATATTCCACTTTGTTTTATTTTTGTTTACTATAAACATCGAAAGTTAAACCAAAATCGATAAAAAAAAATTTATATGTGTTATTTTTTTGGTCGAAATTACATGTGTTCAATCTTCAAACATATGATACTGTTTTACAGAGCTAAATTTTTTTTTTTTGTAGTTTTAGTCATCCATCTTGTTACATAATATTTATAATAGGTTGGTATGTTCACTAACCTATTCAGGAGAAAAATAAAAAATAGGACTGACAAATGATGGACTTCAAAGTTCAAACAATGAATAATTTAGGATCCTTAATACTCTTAATGTTATTTGAGCAACTAAAAATTATTCGTGGAGAAGCCTTTCTTTTCATTTTTTTTGTTTGTTTTTCGTTTTTCTATATTTAAAATTTTGATTGAACCTGAAATTCTCAAAATATTTTCTTCATCTTCACAATGGTAATCGACTTCTCTATCAAATCTCCTTTTTCTACTATATCTATTATTTTCTTGCATCTATTTATCTAACAGAGCTGTTAAGCTCTTAACTTGGTATGATAGATTTGTTTTGGATCGGCAAGTGATATTCAAATTTGTGAGATAAGGTTTAGTTCTCGTGACAAAACAAACATGGAACATTCTATGAAGCTACAAATTCACAATGATTCTCAATTTAGTTTTTCCATAATCAAATCCGAACACCAGCTTCGACCTTGATACTCTCACCCACGTCACCTGATGTTGTCCATATCATTTCTATCATAGACAAAAGTATGTCTCTCCACTACGTGCATTCAAATATTAATCCACTTCATGGTCTCGACATTATCTTAGATAAATGATCTTGGCTAAAATATTACCATGAACGTATTTTCAGTTCCACGTATCCAACAACAAACAACCTAATACAACATCTACTTTAAAATTTACGGGATTAAAATAATCATAAATACTTCAAATAATTTCTTCATTTGTGTTTACTTTCGTGGTCATGTTTTAGATATCTCTGTGAGCTATCCAATATTGAAACCAATTTTGTTGTTATCCTTCGGTAGCTATGTTCTTAATGGTGTTGAATAGGTTAGTCAGAACATCTCAGCCTTATCGTTCAAATTGGGACCAATCGACTGTGTCTTCCTCCAACTCACTCACCTCCGCTAGCACCAGCCACGGCCGGCTCAAGACTATTGGGGACCCTGAGGCAAAAAAAAAAAAAAATTTGCCCTAAAACTAAAATTAAATAAAATTTTGGCTCTTTTTAGTAACAAAATAATTTTTTTTTTTTACAAAATTGGGGCCCTTTTTAGTGTTAAAAAAAACTGTAAGTCCTGGGGCGGTCGCATTGCTCGCACCCCTATCTAAGCTGGCCCTGGCACCACCGTAACTCCATAATTTGTAAGTGCACGCAAAATAACCTTCGCAGTCAGTGGCGGAGGTAGAGAGCAAGGAGGGAGTCAAGTGACCCCAGTGAATTTTGTTTTAAAAAAAATTTGGTTAGAAATTTTTTAAATTTAGTTCTATTTTGGTTAAGAAAAATAAATTGACCCCAGTCAAAAAATAATATTGACCCCAATGACATTTTATTTTTATGGTTTAATCATAGTTAATTGACCCCAATTAAAAAATATGTATATTATGACCCCGATAATTAAATTTTATGGCTCCGTCACTGTTCGCAGTTAGCTCGCCTCGTCAATCACCTTTCTGTATATCTGACCCAACAATCCTTTCGTCGCATCCTAGATGCATCGTCAGCGTCGTGTTCTAGTGCTAGCATCGCCAATCCACCATGCGGTCAATTTCAACCACATGTAAATTCATGAGCTAGTTCGTATGTGAAAGCAGAAACAGTAAAAGGCTTAAAGCTTGAAGATAATGAAAAAAGTCTCAAATTTTGTATATTTCCATTTCTCAAAAACTGCAATTACATCCAAGAGAGTATTTATACTCATAAAGGCTAAAACCCTAGGTTATGGACAGCTCAGCTTGTTCACACACTTTCACTAGATCCAAGAACACTAAACCGATTCTAAAGTGTGAGAGTCTGAGTTGTCTTGTACGGAATGTGTTCATGAACTTTGTGTGTTCTGTTTTCTCTGAGTGAAGCATCGGTTGCAGTCAAGATGGGCTTCACTTCTTTGCACAGGCCCAATTGTCTTTCTTCTGTTTCAGTGTTGATTTGAGTGGGCCTTTCTTCTGTGTTTGAACCCATCTCTTTTATCTTTGGTTTCCAGACTCGTTTGCTGACATTCCCCCGCAAACTTTGTGTGGGTGGTGAATCCACACCAAGTTTGAACAGAAGATCAGTGAAGCTGCCTATCAGAAGTGATTTCGTGAAGATACCAGCAAGCTAATATGCTGATGAGATGTGATGCACGATTAGCGTTCCAAGAGCAACTCTTTCTCTTACATAATGAAAGTCAACATCAAAGTGCTTTGAGCGCTTATGCAGAGCAGGGTTCGCGGACAAGTAAACCGCGGAGAGATTGTCGCAAAATACCTCAGGAGGAGATGTTTGAGGAATTACGACATCGCGAAGAAGGTTTCCCAACCATTTCAGTTCTGCTGCTGTTTCAGAAAGGGTGCGATACTCTGCTTCGGTTGAGCTGCGGGAAACTGTTTGTTGTTTCTTTGCGGACCATGAGATAATATTAGATCCGGGGAATGTGCAAAAACCTCCTATAGATCGTCTTGTTTCTTTGCAATTTGCCCAATCACTGTCACAATATGCTCTCAAAGTAAAATCAAACTTTGCAGTAAAGGTGATACCAAAGTTTGTGGTACCTCTGAGGTAGCGTAGGATCCTTTTGAGGAGATTGAAATCAGAGACTCTTGGTGAATGCATCTTCTGACATATGTAATTGACCGCAAACTGAATGTCTGGTCTCGTAAGAGTGAGGTATTGGAGTTTTCCTGCTAAGCTGCGAAAATAAGTGGGATTGGGAAAATTATCTTCTTGATTTGGAACTCGATCCAGTTGAAGTGGCAATGGAGTGGGCATTGATGTGCATTCTGACATCCCTGCAATATGAAGAAGATCTTCTGTGTATTTCTCTTGATTGAGAAAGAGACCATCTTCATGAAAAGTTGCTTGAATTCCTAGAAAGTAGTGAAGACGTCCCATGTCTTTCATCCTGAATTGGGTTTTCAGTGATTCAAGTAATGTAGAAATAAGGGACTTGTTGCTTCCAGTGAGCACCATGTCATCAACATAAAGTAGGAGGAGTATGACATCTCCATTACGTTTGTAAACAAAGAGTGAAGGATCTGATTTGCTGCAAACAAAGCCAAACTCCAACAAGTAATCACTAAATTTGTTGAACCATTCACGAGGAGCTTGTTTTAAACCATAGATGGCTTTATGAAGTTTTCAAACATAGGTTGGATTAATCGGATCAATAAACCCTGGAGGCTGGTGCATATAGACAGTCTCTGTCAAATCTCCATGAAGAAAAGCATTTGTTACATCAAGTTGTTTAATATCCCATTTGAGAGTAGTGGCAACATCAAGTACCAAACGAACTGTTGCAGTCTTAACAACAGGGTTGTATGTTTCCAGGTAATCAATTCCCTCTTCTTGATCAAAGCCCTTAGCAACAAGACGGGCCTTTAATTTGTCTAAGGTTCCATATGCATTGAGTTTGGTTCTGAAAACCCACTTACAACCAAGGATATTCATGTCTGGTTGATAGGGAACCAAAGAGAATGTCTCTGTTTCTTTGAATGAAACCATTTCATCCTTCATTGCTGCTGTCCAACCAGGGTGTTTAAGAGCTGCTGTAACAGTTCGTGGCTCTGGTGGAGTTGATATGATAGTAAGAAGGGCATAACGCTTGTTAGGCTTAGTAATTCCAGATTTGGATCTAGTGATCATAGGATGATGAGAAGTTGTTGAAGGAACAGTTGTAGGAAGAGCTTGTGATGTAACACCCATATCTGTCTTGCAAACAGAAACAGTGGAGCTGTTGCCTATAGGAACAGAATCGGAGTATGCCGTACACTCAGAACTCCCTGTTTCAGTTGCAGCATATACAATTGCAGGCACAAGTGGTGGAAAATCTGAATTCATGAACATAGATGGGGAAGATGTGGAAGCAGAAGCTGCTTGTTGTACTGCATGTGCAGGTTCTGAGATGGGAAGTGCTGCAGAAAACGTAGCAGGAGATGAAGCAGCATGTGTACAAAAAGGGATAGATGTCTCAGCAGCGGAATGATACAGGAAACTCAATTGCCAAGCAGAGAGAAGAGGTGTAATTCTTGTATCATGAAGGTTTGAATATGCATCTTCAAAAGGGAAAATTTGTTCATCAAATAGTACATGTCGGCTGATATATACTCTACCTATTGGAGGGTAGATGCATCTATAGCCTTTGTACTTATCATTGTAGCCCAAGAAGACACATTTGAGTGATCTTGGATCAAGTTTAGTGGAGGTATAAGGTCGTAAGAAAGGGTAGCATACACACCCAAATACCCGTAAGGATGAATAATCAGGAGCTTTGTTAAACAACGTTTCATAAGGACTTTTATGATTAGACAGTGTGGAAGAAGGAAGTAAGTTACTCAAGAAGCTTGCAGTAAAGAAGGCTTCAACCCAGTATCGTTGGGGCATGCGACTTTGAAACATCATTGACAAGCCAAGTTCAGTAATATGACGATGTTTACGCTCCGCAATGCCATTTTGTTAAGGCGTATGGGGACAAGAGATTAATTGCTTTATCCCACACGAAGCTAAATGCGAGACAAACTGATTGCTTGTAAATTCACCACCCCCATCACATTGAAACATCTTGATTTTCAGACCAAATTGAGTTTCCACTAAAGACTGAAACATTTTGAAGATTGCAAAGAAGTCTGATTTTGATTTTAATGGATAGAACCAACAAAACCTTGAAAAGTTGTCAATGAAGATTACATAGTACTTGAACCCTTGAAAAGAAGACACCGGAGAGGGACCCCAGAGATCACAGTGGATACGTTCCAATGGAGTAGCAGCGGTAAAAACTGAAGAATAAAAAGGGAGTCTAGCACTCTTTCCAAGCTGACAAGACTCGCAAAACTTGTTGGTGACTTTATTTATAGAGATGGCTTTGCTAGTTGATAGTTGTTGGAGAATCTCCTTGCTTGGATGACCAAGCCTTCAGTGCCAAATTTCATCACTGGAACTTGCTTGTCGCACTGAGTAGAAGGCTGTGAATGCATGATTCTCCAAAATGTACAGATCCTTATGCCGACTTCCTTGTGTCAGGATTTGCTTTGTTTGCTTGTCCTTTATACACACACGGTTGGCATCAAACTTGAAGGAGAATGGATAGTCAGCTGTAAGCTTAGATACAGATAAGAGTGATTTAGTAATCGCATGACAAACTAAAACATCTCGGAGAGACAGATTACCTGACACAGTTTGAAGTGGAACAGATCCGATGTGTGTAATGGGCAAAAAATCTCCATTGCCAACCAGAACAGAGTCACTGCCATGGTAGTCTTGAGAAGATTGTAGATGTTGAGCAGTGTTGCTGACATGAGTAGATGCACCGGTATCGGGGTACCATTTCGTGCCAGTGTAGTTAGGCACATCTGAGATGCGCATTGCACTCAAAGCATTGGGAAGATCGTCGCTTTGATAAGATATGTCAAACCGCTTGTAGCATTTCATAGCACTATGACCAAACTTCCCACAAATTTGACAGGTGGGGCGATTTGATGAATCATGACTCTCGGAAACACCTGTGGAGGTGGAGATTTGTTGATGAAATCCACGTCCCCTTGTGGAGTATGCGCTTCGGCCTCTTTGAAAGCATCCATTGAAGCCACCACGACCACGATATCCAGAGAAACCAGAGTTAACATGATCAGTTGTGACATTAAACGCTAAGTGAGGTGAGACAGTGCCTTGAGTGACTTCATACGACTTTAAACGGTCATCAAAGCCTGTAAGACGAGGAATAACGTCTTCATATGTCGGAGTAGGGTGAATGTCCATAGATCCCTCAATACTGGTCTTGATTGGTTCATATTCACGCCCTAACCCCTGAAAGGCTGCGAAAGCTTTCATACGTTCATTAACTGGACTACCAACAGAGGAAAGTTGATCACAAAGGCCTTTGATTTCTTTCAAATAATCACCCATCGACTTTTCTGCTTTGGTGACAGTTTGTAGCTGGTGCTGAAGTTCAAATAAACGAGAAAATGATACCCGATTGAAGTGACGGGCAAGAGACAGCCATACTGCTTGAGCAGTGTCCGCACCAAGGACAACACTCAAGATGTCTTCAGAGAGCGACCCAAGTATCCAAGATTGCAAAATCTGGTCTGAGCGAAGCCAAACTAAGTAATCAGGACTGGGTACTTCAGTCGAGGAGCCTCCGATAAGAGGGATAGTAATGGTCTGAGGAGGAGTTCGAGCAGAGCCATTTATGAAGCCGAGAAGACCCTGTCCGGAGAGAAACGATTCAAACTGTCTTTTCCAGTGAATGTAGTTTCGTTCGGTAAGTTGAATGGTAACACAGTTGGAAATGTTTAGAGGTGGTGTTGAATAGAGTTCCATGGAAGTGTCCATGGCTCTGATACCATGAAAGCAGAAACTGTAAAAGGCTTAAAGCTTGAAGATAATGAAAAAAGTCTCAAACTTTGTATATTTCCATTTCTCAAAAACTGCAATTACATCCAAGAGAGTATTTATACTCATAAAGGCTAAAACCCTAGGTTATGGACAGCTCAGCTTGTTCACACACTTTCACTAGATCCAAGAACACTAAACCGATTCTGAATTGTGAGAGGCTGAGTTGTCTTGTACGGAATGTGTTCATGAACTTTGTGTGTTCTGTTTTCTCTGAGTGAAGCATCGGTTGCAGTCAAGATGGGCTTCACTTCTTTGCACAGGCCCAATTGTCTTTCTTCTGTTTCAGTGTTGATTTGAGTGGGCCTTTCTTCTATGTTTGAACCCATCTCTTTTATCTTTGGTTTCCAATCTCGTTTGCTGACAGTATGTACAATCAAATCGTACGATGCAATGATTTTCATCACAAACATAAAGACCTCAATCGTCGTAATCAACGACGTTTTTTCTGAAAATAAATGTGGTTATGGTAGTTGGCGATAATGCATGTGAATTAAATACAAAAAGTATGATGAATCTTACAGTAGACGAAGAGATAATCTCCTTTGTCTTTAAAGAACAAATTTGTATGAGTAATTGTTTTTTTATTGCATAGCAAATTTTTGGCATTTTTTATTAAAAAAACACACTTTTTTTTTGTTAAACCCTATGTGTATTAATGTATTGTTTTGATTGGTTTTTAGATTCAAATTTTTAATGAGGTGTCAGTTTCTGAAAACATAGTTTTTTTTAGGAATTTCTAAAATTATGATTTCTCTAAAAATAAATACCATCCCTAATATTCACTAAAGTTATACAGACCAAAATGGAGAATATATATAAATATATATATATATATATATATATATGTACATATTCTTGTACATCTTAACACTTAGAAAATTGTGAAAATTAGAATATCTTGAGATCGCATTTCAAGTTATAGAGCATCTTAGGGATGGGTTGATATCGCACACGGTAACAACGACTACATAATATAATTAGAAAGCTTTGGAACTGGAGGGAAATACGTATAAGGATTCTTTTTGTATAAGAAAATGTAAAGATCTTAAGTTGAGGAGCAATGAGCAATGAGCAATGAGCAATGAGCAATGAGCAATGAACAATGAACAATGAGCAATGAGCAAATTAAGCTAATTTAAGAAAACAAAGTGCAAGGAGTTTTGAAAAGGGATTACTGCAAAAAAACCTCAACCTTTACTTTTTTGTAAGAATAACCCTCACCTCAAAAAAATGTAAGTCGATCTCCCCACCTACAAAGTCACCCGCAAAACAGCCCCTGGTCGTGTATAGGTTTTTCAAACCGTATATATCTGTGTATCAATGAGCAAAACGACGTCGTTTTGACTTTTTTTTAAAACCGAAAAATGCAAAATTGGGATTTGAACTCATGACCTCTTTTACAATTAGCACATCTACATTACTATTGTGCCAAGATCGTTTTTATTGCACTAACCAATATAATTGTATTTATATATATTAAAATGATATGTTTTGTCCTTTGAATATTTTTGCCGGTTGTCCTCGGTTTTCGCGGTTTTGAAGGAAAAACCTGATTTCGCGGTTTTGAAACCAAAATTAAGTTTTCCCGTCAAAACCGCAAATCACGTTTTCCTGCCAAACCCACAAAATCACATTTTCCGCCAAAACCGCAAAATAACGTTTTCCCGTCAAAACCGCAAAGTCACGTTTTCCCGCCAAAATCGTAAAATCACGTTTTTACGCCAAAACCGCAAAATCACGTTTTCCCGCCAAAACCGCAAAATCACGTTTTCCCGTCAATACCGCAATATCACGTTTTCCCGCCAAAACCGCAAATCACGTTTTCCCGCCAAACCCGCAAAATCACGTTTTCCTGTCAAAACCGCAAAATAACGTTTTCCTGCCAAAACCGCAAAATCAAGTTGTCCCGACAAAACCGCAAAATCACGTTTTCTCGTCAAAACCACAACAAGACGTTTTCCCGTCAAACCGCATCATTTGCGTAATCGTAATAGTGTAACCAACGACGGAATCTGGTACCGTCCGCTTAGATCCGACCCACCCAATCTGACCCGACCCAGCCCTAAAGCAAAAAAAATCTCCACCACCGCTTCTTCTCTTCTTCTCCGATCAACCACCGTCGCCGTTCCCATGGCATTCATCTTTCGATCAACCTCACTAGGAAGAACAATTCTCTATCCATTGTGGCTCATTCTGATTCCGATCTTCCATCCCAAACCGCTTTCTCTCGCCGCACGTTTCTCCTCGCGCCTCCACTCCTCTCCTAGCGGAGGAGGAAAGAGGATGATGCAGTAGTTTCGAAGAAGCCATTAGAGAACGATGTATGTATATATGTATAGGTGTGTGTGTGGAAAATAATTAAAATTTTGTGGAAATTACAATGGAGAGAAATAGACGAGCTCTCCTCGGAGAAACAATGAAGCAGTGGCGGAAAAACGTGCGGCGAGAGAAGGCGGTTCGAGATGGAAGATCGGAATCAGAATGAGTCACAATGGATAGAGAACTTTTTTTCCTAGTGAGGTTGATCGGAAGATGAAGGCCATGGGAACGACGACGGTACCGGATTCCATCGTTGGTTACACTATTCCGATTACGCAAATGATGCTTATGGTAACCATATACTTCGTGTAGTTAAAGATGCATTTATTTTGTACATGTAGTTGGCGACAAAACCACTGATAATTCGTACATGTCACCATGATAACCATATACTTCATGTAGTTAAAGATACATTTATTTTTTCTACATGTATGATCATGTGATGGGGTATACTTCGTATAGTTAGCAATGATTTTTTCTTTTTAAATTTGAGAGTAACTTATACTTTCTAGCAATAATTGTGAGTGATATTTTCAAATAATTCGTTTTAGCTTTACATTTGGGTGCTCCTTTGAAGTTTCTTTTGCCCTCGTCTTTCTCTCTTCCTTCGTCATCCGAAGTATCTTTCTTTGTTCATAGATTCTCGAATATGATAATGTAAAGTAGTTAAATCATTATGAAGATCTGAAAAACTTAATTACACCAAAAAGAAGGAAAGAGAAGCAACCTAATGGCTACATAAGGAAGAGTCATATATATATATACATATGTATATATTCCATAGACATCAAACTATATAGTTTCCTGAGAATCCAAGACACAAGTGCTACGAGAGAACATGGATGGATAGTAATCAACTTAAGCAACATCCAACCTTTTTGACTGCAAAAGCAGTGTCCTTGGACCCAACATTGATACTTTCTCTTTAGGAAAAGGAGCCAGGTCACCTCCAATACCCAGTGCTTTCTTGCTTGCCACAAGATATATTTGAAAAATTCAACTCAATGAAAACAGTCTCCACGTTCAATGTTTGATTGTAGATGTCTCTACGAAGAACGTTTCTCTATCTCTCTCTTTGCAAAGGCATGGCTTTCTCTATTCAAACAATAATTAGTACTTGAGTTTCTTCGCGCAAACTTACATATTCTAAAGATAGAGCCCCAATGATTTTTGTACACCAATAACCTAACTTTAGGCCCAATTAGCTTAAACATCAATCTAAGAATCAATAAAACCGATCACCAATCATATCAAACTTTTCCCATAACTTAGTCACTACATGAATCAATTGTATTCCTCATATTCATGAACATCCAAAATAAAGAAACCCCTTTCCACAATTATTAGCTGACATATATGAAAAGTTAAATCTTTATCTTACGTGAGAAAGAAAAGCACCAAATGTAAGAAGAAACTTTTCTATTAGGGTAACACTATCAACCAAAAATTTTGATTCAGAAGAGAAGGATGATAAATTCATTCATTTATTGAAGTTGTCAATAAAAGGCAGTTGCGACGTTCAACTCTTAGAGTTAGGGCATGAGGCCCTTTAAAACTCTAACCCAACCTCTTTATGGATATTTTTTTCTGGAATATAAGAGGGTTTAATGACAAAATAAAACGGAGTAATTTCAAGAAGTGGAAAAAGCATAATAAACATGTCTTTGGTAGTCTTATCAAGACTCATGTTAAGCCTGAAAAGGCTAAGGCGATCATCAGTAAATCCTTCCCGGGATGGTCTTCTGATTCCAACTACGAGTTTTCATATCTCGGCAAAATCTGGATTCTATGGCATCCTAGCATCATTGTCTCTGTGATATCTAAATCTCTCCAGATGATCACATGCAAATCTAAGATGCCAGGAATTTGTACATAATTAATAATTTCTTTTGTTTACGCTTCTAATCTTGAGGATGGTAGAAATGAGCTTTGGAAAGAAATTGAATTGCTCTCAACGCAACCCTATGTTTGCTCTCTCCCTTGGATTATCGCAGGAGATTTCAATCAAATTCTTGATGCAAGTGAACACTCCGCTTTGGATCATAATACTTCCACGAGACAAATGAGAGATTTTAAGGGCTGTCTTTACAAAGCTAAGGTGCAAGACTTATCCTACAGACGAAGCACTTTCACATGGACAAATAAGAGCACAACTCAGCCAATTACGAAGAAGTTGGATAGGATTCTCGTAAATGATATTTGGCTTGTAAATTTCCCAAATTCTATTGGAATATTAGGAGAAGTGGGTATCTCAGACCACAGCTCCTGTTGTGTCTTCCTAGACTCAATGAAAGCAAGAAGGAAAAAGCCATTCATGTTCATGAATAACCTCTTGAGTGATGATGACTTCCTTCGACTAATGGAGGTTTGTTGGAAGTTACTAAATTTTGCTGGAACAAAAATGTTTTTGGTCTCACGGAAGCTCAAGGAGCTTAAAGGAATTATTCGAAACCTCAGCAGGCAGCACTACTCAAAGCTGGAACTGAGAGTCTCGAAAGCTCATGAGACAATGTTGCAGTTACAGCGCAGTTTTCTTGCTTTACCTACTCAATCTGTGGTGGCAGCTGAAATAGAAACTAACATGAAATGGATGATGTTGGCTAAGGCAGAGGAATCTTTTCTAAGACAAAGATCTATGATCAAATGGCTGGCTGAAGGAGACATCAATTCTGCTTTCTTCCATAGAACAATCATCACAAGATATGCTGGGTTTAACGTTGAATTCTTTTGTGCTAACTGGAATACATTGGGAGAAGATGTCACAGATGCGGTTCTGGAATTCTTTGAAACATGCTCCCTCTTGAAGCAATGGAACTCAACTACTCTGGTTTTGATCCTGAAAAAAACAAATGCTACATGTGTTTCAGATTTTAGACCAATCTCATTTTGCAACACTCTTTACAAAATCATCTCGAGACTCTTGGCAAATAGATTGAAATCGGTGTTATATGATCTCGTATCATCAAACCAATCAGCTTTCATTCAAGGAAGGCTTTTAGTGGAGAATGTTTTACTTGCAACCGAGTTGATTCATGGTTACAATTGGAAATCTACATCAAAGAGAGCTATGCTTAAGGTCGATTTAAGAAAAGCTTTTGACTCCGTCAAATGGGTTTTTGTCATCTTAGCTATGGAAGCCATGAATTTTCCGAACCATTTTATCAATTTGGTAAGAGAATGCATGACTAACACGAGCTTCTCAATCGCCATTAATGGAGAACTCTCAGGGTATTTTAAGGAAACTAAAGGTCTGAGATAAGGTGATGCACTCTCTCCCTATCTGTTTGTCTTGGTTATGGAGGTCTTTTCACAACAACTTGAGATGAAATACTCCTCGGGTCTGATCGGGTACCATCCAATTGCAACTCAGCCAGAAGTGTCTCACCTAACTTTTGCTGACGACATTATGATCTTTTTCGATGGTAGTTCAGAATCTCTAAGGGAGATTAATACTACAATGACGGAGTTTGCTCAATGGTTGGGACTATCAATGAACTTCAACAAGACAGAGCTTTTCGTTTAGGTTCATACATCACATGATGTCTTACAACTGAGACGTTTCGGATTCTCATATGGTACTCTCCCAATCAAAAATTTCGGTATTTCTCTCTTGCACTGGAAGCTCTGTATCTCAGACTACATTCCGCTACTTGAAAAGATTCGAGCTACATTTAGTTCTTGGACATCTCGTACCCTATCATATGCATGAAGACTTCAGCTCCTCAAATCGGTAATTTATGGAACTCTAAACTTCTGGATGTCTGCGTTTTTATTTTTGAAGGGTTGTATAAAGAAAATTCAATCTTTATGCTCTCGCTTTTTATGGGCTGGAAATATTAAGAACAAAGGGTTGGTAAAAGTATCTTGGACCGAGGTGTGCCGTCCAAAAAGAGAAGGTATCTTAGGGCTGAGCAACTTGTCTTTGTCGAACATTACATTGGCGATGAGGCTGGTTTGGCTTCTATTTTCGGATAAGAGTTCTTTTTGGGTCGCTTGGACTAAATCAAATAGGCTAAAAAAATCAGAGCTTATTGGCTCATGATGAAAAAAGAACGTTTCTGCAACTTCAAATGCCTTGCTATCAATGAGGAAACACGCTGAGCGATTCATAAGATGCTAGGTTGGAAATGGGGAACGAGCTACCTTCTGGTTTGATAATGGACATCTTTGACCCCATTGATTAAAACTTGTGTTCAATTCGGACAAAATCTACTAGGGGTTCATCGTGATTCAACTGTAGCTAAAGCGGGGGATCAAAACAGCAAGCTTTTGCGTCCAACTAGATCTCATAGGGTAGAACTGATCCACATTCAGCTAACATCAGTCCAAATACCAGCTCTATCCGAGGTTGAAGACCAATATCGTTGGCACATTGAAAACATAGCTTCAAACTCCTTCTCAACAGCGTTCACTTGGGAAGAATTAAAAGCAAAGATCGATGCAAAAGAATGGACTTCAAACGTCTGGTTTAAAGGTGCAACTCTTTCTCAAGCTTTCACATTGTAGACCGCATATCGATACCGTCTTCCAACAAGATCTAGGCTCTCTAGTTGTGGACTTAATATCCCTTCCATGTGTTGCATGTGCAATTCTTTCACGGAAACAATGGACCATCTCTTCCTCAGATGTAATGTGAGTGGTCTGGTATGAGATCTTACAATTAAAAGGCTAGAGAACGAGTCTTTTAGATTTCACACTTGGACAGCCTTGTCAATGTGGCTATCAAGCCAGTCTTCTCTACACATGCCTAGAAGACTAAGGAGGTTAGTGGTTTATTCAGTGATCTACAACTTATGGCGAGAGAGAAACCAGCTGCTGCATAACGGAATCACATCAGCGACGTAGGTGATATTCGCACTCATTGACAAGTCAATCAGAGATGCAATTCTCTCCAAAAAAAACATCAAAAGGGGTTTAAGGACCTAATGCAGGTGTGGCTAAGAAACTCATAAGTTTTTTCCGTTTCGAATAAATTTTTAGATCATCCTTGTTTTTTTAATTATTTTTATGGGCAAAGTTTTTCTTTTGGCTTTTTAAGCAAACTTTGTAATATTTACAACTTGCTATCCTTTTATATGATATTCAGTATATGTTTTTTAAAAAATGAAAGAATAATTTATAACCAAAAGTTATGTATACACGATAGTCCAAAAAAATTTAGAAACCCTAATTTTGGGATGAAAGACTACCACTAACATTAGATTTTGGGATGATTTAGACCAAAACAATAGCAAAAATATCCTAACCTAAATAAAAACCAAAGTCCAAGACCACGATGTAGCGTGGTTGAACAGTGGTTGACATTCTCCGTTGTTTTTCCAATTTGTTTTATCGAAATCCCAAAAAACCAAGTGGCGTCGTTTCCCGTGAATGAGTATGAGTCAGAGAGGATAAATGGGTTATATATGTAGCCAGAATCTGAATCATTGAGATATGAGAGGGAGACTATATATTGATTCTGAAGCGTTGAATTGAAGAAAATAATTTTTTTCAAGATTTATGAATTCCAAGCATTGCATCGAATAAGAAAAATTCTCAATTATTTGTTGCATGTACACCTGTGATTTTTTTAGTTGATGTGTATTAATTTAAATGTTTTAATTGGTTCAATATTTTTATGAGGTGTCAGCTTCTCAAAGCAAGAAAAAGCTGATGTGTCATCTCCTGGAGATACACAAAAGTTTTTATTGTATTGATTACATATTTTTCTTTTTCTCTTATCAAACTCTCGACGAAGAAAAAAAAGTTGGAATTGGAGGTTAGTGATAGTGTCTGTGACGATGATGGCGACGGTTGGTGACAATGATGGGGTGGCGACGGTGACGGTGGTGACAGTGGTGATGGCAGTGACGATAATGCCGACAGATAATGATGATGGTGTTGGTGACAATAACAATGTCAATGACATTTATAGTGACATTGACGGTGGTGATGGCAGTGACGATAATGCCGACAGATAATGGTGATGGTGTTGGTGACAGTAACAATGTCAGTGGCAGTTATAGTGACGGTGGTGGAATCGACAACGATGGTGGTTGTTGGTGTTTAATTTCAATTTTTATGGGTTTTGAGGATTTTATGTGTTACGTTACATTGAAGTTAATCAATAACAAGGTTAGCTAATGAGTTATCAATATAATTATGTATAACTTTGTTACGATAACAAAGTTAGTTAATCAATAACACAAATTTTCTATGATATGATAATTGGATTAACACGATAATTTTTTATATTTTCATATTTCATAATTTATTTGATATGATAACTCGATGAACACGATAGTTTATGGTATTCCAACTGGTTTAACACGACAATTTCATATTTTTATGATATGATAATTGAAATATCATATAATAAATTCATAATTTTAAATTGATATTTCATATTTTGTATGATACGATAATTGAATTAACATGATAAACATTAAGTTAACATATAAACTTAACGCGATATCATCTAGTTATCATGTTAAAATAGTTAACAACATGTTTTCCGGTGATGAATAGTGGTCATCGACTTTAGATGAACAATATTATCGAACGTTTGATGAACAGAGTCGCCGACTTATTTCTGTCGGAAACTGAGTTCTTAGGCCAATGACATTAATGTAATTGTTTATAATAGAAATGATATTTTTTCTTTAATTTTCTCTCTCTTTCTTACTTATCTAATTTACAAATTAACATTACTATCTACCTAATTTATGAATGGTGAGTTAAGGGAATATAAACGGTTGACCAGTTATTTAGTTATCTAATAATCGATAATGCGAAATTGGTTCTCTCTGCTGACACATATTTTTTCCGTTTTGCCCCTATGTATAATGACGTCACTCAACTTGCTCTCCCATGAAGTTACGTTAATTTGCCGACAAGAACATTTAATGCAAAAACAATACTACATACTTTGCTTAGATAATGGTGTGGCCCACCACATGCATATGGATTTGGTGAATCACAATTTTGTGTGGTGGATAATAAGGAAGCCAACATCGTAAAACTAAATAACAACAAAAATTCTCTTGCAACTTTAATAACTCAAAGATTTGTTCTTCCACCGTAATAACTACAATCCTTCGTTTTTGAGAGTTTGTTGTAGAAGACGACATAATATCCAAAATAAACAGTCCAGTGATCGTTAACAAATATTACATGTTGTAGAAGACGGCATAAAATGCCAGATAAATAGTCCAATGATCGTTACCAAATATTCAATATGTGATTGCTAACAAGTTATGGCGATTTAATCATATATGTCAGTTGTATAGTTTTACTTATATATCAGTTAAAACGGTTATCGATTATTTCGTGCTGCTAACAATGGCCAATTTTTGCGGGAGAGAGTTCAGCGTTGTCTCTAACTGTATGTCATATTAGAGGTAAGTGGAGAAAAATAGTGATGGTAGGTGGGAACATTTAGCGGACTTAGATGGATTTAACTACTCTGGAGTGTTTTCGACTTCCCTGATAACGATTTTATTTGCAATTTAATTGTTGTTTATGGTTAAATGTGTTATTGGATAAGTATGTTAACATATAGGATCATGAATTATTAATACCCACACTATGTTAACGATTGTTAGTTGTTTCCTAGTTTAGTGGACTTCTCAAAATAAATGTAAAAGTAAGACTTCAGCTTGATCTGCTAATCGATAATAGTGTTATCGATTTACAATATTAGCATATCAATTTATACAAGCTATATAAGTGTGCCTTGCAAGGTTGTTATAGGAACAAAAACTTAATGTAACGTCGGAGATTCTATCTTCGTTGATAACCTTCTCGGCTTCTACAGAAATGTTTGAGTGATCAACGCCACCCAAAATGAATTGACGAAGTTATCATTGTAATTATAGTTGACAAGATGTCTCCACAGTCGATAACATTGTTATCGATGATATGTAAGTGAACACGATAACATATTAGAGTTAACAAGATGTCTCCACAGTCGATAACATTGTTATCGCTGATATGTAACTGAACACGATAACATATTGAAATTAATAAGATGTCTCCACAGTCGATACCATTGTTATCGTTGATATGTAACTGAACACGATAACATATTAGTGTTACCAAATCTCCATATGGTCTCACTTCAGACACGATCGGTTCCCCGGATGTAAGCCTCTCAACCATTGGAACTTCGTTCACAACGTGGCCATGATGAGAAGAGATGGGTTGCCTCTCGCCTTTATCATGAATTGTAGTAAAAGAGTCATCTATGTTATAGAATATAATGAGATAAACTAGTTATCTGATAAAAATCGTAATGTTAACAACTATGTCCAATTCAGAGCTAAAAAACATAATTACCGTATCACCGACGGCACACTTCAGACCGATGATTCATCGTATTGTTCTTTCTGCCGGTTTTCTTCAACCTCGTCGTTGCTCCGCTTTTCCAAGTTCTACAGAAATTTGAAAATCAAATAGTTGTTAACTAGCCGTCGTTAACTACGGGGGCTTCTTTCTCATCTCCAAACATGATCTTGTAGAATTTGAGAATCACATGGGCTCTCTTTTTCTTTTTTTCTAAAGCTGGGTATTTGCCGCACTTTAGACCGGTGACAATCTTGAACTCGCGGAGGGAATATCGGATTGGTTTTCCGGCAAAAAGAACCCATATCTCTTTTTCATTTTTAACATACAACAAACGGTACAGGGTGAACAAACCAAAAGCGCCAGACCACCCGGGCTGAGAAGAGAATTCAAGCAGTTTCTGTAACTGGTTTTTCTTCATGAAATCTCTTTCAGGGTCATCGAGGACAACTTCGATATCATATAAGACCGACATTTTTTGATAAATTTTTACATGGTGACCTGGGGGCATTTGTACATGAGGGAAAATCCTCTAAGGTAGATCGATATCAACCATCTGTTGAGAATTTCAGGGGAAATAAGAACTAATAACCGGATTAAGATGAGTCGGAAAACATCCACACAACTCAACATTTACTTGGCAATCGGAAGTAATAAAATTCACGCATCAGATAGAATAAAAATTGCAGGAACTCAAACTTACATTTTCTTCCGACAGCAACGACGACTGTAGGACGAGATTAGTAACAACCGTATCTAGTAAATCCAATTCAACCGCGGAGATTGACAAAGCTGGTAAAACGGGATTTGGTGGGGGCGGTGTGCTGTTCTCAGATTTGAAAGAGAAAAATAAAAAGAAGAGAGATGAACATGTTTTTGCTAACAGTTTTCTCCACCGCCGATAGAAGAGCAAACCCTAAAAGTGAAGACCTTTCAGTGTCTCCGTCTTTTCCCGGTATGTTATTTTCTAATTTTGAAAAAAAAGCAACAAAATCTATAGAGGGTTTTAACTCTGACACGGTATGAAGGATCTCACAATTTTTTACGTAATCACAGTATACGACAGCAAACACTTTCCAAACATATGTAGGGTTAAGTTCGACTTTTTCCTGTGAACAGGATCAGCAAAACAATGTAAAAAAGGTATGATTAATTTAGCTGTTAAAAAATGGTAGAGAATGCAATTATACCGGGAGATTCACAATCTATGCAAGGAGATTTCAAGGTGGGGAAGGAATTTCAGCTTTGTTAAATTTCAGAATGTGAAAAGAACAAACAATGAACCTGCTCATTGGTTGGCAAAAAACCTACCTCAAGATTCAATTTTCTATTCTAATTGTATTTATTTTCCAATAGGTTTACCTGTCCTTTTGCACAAGGACTATATATCCTCAAATATTTCTTATTAATGAAAATTTGTTTCGTCGAAAAAAAAAAAGAATGCAATTATACATTTATAAATCATTCATTAATATTAATTAAATTTACTCTTCCATAATTCACAAACTAAAACATATGTCAAAATGTTGAAAAAAAAAACATATATCAAAACAAAATTCATAAACTAAAACATAAATAAAAAACGGGAAAAGTGTTTTTTTATAGAAAGATAAATGGGACATGTTCTTTGGGTCTTCCTTTTATCTTTTGGTCAAAAATGTGACATGTTCTTCAATTCTTTCTTTTTGGGCTGCCTGTCTCTGTCGAGACTATCTCTCTTTTTCTTTCTTTTTTTTTGTCAAACTTCGAGACTATCTCTCTTATCTGTCTTTTACTTAGCTGGTTTCTTCTTCTTTAACCCTTGTTCTCATATGATGCTCTCTTTGCAGCCTTTATCCCTTTCAAAATTTTATTTATATTTCCATGAATTCCACAAATCTTAATTCTTCAAAAAAAAAAGTATTATCTTATGTATATTCTTCATAAATCATAACACACTTCTCTAATTTTCACTCCCCATTTCGAGCTCAAGGTTTCTGTTCCTAGCTGCAAAACAAAAATTCTCATCTTTGGGTCAAAATTTTCGATTTCCTCTAATCTTTTAATCCCAAAATTTTCAATTTATTCTTGAAACCCATCAATTTCTAGTTGTAAAACATCTCAGCTTTGTCTCACATTTTGGAAATTACCCCAAACTTTCGAGCCAGTCCCAAGAATCTGAGCTTTTTTTTTTGCAAAAATTCTCACAATTGGGTTACAAAATCTCATCTTTATGTCAAAATTTTCGATTTTCCTCATCTGAAAACCCCAAATCACTCTAAAAATCTCACCTTTACGTCAAAAGTTTGATTTTGTTCTGTTCTCCCCGAAAAAAATGTCTGTAGCTTGTGGACTCGAATGCGTCTTCTGCGTCGGTTTCAGTCGGTGGGCATGGAAACGTTGCACACACGTGGGCTCCGACGATAGTGCCACGTGGACAGCTGCAACACCGGAAGAGTTCGAGCCAATCCCAAGAATCTGCCGCGTAATCCTCGCCGTCTACGAGCCGGATCTCAAAAACCCTAAAATATCTCCGTCGATCGGAAAATTCGACCTAAACCCAGATTGGGTCATCAAGAGAGTGACCCACGAGAAAACCCAAGGCAGATCTCCGCCGTACATCATCTACGTCGATCACAACCACCGCGAGATCGTGCTCGCGATCCGTGGCTTAAACCTAGCGAAAGAGAGCGATTACAAGATCCTTCTGGATAATAAACTCGGACAGAAAATGCTCGGAGGTGGGTTTGTTCATCAGGGGCTTCTGAAATCTGCGGCTTGGGTTTTGAATCAAGAATCGGAGACGCTTCGTAGAGTTTGGGAAGAGAATGGGAAAGGGTATGATATGGTTTTCGCTGGGCATTCTCTGGGATCTGGTGTTGCGGCGTTGATGGCGATTTTGGTTGTTAATACTCCGAAGATGATCGGTGATGTTCCGAGGAGTAAGATCAGGTGTTTCGCGGTGGCTCCGGCGAGATGTATGTCGCTTAATCTCGCCGTTAAGTATGCCGACGTCATCTTCTCCGTTATTTTGCAGGTTAATTTCAAAATCGATTTTTTTTTTCTTTTTTTGGATGATTTCGTAATGCCAATGTTATTCAAAAGATTTAAGAGACTTATTTATAGAGATTTGGTTGGAGATTTTAGTTCCGAAACAAAATTGAGTAAATTTAGCTGATTTAGTTACAATGTTTAGATGAGATATTTGAGAAATTTTTAACAATAAAATTACATCAGGTTTAAGGATGTAGAGCTTATAGTTTAGATTTTAGAGTAATCTGTGTTTTTTTTTCCAAATTTGATAGAAAATTTACACTATTTTCTTAACTCTTTCGTTTGGATTGTGGTAGTTGGTCTATTGTTGACCATCAAGCATTGTTATAATCAGCTTCCCTAAGTTAAGAATATGCTTTGTGCTTATACATGGAATTAGAATCTAAGAATTGTATTTTTTTCCTTTTTCCTTCTCGAGTTTGGTCAGAATATTCTGCAAAATTTGTACTTATTTAGGAAGTTGTTTGGTTTTAAAGAAAGGCATATAAAACTTCTTAGAGTAAGATACTTTGCTAGTTACTACTAAGTAGAACAATCTCAAAGTTGCTGGTTGTGGAATTGTAGGATGATTTTTTACCAAGAACGGCGACACCATTAGAAGATATTTTCAAGTCTATATTCTGGTTAGTGTTTTTCTGCAATTTTTTCATATTGAACATCTAAAATGCTTCTACTTTCTTTGTTAGTATGAACTTATTGTAGCTTATTCAACATTTTGTTTTCGTTGTTTGGACAGCTTGCCTTGCTTGTTGTTTTTAGTTTGTTTGAGGGATACATTTATACCAGAAGGTCGAAAACTAAGGGATCCTAGAAGACTTTATGCTCCCGGTCGAATTTATCATATCGTGGAGCGAAAATTCTGCAGGTAATATCAAAAGTTAATGCCATTTTCTAAGCTAATTTCTTTGTGATTCTTCTCTCTGATTATTGTTTATATAATTAGATGTGGAAGGTTTCCTCCTCAAGTAAGAACCGCGATTCCCGTGGATGGGAGATTTGAACATATAGTATTATCATCGAATGCAACATCCGATCATGCGATTCTATGGATTGAAAGAGAATCCGAAAAGGCATTGCAGGTGACATTTATATTTCGTATCCAGTTATTAAAATAAAAACAAGAGCACATAATCAAATTTGGGATAATTTGAAAGAAAAAAAATGAAAGTAAATATTTTGCTTATGTTCAAGGTCAAAGAGTTAGGGCTTAAGTTTAGGATTTAGTTTATAGGGCTTAGGGTTTAAGGTTTTTTTGTTAATTTATATAAATCTTGATTATGTTCTTAATTTTGCTATAAATTTAAGCTATTTTCGTAAATCTTCCGCAAAATATGAAGGGATTAAGATAGGCTTTGTGAAAAAATGGTGGGTTTTGGTGATGTGTGGTTGCAGCAATTGAGAGAGAAGAGTTCAGAGACAGTGGTAACAATGGCACCAAAAGAGAAGAGAATGGAGAGGTTAAACACTTTAGAGAAAGAGCACAAAGATGCGTTAGAGAGAGCGGTGAGTCTCAATATCCCACACGCAGTGCCTGCCGCGGAAGAAGAAGAAGAAGAAGAATGCAACAACCGCAAAGCATCGGAACCAAAGTCGAAGAAGAAGAATTGGGATGAAGTTGTAGAGAAGCTTTTCCATAGAAGCAATTCCGGAGAATTCGTTCTTAACGAGAACGTTGCTCCTGAGAGGTAGATATAAAGAGTTTAATGGGGTTTTGGTTATAATATTCAAGATTACTCATATCCGATCTCTACTCGTCCAAGGTTTTTTTAATAAAAAAAATATACTTCAAGTAGCAACTCTTTTATACCAAAACTATCCATATTCAATCGATACCTTAGAATAGATTCTAAACAACTTTTTTCATTTACTTTACACTACAAACCTTCAAACAAAACCAAAATCACTAGAAACGAAGGGAAGCAAGATATCATCTCTCAAAACACACTGAGACTATATAGTAAGAAACAACACTCTGATTCTTTTCTGCGGTTTCAAGAAGTGTTCATGGCATCTGCGTGATAGCTTTCAAGATCCTTGTCAAGGTCAGCAGCAGACTTCTCCACTGGCTTCTTTCCACTCCCTCTTCCACCACGACCACGGCCGCTGCCGCTGCCGCCACCGCGTCCTCTACCACGAAACCCGCCTCTTCCTCCTCTTGTTCCTCCCTGCCGGTTTTGACTGCCAACAAGAGAAGATCCAACCGTTATTATTTCACTACACGAGTAAGATAGGCCTGGAAGTTTATTTTCCGGATCAATTTGGTTCAGGTTTTTAAGGATTGGGGGAAAAGGCGGTCTGGACTAGAACCAGATTTCATTTTGGTTCACCTTCGCAATTTTTTCCGGTATAAGAATATGAAATTCATACTCCGGTTCCACTCGGTTTTTATGCCTACCCCTTATACAGGTATATAGGGCAAAGTTACTATACTTACATTGGAAGGCGACTGACAGGAGGAGCTGGACCTCTTCCTCCTCTTCCTCTGAAACTTCTATCTCTCCCTCCTCCTTGCCTTTAAGCATCAGAGAAGATTGTAACTTTGAGTATTCATTAATCTCTTGTAAATACGATAAGAAGAAGGAAAAAAAGAAAGACAGAAATTCATACTGGATGACTACGGTCCTCTTCAGCCTTCCGTTGAGTCCAGTGACATTCACATTAACACGAGCCGGTAAAGGAGCCTCGGAATTGTTACCACCCAGAATCTCAAGTCTCATTGGCCTTCCATCCAGTAATACATTGTTGTATTTCTTCAGAGCTTGAAATGCATCACTTCTTCTCGGATACACTACTTCAGCTGTGCCCTGTAATTTCATGGCACAAAGGAAAATACCAAAGAAAAATCACAGTTAGAAAGAGTATATAGGTGAAAGCTTTTTACAATCACAAACTGATAAGAAGAACTTACACTTGGACGGCCATTTCTGTCAAAATGAATCGCATAACGCTTTAGCTCCCCAACCTCAGAAAAGAGTTCCTAAGATCGCATAATGATAGAATAAGTGTTTTGTTTTTAAAAGCCAAGAGCATAGAATATAGAAGTCAGGTTATTATACCCTTATATCTTCATTTGTCACGCCATGGTCTAGATTTGTAATATGGAGCCTGGTTTCAACGTCAAATCCTGATACCCCTGCAGCTCTTAGACCATCTTCAAACAAATGGCTCTGCCATGGCAAGCTTCTGATCCTACGGACAGGCTATTGAAAAGAGCAGATAACATCAGTACAACATGTTTAGTGGAACTTCAAAGCAATGTCTATGAAAAATAACTTCAAAAAAGAAACCACCCATTTGTCTGAAAGAACGAAAACCAGTCAAAGCAAAGATCTTTCTCCAGCAAGTAGTCAGAAGCAACCAAGAAGCCAAATGAAATGAAGGAACAAGATATTTCGACCGACAGCATATTCACTGCTCCGATTCCAAAAGAAAGTCCTTATCCCAAGGAAATGATAAAAGAAAAATCGAGACCACGCTTAAGAATTTCAAGATGTAGCAACAGGTTCATCAATAACTTCATGCACGATCCAGATGTAGGGGGTAAATCACTATACAGCTTATTTACTGCCAAGAACAGTTACTGTACTTTACCCCAAACGCCACAACATCACAGTCTCGGTGAAAAGATCAATATGTTCATTGTAATACGATTGTACTGGATGAACAAATATTGACCTTCAACTTACTGAAGCTCCTCGGCTTAAAAGCACTGTGGCTAAAGCAACTAAGAACTTTGCGCACATATCTATGCATGCCCACCAAGTGGCAAGTTCCTCACAATTTAACCACATAAACCACAAATTCCACCGAAATTGCAGGGGTAAGAGGCTTTTCTAAATGAAATCATATCCATAAACTATAAAGAAGCATGCATCACCTCCTAGACGAGGTTCTGAGTGTTAGAGAATGTCAAAACATCGTCAGAAGTAAGGCTTTATGTATGTACGAGAAAACCTGCTTCTCCCATCGTATAGTTTTTTAGCATTATGAAGTATCACAGAAACTCAGATTTCCAAGCAAACACATAGAAGATCCCAGGTTTTGAGCTTGCCTTGTTAATGGTGAAAAATGATGTCCGAGCATTCACAGCAAGAGGACCTCTTCGAGCAGGTCCGGTTCCTCTTCCACCACCGAGAAAACCGTTTGGCCCATGACCATGACCACGACCGCGTCCACGGCGGGAATTTCCTCTTCCCCCAAACCTTGCAGCCTTACCACTCTTGACAATATCATCAAGAGTCATATTCAAAGATCCCGACATCTTCAGTTCAATAAAAACCCAATTTCCTTATGTCAAACACAGAAACAAGACTGAATCTGAAACCTGCAATATTTAGAGAAAGGAAAAAGAGATTAGTCACCACTCACCACCAAAACACATGAACAAGTAACAAATATCATCAAAATCTTCTAATACAATCACAATCATAAAAGTCAAACCCTAGTTTAAATGCCCAGAACCATAAATTTCAATCAAAATTACAAATCCAGGATAGCCTAACTGCATAATTTGTCATCAAATATAAGAGAAAGCTATAAACGAGTACGGATCCCATCAGATAGAGAGCTAGATATCACAGATCATGTAACCAGAATACGAACAGTTCTTGAAACGAAATCGACGGAAAATCGTTCTCGAGTAAAACCGAAGCATTAGATCGATACAGATCTATGCATCTTAGATAACCTAATCATAGTTTTCTGAAACAAAAAAAAAACTGGAAATCGTGTGTGCAAGCAGTGGGAAAATAGAACGGAAATCATCAGATAAGATGCCTCAAAGGACACAAATCCGTAAATGATTGATTCGTAGACGGATGAAGAAGTGAGAATTTACCAAGAACAAGAGAAAAATCCGAACGAGAGAGAGAGAGAGAGAGAGAGAGAGATGGGATAGGGTTTTGAGGAGCTTCTGTGAGTCTGAGCGTGAGAGAAGCTTCAGAATTTTGGGAGAAAGGTGGATTTTGGGGGAAGTGGAAAACGTCGCAGATAATGGGCCTAGGGCAAGAACACTTTCATAATTATGCTTAGATTTAATGGGGCTTTCGTCGGCTGATTCGTGTCTCAAGTCTTAACAGATAAGACAGATAACTGATACCGATTCGTATCCGAATAATTTTGGTATGTTAATCTGTATCCGAACTTTTAAAAATTTGAATATCAAAATGTGCATTGACTTTATTCCCGTTAGTCAATTCTGTGAATTCTTAAACAGAGATGAGTCAGATGACACATCGGTATCCTTGTTGGAACGGAAGTGCTAAACGTCGTCTTTTTGGGTTAAATTTATCGACGTTGTTTTTGCTAAAGTCAAAAAATAAAAGTAAAGAAGTGTCGCGACTTCCTTTTTTGTCGAGGGCGAGAGATTGTGAAATAGGGTTGGTCCAATATTCGATTACCTTGTGGTAAATAGAGTGTTTGGGTAGAAATCGAAGAGAATTTCGAAGTTGGGGGTGAAAGTCTACTGCTGAGATCTCAAATTCCCAAAAAAATGAGATAAATCGAAAGTGTTAGGGTTTTTGGATTTTGGTTTCGATTATGGTATTGTTTATTGCTTTTGAATTGTTTAATTAATCTTTGCCAATATAAATATTGTATTGAAGGCAATACTATATTCCTTGTTTTCCAGTGATGATTCGGATTGTATGTTCAACATATATCACAGTGGAAAGTTTGAGAAATTCGAAGATGATATTCCCATATTTTACATCTTTTATCATGTATTTATGTTATTGTTATATGTCTCATGCATGTGTCTTGCATAGTTTTTATAGCATTTTGGTTTCCATTAGAGTATTAGGTGTTTTTCATTAAGTCATATGAGTCTTTCATGCATTTGGAGTGTTTTTAGGTGATTTGGAGGCAATTGATGATATTTGGAGAGTTGGACCAAAGTAGAGTGCAAGGTCCATCCGATACACCGGAAATACATGGCTGGACGGAGGCCCTCTGATATGAATCAGCTTGGCTGACCTTCATGAAAATTGTAGATGAGTGAGTTAGCTGTTCAGGGAAGTTTGAATCAGGACATTCGGACTAGTGGTTCGAGAGTTACCATGGTTTGACTGGAGACGTATCCGCTTGGTCGAGAAACTAGTGCCTTGTACCGGCCAACCACACCGCGGGCCTTCCATCAGGTCCAATCCGTGCAGTCCCAGCACAGGAATCTCAACCGGCCCAAAGATGAATTCTCAACCCGCCAGAAGCCACACGGTCCAACACAGCAGCATTCACACATCCAAGTTACATCATCAGTCAAAGTGACTCAAAGATCAGGCCAAATGAAGACCTTTCCGTGCCCAGTTTATTCTGAGGTCTTGATGAAATTCATAGAAAATAGAGAGGAATTTCGTTTAGTAGTAGTTTCATGTCATTCAGAGCATCCGTTCAAAAGATATGGCGAATATAGCAAGAACACGTCTGTCTGGCATCAAAACGAGTTCTGCTCCAAATACGACGTCTGAAAGATCAACCCAGACGAAGGATTTACACTCCGATTAAGCTTCTGAATTCTTCATAGAAGTTGTAGAGAAAGGAGTTAGCAGTCTTCTTGAGGTGATTTCAGGTCTTTTGGATGTAAGGTTCAGGAGTTATGGCCGATTTACTGAAAGAATATCCGCATGGCCGAGAAAACGCACCTTGCGCCTTCCAGCCGGTCTGATCCATCCAGTCCTAGCACAGGAAACTCGACCGACCAGAGCACACCGCCCAGATCACGCCCGGTGCCAAAGTACAGACCACCAAGACACACTTCGACTCAGATTTGACCGGGTCAATACCCGGTTTGTCCCGGGTTGACCCGGTTTGCCCCATTTTTCTATAAATACTCTAAACCTAATTTTTGTGATCAAAGTCTTCTTCTCCCATGAGTTGGGCACGACCCAAGCTCCTTTTTGAGGGATTTTGATTGCTCTTCATACATATGCCACTCTAGAGAAGATTTTTTCATCCCTTATCTTTTATTTATGCATTTTATATATCTTTATGTCTTTTTCTCTTGTGTTCTTCATGTTCTTTAGACCTTAGACATTTTTGTTGGATTTTGGATTTTGCTTGATTTGGATGGTTTGATGATTGATTGTTGATGCTTAGGACTAGATAAACATTTTTCTCATGTTAGGAAGGATCTTAATGCTAGGATTGAATTGAAAACTCATTTCTAGAACTTAGATACCACTTAATGAGAACCACTTAAGATCGGCACAAAGAAGCTGGATTTCGACTTGGATAGAGACAGAATTTGCGGAAGAGACTTCTGGTTTTAAGAGAGAGAGACGGTGAAGATGTTGCACAGCAACGAACCGCTCATAAACGAAGAGATAAACGAGAGATGATAAAGATGTTGCACAAGGCAACGAATCACTCTCAAAGACACTAGAGATTTTCGTGGCTGGATTTTGATAAGAGAAAGTTTATTTGATAAATGTTTGATGATCCATTCCAGGATGAGTTGTCACAAAGAAAACAAAGAGTTTAAATAGAAAACAACAAGGAAAAACCCTAAAACAGGTGGGCTTTGCATAAAAACGAAAATAAGATAATGGGCCTTGCTTCATGGTCGAAATTTGGTCTTCTTGGGCTTGGGCCATGAGTTTAGATCACAACAATTGGGCTGGAAAGATGGTGAATCATTTGGCCTCATTAAAAACCTATCTTCGCAAAACCCAGTGGGACAAAAACGAAGACAGGGAAAAAGAGCACACAAATGATTCACAAACCCAATTGATGTTCTCTTTCTTGCAATGCCTGGATCAAATATTGTTGTTGTTGTTGTGCTGATCCAATATTTCACCTTCGAGCTTGATTCATGCCTAGCTTCCTCAGCTACAAGCTCAGCATCATGCACTGGTTTGAGCTGTTCCTCCTTAGTGCTTGCCTTGATCATATCAGTTGGGCACGACCCAAGCTCCTTTTTGAGGGATTTTGATTGCTCTTCATACATATGCCACTCTAGAGAAGATTTTTTCATCCCTTATCTTTTATTTATGTATTTTATATATCTTTATGTCTTTTTCTCTTGTGTTTTTCATGTTCTTTAGACCTTAGACCTTTTTGTTGGATTTTGGATTTTGCTTGATTTGGATGGTTTGATGATTGATTGTTGATGCTTAGGACTAGATAAACATTTTTTTCTCATGTTAGGAAGGATCTTAATGCTAGGATTGAATTGAAAACTCATTTCTAGAACTTAGATATTTCATGCACACAAGATGTTCGATGAAATGTCTAGAAAACTTCCAAGCATGCTTTTCATTCTAAGTGATCGGTGGATGCTGACTTTAGGATGAGTTGTTGACTAAAATGGACTTGTGATAAATTATGGACTATCTAAGTAATCGGTGGATGCTGACTTTAGATGATTCGTACAATGATTAGTGTCATGAAAGTGAACTAATCTACTAGAAAGTGTTCCATGTCATAAGAATAAATGTGCATTGAATATTTAAGCATCGTTAGTCAATTGTCTTGATGGTTAGATGATGATGATTTAGGTTGCATCTTGTTAGATCCTTCATTTGGGTTGATCTTAAAGCTAGTTTTGGATTGAGAGATCAAATCTAGAGCTTAAGCATTTCACGCCCGATAGGTGTTTGATGAAATGTTTGAACCAAACCTTTTGTGAGCTTTTCATGCCTAACCAATGAGAGTTTATGTCTAGGGTGATTAGTGAACTAAGTGGGATTAGAGATTAAAGCTTGTTAATCATCTTATGACAAACGAGAGTTTGATCTTGATTTGGTGATTAACAAAGTGATTAGTGCCACGAGAATGGATTAGTCATAATTGTGAATTCCATGTTCTAGGATGGTGTTTAATTCAATCTTTATCATCATTGTTAGTTCATAAATCATCTTCTTGATAGTTAATTCATTTTCCAACACTTCTATCTTTTGTTTTCTTTCTTGCATTTGTTTCTTTTCCCATAAACATAAAAATCCAAAAGATTTGCTCTAGATTAGGAAGATTCATGTATTCTTGGTGCATTGATCTTAACCTCTTTGGTTCGATCCTCAAATACTACAATGATATGAGTATGTTTGAGTAATTGATATGAACTTAACACAAATTCTATCTATCATAAGACGACACGGTTTATTACAATGGTGGCTCGATCTAGGACCTTCTTACACCAGGGACATCAATCTTTCAAGCTTTACATGTAAGTATGTATGGGCAGAGAGTGTGGTACAAATTATCGTATGAAGAGTTGAGTGAGCTTAAGATATTGTGTAATGGAATTGGTAATTTTCAAAAGATGTGTGCGGCGGCTAACTGGACTAAGGCTATTGAAATATATATGGAGTGTGATAAAGACAATGAAGGAAATGGAGATGAAAGAAGAGGTGAAGTAAGAGAGAAAGTAAGAGAGGAAGTAAGAGATGACGTAAGAGATGACAAAAGAGATAGAGATGATGGATCAACTGAAGGAAGAGATGAAGAGGAGATGTGTGATGAGAAAGATCGTGTGGAAGCCATAGTAGCCACATTTGTCGATGAAGAGGAGAATGATGAATATGGAAAATGGACTCCTCATGCATCAGACATTGAAGGAGCAGAAAAGTCGAGGTCTTGTTATGAAAATTGGAAAAGAGGAAGTAGAGAGCTGTAGATTATACAAGTGTTTGAAAGTGTGAAAGAGTTTAAAGAGGTTGGAATATCCAATTCACAAGATGGGAATAAAAAAATCAGAGGCTAACTGTGGTATAGATAAATGCAAATGGAGAATCTACTTCTCATACGAAGAATCAGTTTCTCAATGGATGGTTAAGATGTTTCAAGAGGAGCATACAAAAGGTCAACTCCTTGTAGCGTTTGGAAGAGACGCAAACAATCAAATTTACCCTTTTGCGTGAGCAGTTGTTCAAGTGGAAAACACCGAGAGTTGGTTATGGTTCATTCAACATCTGAAAAAAGACTTGGATCTTCGAACTATGATCTTCATGTCTTTGAAAAAAGGCCAGCTCCTTGCAGCCTCCATTTCCTTCTCATATCCACGAACTATGATCTTCATGTCTTTGATGTCCTTCTCAAAGCAATTGGCCACAGCTTCACAAGTTTTTGTCTCCAGTTCTAAGTTCTTTATTGTTTCCTTCATGTCAAACATCTCCTCTACCATAGACTCATATATTCATTTGAACAAATGGTAGTTGTCCTTGCACAAGATAAAATGGTTATATGAATTCATGTTCTCCTCTACCATTGACTCATCTAACAAATCACATTACTAACAAGATAAATTCATTAATCAATTTAATATTCTAACAAATCAATTCATTATGTTTATCTTTTCGGACCCCTTTGGACAACAATGAAATAGTTTTCCTAGATTTTTAGTGGTTCCTGAAGTTTTTTATCAAAGAAGCTTCTCCACACCTATAAGAATTGGACATACCTCTATCGACTACATAAACACCCCGACTCTGTCTTACATTAAACCCTGCAAATTTACCATGGAATTTCAATTTTACAATTTAAACATCAAGAACTGAAAATTTTCCTTCTGCTTTCGAGTAATTTCTTTTTCACAAGCTTATTCACGGCAATGAACCTATCCGAATTCGCCGAGAAAGCCTTCTAATTCGACGAAGTAGCCATTCTCTTTTGTTTTCGTCGCCCACCAAAACTCTAGCCTTATGTGTTTGTCCCCAAATTTCCTGCCTGACCTCGACTCGGCGAAGAAGAGTTTAATGTCTTCAATTTTGTTTTTAAATCTTTGCTTCTCCAATACAACGTCGTTTTGTAATTCTATCAATTCTCAACTTCACTCAAAACGACGTCGTATAACTCTACCGTTCCAACATGGATTCCACCGTGGCAGCTGACTCATCTCCGTTAACGGTTTAACGGGGTTGACTGCCTGGGAATTATAACTGAACCGAACCGAGCTTCTTTCAATTCGGTTATGATCCGTTTATGTACAGAGAACCGATCGGCAACATTTATAATTTCATTCGGTTATCGGTTCAGCCGAACCGAATGGTTAACCGAAATTTTTTTAAAAAAAGACGAACGGTTTTGGCATGGTGGAAACGTAATAGTCCGAAGTACCTTATATTATCAGAGCTAGCTAAAGATGTTCTAGCTATTCAAGTGTCTTATATGTTGCTTCTGAATTAGCTTTTAGTACTAGCGGTCGAATCTTGAACCCTTTTAGAAGTTGTTTAATACCATACATGATTGAAGTTTTGATATGCACACAACAATGGTTGCGAAATTCCATCCAAACCGAAGCAAAACTTGCCAGCTTAATTGAAATGTTTGAAGAACTTGATTTCCATGCGTCATTTGGTAATTTGGTAATTTGGTTGGAGTTATGTTCTGTGAATTGATTTTTTAGTTATTTTCCCTTATTGGTTTGATATTGGTTTGAATATGCTTTGATTATGATTTTAGCTTGATGATGTTTTCTGTTTTATGCAAATATGGAGTGAACAAGGAAGTTCTTAGTTCTTTTATTGTCAAATCTGAACACTACATTAAAAAAACTCTGCTTTTGTTTGCTTCTACACTTTTATTGGAGTTGACAATGAAACTTTCAAAGCGTAAAGTTGATACGTAGTTAAATCGATATTTTCTATGTGTGTGCAGGTGAATCTTAAATTTAAAAATTGAAAAAGGAGAAGAGTGATAATATCAGGGTCCAGGAAATCACAAAGAATATATCACTCTCTCAATATGTTTTTTTTAGTTTAAACAATCATGCATCAGTTCTATTTTTTTAAACTTTTTGAAAAGTCTTCAGAACTCTGATATTTGAAAATAACCGTAAGTAACTGAAAGTAACTGAAACTATCCGAATTAAATTGAATTTGCCAACAATTTTGGTTATTATCGGCATAAACAAAATAACCAAATTTCTCCCGAACCGAACCGATATTTTATTCGGTGGAAAATCTATAACCCAAATTAACCGAAACGAAAAACATGAACTAACCGAATTACCAGACCCAGGGTTGACTAATGGGAATAGAGTCAATGCACGTTTTGACCCCAAAAAAATGTAAGTGTTGTGATATTCAAAATTTTAAGGGTTTGGGTACGGATTCGCACACCAAAATTATTCGGGTACGAATCGGTACCAGTTATCTGTGTTGAGGCACGAATCATCTGTTTTTCTGGCTTACGTCTTTTGAATGTTTTTTTTACATTTATCTTTATTTTTATATAATCTAAATTAAATAAAAATAAATATAAATTAATAAAAAATACAACTAATTACATAACTAAGAGTATAGAATAATAATAAAATAAAAGAAATAAATATTTGAAGATGCTTTTTCTTAAGAAGTCTTACTTATTGATCATAGTATCAACACTAGTTTCCTTGCGATCTTTATATTTGGACATACGATGAAACTCCAAAATCTATGTCGCAATATACACATTTTTAACACCAATTTCTTTTGTTGTATAACATTGGTCATATTCCAATTTAGATTTATAGATGGTATTCGATAAAGAATCCAATGTACGGATTCTATCGATATAAATAAAAATTAAAACTGTCAATTTTCAACGATTTTACGAATATCGCCATACAAGAAAGAAAATGCATCTTTAACTCTAGAACGTCTTCTTTTCCATGGTGGTTTCCATGATTTCACCGATAATTCTGGATTTTTCATATTTCGATACCAAATATATTGTATCGAAATATGGATCTGAAAAGATTCTACCTTTGTCATTAAAATCAATCTTCTATCTCTGACCTCTAAGCCATCGAATGGCCAGAAGTGACCGGTCAACATCATCTCGTCATGTAACTTCCTTGAACCTATTTTTCCGGGATCCCAGATTCGTCGACCAAGGCATCATTTACAAGAAAAAAAAACCCGCTATGAGCACAATAGAAAATTGGCAATATATTTCCACCACGAAGATGGAAGATGCCTAAATGGAACCGTCATAGAATCGCCCCACACCGGCATCAAAATCCAAAATCATATTATAATATGTCTAACTAATGGTTATATATAGAACTGTCAACTCAGACTAACTTGACTACTTAACTCGTTTTGCAATGAACTAAAATATTATTCGAGCTAACCTGCAAAAACCTATAATCTTGAAAATATAACTCTAATATGCACTGCTTAATGATTATGGTTTTTATGATCAGTACACAAACTCTTAAAAAATCAATTTTCTCGTTACTAACTCTTTATAAAATTATTAAAATATTTTTCAAACTTTTGTTTTGATATATATTCAAATAAAATATAATAATCATAGTGAAAAATATTACAAAATCTCGAATATATTTTCTTTGAATATGTATGGATTGATTATTATTTAATAATATCATAATAATTAAGAAACTAAATAATAAATATTTTTCACATTCTCATCAATAATTTTAAAAAATAATTATATCATTTTCTATTTTAATTATCTTTTGTTATTTGTAATGGTATCTTATTATATAAAATTGGATCCCTCGACGTGAGTGTGACACGTAGGATAATTATCAATCACGAGATCGTGACATTTGTCACGATTGTTAATTTAGATCTGTGACATGTGTCAATTTAATTAAAAAGGTAAAAATAAATTAAAGTAAATATTAAAAAAGATTAAACTAAAAAAGGCAATCTTAGTAAATTAAAGTAAATATTAAAAAGTGTAAACTAAAAAAGACAATCTTACAAAAAAAAACAAGTATAAGTAAGGAAAACTTATAATAAAAAAAGTGACAAAAAAACTTAAAAGTTTATAATCTACAACTACGATCAAACTTAAAAAAGAAAATTATAAATATACTATAAACTTAAAAGGAAAATTATTAATCTTATTATATAAAGCTGGATCCTTCGACGTGAGCGTGACATAATTATTAATTACGAGATCTTGACATTTGTCATGGTTGTTAATTTAGATCTTGACATGTGTCAATTTAATTAAAAAAATAAAAATGAATTAAAGTAAATATTAAAAAAGTTAAACTAAAAAAGGCAATTTTAGTAAAAATAAATTAAAATAAATATTAAAATATGTTAAACTAAAAGAAAACAATCTATATAAATAGGAAACTTAAAATAATAATAAAGGAAAAATAGAAAATGTAAATTGATCCTAAAATCTAAAGTTAATAAAAAGAGGAAAAAATCAAAAATTTATATTGGAAAGATTTAAAATCGATTAATAACCAATTAATAAAAACATAAAAATTTGGAAAGATTAATAATCGATCTATAATCCTAAATGGTAAAATTACTTAACAAAAAGAAAATTATAAAAAAGGTAAACATAAAATTTGAAAAAATTAATAATCGATTCATAATCATAAAAGCTAAAGTTAGTTTTAAAAAAAAGAAAAAAAACTATATTTATCCTAAAAGGTAAAGTTAATAAAAAACAAAACAAATCTTGGAAATAAAACAATGGATTAATAATCCTATAAGAAAAAAAAATCTAATTCTTAACCTTTACATAAATAATTTGGTACTATAAGTCAATTACATACCAAACATAAAAAGGTCAATAATCGTTTCCAACGATATTTAACTGTATATGCTCCACCAAATTCTTCTTTCATAGTATATATTTATTTCATCGGAAACTTTGATTCTAAATTTTTATGTTATTTATTTTTATGTGTGATTTAATTTTGTTTTTTATTTTTAGTTTTTTCACATGTTATAAAATTTCTTATTATATAAAACAAAATGTTTTGATGTTAGTAACATGCATGATCGCGACACGTGTTAAGTTAATCGATTAGACTTTGCCATGTGTTTAATAAATTTCCAATTATATTTTAACACATGATATTAAAAATAAAAGTAAAATATATAATCGATTCCTAATCCTAAAAGGTAAATTGAAACAATAGTAGTAATATTTAGATTATGAAAATTAAACAAAAACTATAAATAAAAACCAAAGTTTTTTAAAAAAGAAAAAAACTATATTTCGAGTTAGAATAAGAAAATTAAATAATAGATAACAATCATAAAAAGGAAAATGAATAAAAGCCAAAAAATTTTTTTTTAAAAAAAAAAGAAAAACCATATTTCAATTTAGAATGAAGAAATCTTTTTATTATATAAAACTGAATGTTTCAAATGTGTTAATTCTCCTGATCGCGACACGTGTCGAGTCAACGTTGGAAAATTTTAAAATCGAATAATAAAAAACTTAGAAATTCGGAAAATTTAATAACAGATTCATAATCTTAAAAGATAAAGTTACTAAAAAAATAAAATTAAAATTTTTAAAAATTTAATTTATCCTAAAATGCAAAATTAATTTAAAAAAAACATTCATTAGTTTTTCCATTTATATTAAGAAAATTAATCATAAAAGGAAAAGAATTTTAATTTCTCGCTTCTATATAAACCACAATATGGTAGTATGTCAATTATACACCAAAAAAATTAAAAGTCCAATAATCGTATCCAAAACTATTTACTGCATCTTTTCATCATTTGTTTTCAAAGTATATATATTTATTTCATCTTAAACTTTGTTTCTAAATTTATGTATTATATATTTTCACGGGTGATCTAATTTTGCTTTCGAATTTTTTCGTGTTGAATTTTTGTTTCACGGGTTATAAAATATTAAATTACAGACCTGCATATATGCGGGTACTTATCTAATCTTATTATATAAAGCAGGATCCCTCAACATGAACGCGACACGTATGCAAAATTATAACTCACGAGATCGTGACATTTGTCACGGTTGTTAATTTAGATCTTGACATGTGTCAATTTAATTAAAAATAAATTAAAATAAATATTAAAAATGTTAAACTAAAAAATGCAATATTAGTAAAAATAAATTAAAGTAAATATTAAAAGGTGTAAAGTAAAAAGACAATCTTACAAAAAAGAAGAAGTATAAGTATAAGTAAGGAAAACTTATAATAAAGGAAAGTGACAAAATGAAGCTTAAAAGTTTATAATCTACAACCACGATCAAACTTTAAATTTTTTTTTTATAAATATACTCTAAACTTAAAAGAAAATTTATTAATATACGATTTAAAATCGATTCCTAATACTAAAAAGTAAATAGAAAAAGTAGTTATGTTTAGATTAAGAAAAAT
Organism: Eutrema japonicum; assembly: GCA_030161315.1. NCBI lineage: Eukaryota > Viridiplantae > Streptophyta > Magnoliopsida > Brassicales > Brassicaceae > Eutrema > Eutrema japonicum. The sequence continues at coordinate 46,946,338 of BSQW01000011.1, forward strand.
TAAACAAAAATTATTAAAAAGTCAGTTAAAAAAAACCGATATTTTTGTTTAAAATAAATAAATTAAACAATAGATTACAATAATAAAAAGAAAATGAATAAAATCCAAATTTTATTAAAAAACATATTTTAATTTAAAATTAAGAAATTAAACAATAGATTACAATCCTAAAAAGCTAAAGTTTTAAAAAAGGAAAGAACAATTAGTAATTCTTAAAAAATCACACACTTAAAAAGGAATACAATCCTAAAAAGAAAAAAAAATCTCATTCCTCGACTCTAGATAACCAAATTGATATCTTATCAATTTCACATTCATAATTCTAAAAGGTAAATTTTATAATTTACAACCATGACCAATATAAAAAAATGAAAATTATAAATATACTCTAAACTTAAAAGAAAAATTATTAATATACGACCAAACTTAATAATTTATAATCCTTTCCATTTTGACAAAAGGAAACTTAAAAAGAGAAAATTATTAATATACGACAACGACCAAACTCTATATAATAATCCTCACATTTCTAAATTTTTTAAAAAGGAATAAAAGCCAAAAAAAAAAAATTAAAAAAACATATTTCAGTTAAGAATTATTAAATTTTTTATCATATAAAACTAAATGTTTCAAAAATGCTAATTAACCTGATCGCGACATGTGTCAAGTCAAAGTTGGAAATATTTAAAATCGATTAATAAAAAACTTAAAAATTCTTATTCATAATCTTAAAAGAGAAAGTTACTAAAAATAAAATTAAAAATTTAACGAATTAAATTTATCTTAAAATGGTAAAATTAATATAGAAAATAAAAAACATTACTTAGTTTTTTCATTTAGATTAAAGAAATATTATTATATAAAGCTGAATCCCTCGACGAGAGTGTGACACGTAGGATAATTTTCAATCACGAGATAGTGACATGTATTGTTGTTACTTAAGATCGCGACATGTGTCAAAGTAATAATCTGAATAAAAGGAAAAAAAATAAATAGAAAATTAAGATTCTAACTAAGATTCTAACAATCATGAGATCGTGACATGTGTAAAAAAATGAAAAATAACAATGCAATAGTATAAACTTTCCTATAAGACAAAATAATAAAAAAGCAAAAATAAATTGTGTTTTATTTAAATATAAACTAATAAATAAATAAAAAATATATAAACTACAGAAAAACTATAAAATTTATATATGACTCATATATATATATATATATATATATATATATATATATATATATCTTATTATATAAAGCTGGATTCCTCGACGTGAGTGTGACTCGTAGGATAATTTTTAATCACGAGATTGTGACATTTGTCACGATTTTTAATTTAAATCTTGACATGTGTCAATTTAATTAAGAAGTAAAAATGAATTAAAGTAAATATTAAAAAGGTTAAACTAAAAACAAGCAATTTTAGTAAAAATGAATTAACGTAAATATTAAAAAAGTTTAAACTAAAAAAGCAATTTTACAAAAAAAAAATAACTGTAAGTAAGGAAACCTTATAATAAAGGAAAGTGACAAAAGAAAACTTAAAAGTTTATAATCTACAACCACGATCAAACTTAAAAAATGAAAAATTATAAATATACTCTAAGCTTAAAAGGAAATTTATTAATATACGATTTTAAATCGATTCTTAATCCTAAATAGTAAATGAAAAAGTAGTTATGTTTAGATTAAGAAAAATTAAACAAAAATTATAAATAAAAGCCAAAGTTAAAAAAACCATATTTTAAATTATAATAAATAAATTAAACAATAGATAACAATCCTAAAAAGAAAAGGAATAATGCCAAATTTTATTTTTAAAAAGCATATTTCAGTTTAGAATAAGGAAATTAAATAATAGATTGCAATCATAAAAAAAACTAAAGTTTTAAAAAACGAAAGAACAATTAGTAATTCTTAAAAAAACCAAAAACTTAAAATGGAATACAATCCTAAATAGAAAATGAATTATCATTCCCCACCTCTAGATAACCAAATTGATAACTTCTCAATTTCACATTCATAATTCGAAAAGGTAAAGTTATTAATATATATATATATATATATATATATATATATATATATATATATATATATATATATCGTATTTTATAAAGTTGGATCTCTCAATGTGAGTGTGACACGTAGGATAATTCTCACTCACAAGATCATGACATTTGTCACGGTTAATTTAGATCTTGACATGTTTTAGTTTAATTTAAAAAACAAATGATTTAAAGTAAATATTAATCAAATTAGTTTTAATTTATAATTTATCCTAAAAGGCAAGATTAATATAGTAAAAAAAATATTTCGTAATTTTCCATTCAGATTAAGAAAATTAATCATAAAAGAAAATAATTTTAATTTCTCACCTTTATATAAACCACAATTTGGTAGTATATCAATTTGGTAGTACACCAAAAAGAAATAAAAGTCCAATAATCGTATCCACAACTATTTACTGCATCTATTCACCAAATTTTTCTTTCAATGTATATATTTATTTTATCGTAAACTTTTTTTTAAAATTTATGTATAAGATATTTTCACGGGTGATCTAATTTTGTTTTCCATTTTATCGTCTTTCATTTTTTTTTCATGGGTTATAAAATATTAAATTACAAACCCGCATATATGCGGGTACTTATCTAGTATTATATAAAGTTGGATCCCTCGACGTGAGTGTGACATATAGGATAATTATCAATCACGAGATCGTGACATTTGTCACGGTTGTTAATTTAGATATGTGACATGTGTCAATTTAATTAAAAAATAAAAATAAATTAAAGTAAATATTAAAAAAGATTAAACTAAAAAAGGCAATCTTAGTAAATTAAAGTAAATATTAAAAAGTGTAATCTAAAAAAGACAATCTTACAAAAAAAAAAAGTATAAGTAAGTAAAACTTATAATAAAGAAAAGTGACAAAGGAAAACTTAAAAGTTTATAATCTACAACTACGATCAAATTTTAAAAGGAAAATTATAAATATACTATAAACTTAAAAGGAAAATTATTAATATATGATTTAAAATCGATTCATAATCCTAAAAAATAAATGGAAAAAGTAGTTATGTTTAGGCTAAGAAAAATCAAACAAAAATCTTATTATATAAAGTTGGATCCCTCGACATGAGTGTGACACGTAAGATAATTTTCAAACACGAGATTGTGACATTTGTCACGAATGTTAATTTAGATCTTGACATGTGTCAATTTAATTAAAAAAGTAAAAATGAATTAAAGTAAATATTAAATATGTTAAACTAAAAAAAAGCAATTTAAAAAAAACAAGAATAAGTAAGGAAAACTTACAATAAAAAAAGTGACAAAAGGAAACTTATAAATTTATACTACGACCAAACTTAAAAAATGAAAATTATAAATATAGTATAAACTTAAAAAGAAAATGATTAATATACGACCAAATTTATAAGTTTATAATCCTTTCCATTGTGACAAAAGAAAACTTAAAAAGAAAAATTATTAATATACAACCACGACCAAACTATATATAATAATTTACACCTTTTTAATTTTAAAATTTGTGACTTTTAAAACTTAAAAAAATCATACATAATATTAATTAAAACACAAATATAAATATCTTAATTAAAAAATCACACATAATATAAATATAATCACACATAATATTAATTAAAAAATCACACATAAATATTTTTTAAATGTATGATTCATATAAATATCTTAATTAAAACATATATTTATCTTATAAACTGAAAAAAAAAAATTTATTATTCTGTTTAGCTAAAAGAAAAATCACATAATATTTTACTAAAGTTGAATATGTGTTATTATTTATTTACAAAAGATAAATATATACTTTTACACATTAAAATTAAAAATCCAATAATCGTATCCAATGGTATTACAGCATATGTTTCACCAAAATTTTCATTCAAAGTTTTATTTCATAATTTTTTGACATTAATCATAATTTTTTTAAAGTACGTGATTTCATATATGTTTAAATTTCATATAAAAAATCTAAACATGTCAAATTTCATTTATTATATGACTTTTTATATGTTTAGATTTCATATAAAAAAATCTAAACATGTCAAATTTTATTTTTATTATATAAAACAGAATTTTTCAATGTTAGTCATTCGAATGATCGCGACACGTGTTAAATTTTCCTTCAAAGATTTATTTCATAAGTTTTTGAAATTAATCATAAATTTTTTTTAAGTACGTGATTTCCTATGTGTTTAAATTTCATATAAAAAATCTAAACATGTCAAATTTTATTTATTATATGACTTCTTATATGTTTAGATTTCTTATAAAAAATCTAAACATGTCAAATTTTATTTTTATTATACAAATCAGAATGTTTCAAATTTAGTAATTCGAATGATCGCGACACGTGTTAAGTCAAACAATCAGATTTTTACACATGTTTATTAAATTTCCAATTATATTTTTACATGTGTATAATAAATTTTTAATTATATTTTAAACATGATAAGTTAATCGATTATATTTTGCCATATGTTTAATAAATTTACAACTATATTTTGACACGTGTTTGATAAAATTTCAATTATATTTTAATATATAATATTAACAATAAAAGTAAAATTTTAGGAATCTGAAAAGGTATTAGAAAAAAATAGAAAAAACTATAATCTTAAAATATATTAGGAAAAAATAGTAGTTATATTTAGATTAAGGAAATTAAACAAAAACTATAAATGAAAACCAAATTTGGTTTTTAAAAAAAAGAAAAACTATATTTCAAATTATAATAAGGAAATTAAACAATAGATAACAATTATAAAAAGAAAATGAACAAAAGGCAATTTTTTATAAAACAAAATAAATAATATTTCAGTTTAGAATAATTAATCTTATAATATACAACTGAATGTAAAATTACTCAAATCAATTAATAACCGATTTATAATATTAAAATCGATTAATAAAAAAACTCAAAAATTCTGAAAATTTAATAAACGATTTATAATCTTAAAATTTAAAGTTATTAAAAATAAAAATTAAAAATTAAAAAAAAAATTATCCTAAAAAGCAAAATTAATATAAAAAGGGAAAAAACAATATTTAGTTTTTCCATTTTGATTAAGGAAATTAATCATAAAAGGAAAATAATTATAATTTGTCACTTCTATATAAATCACAATTTGGTAGTGTATCAATTACACTCCAAAAGATTAAAAGTCCAGTAAACATATCCAAAACTATTTTACTGCATTTATTCACCAAATTTGTGTGGCATGTTTTCTTCATCAGATGGGCTACATAATGACTTGTGCTATCATTATTTCGGCCCAGCCAAATCAAAGTCCAAGTGGAAAGGAAAAAAAGAAAAAAGGGAATTCGTGCCCTGTACAAGTCGGCTAAGGTTGTGTTACTTAAGGAAGAAGATATCGAGGCAGAAGCCCTAACACGAACAGAAAGAGACGACAGGCAGAGGAAAAGTTGTAAGAGGGTTAGAAGAAACCGTGAGAGAGAAGAATCAGAGTTCGATTCTTTGTGCTTCTTAGTGTTGAAACGGGTATGAGCACGTCTCCTACAAATCAATTTGTATCGGGGAGGTTCGGGGATTTTCTGTTAAGATAGAGCCGGTTGCGTTCCGGTCGGCAAATGAGGGGGAGGAGGTGATTTATAGCTGTGCCCGGAGGGCTGCCTACGTACCCCGGATTGGGGATCAAGCCATTCGTAGTTCGTTGTTGAGGCGGGTAGGAGAGATCTGGGGAGCTGGGAGGTCGTCTGGTCGTCAGGTCGGGAGAGCTGGGAGCTCGGGAGAGCTGCGGAGATCTGGGAGAGCTGCAGAGAGCGGAGAGCTGGGAGAGCTGCCGAGCTGGGAGGGCTGCCGAGCTGGGAGAGCTGCCGAGCTGCCGAGCTGGGAGAGCTGCCGAGCTGGGAGAGCTGCCGAGCTGGGAGAGCTGCCGAGCTGCCGAGCTGGGAGAGCTGCCGAGCTGGGAGAACTGCCGAGCTGCCGAGCTGGGAGAGCTGCCGAGCTGGGAGAGCTGCCGAGCTGGGAGAGCTGCCGAGCTGGGAGAACTGCCGAGCTGCCGAGCTGGGAGAGCTGCCGAGCTGCCGAGCTGGGAGAGCTGCCGAGCTGCCGAGCTGGGAGAGCTGCCGAGAGCTGGGAGAGCTGCCGAAAGCTGGGAGAGCTGGGAGAGCTGCACCGAGCCGGGAGAGCTGCGGAGAGTTGGGAGAGATGCACCGAGCTGGGAGAGCTGCGGAGAGCTGCCGAGAGCTCCTTTTAGAGAGGGAAAGTTATTTAGAGAGAGAAGATGAGAGTTTTTTTGTGTGTTGATAATGAATACCAAAGGGGGTATTTATAGTGGGAGTTGAGCATACAGCTCTCCGGGATTCGGGGATGTCGTGATGTTGACAAGACACGTCGTGAACAGTACCCGTCATGTCGTGAACAGTGACGAGCAGGTCGGGAACAGTAACTGGCAGGTCGTGAACAGTACCGGCACGTCGTGAACAGTGCGGAGCAGGTCGTGAACAACGCAAGGCATGTCGTGAACAGCGCTGGTGAACAGTGTCGGTGAACAGTGTCGGCGAACAGTGTCGGCGAACAGTACATCTTCGTGCGGCATCAATGTTAGCTCGGGGCGCGAGCTCGGGATGGAAGCTCGGGGTGCGAGCTCGGGATGGAAGCTCGGGGGCCTTATTTGCTGAGATGGGCCTAGCTAATTGGGGGTGCTAAGCCCACCTCCAACAATAAGCCCCCCCCCCCCCAGTTCGGTGTCATGAGGTGTGGCGAATGCATCGAAGTTGATCCTTGTTAGCTTGGCGCATCTCAGGTCGGTCTCCAAGATCTTAGGATTGACTGCTGGGTCTCGTTAGGCGGGAGCAATGGACGGACGTGTGAATCCCTAGACCGGGAAGTCAGCGAGTCGCACGGTCGGAGAACTGCGATCATGAGCTTGGCGAGTAGGAGGTCGGCGAGCTGTTGAGGTCGTTAGTTAGGCGGAGCTGTTGAGGCCGGCGAACTGCGACTGCGCGATGAGCGAGCTGCGACCGAGCTACCTAACTGTTAGACCGACGAGCTGCGACTCCGAACTCCCTCACTGTCGTATCGACGGGCTACGACCTGCGAAAAAAATGGCTAAAGATACGAGATTGCGCTTGAGGCTGAGCTCGGCGTTTGTTAGTTAGGCGCGAGGCCGGCGAGCTATGATTCCGAGTTGTTTAATTTCTAAAATCGGTTAGTTACTTAGCGTACCCCAAGGTCAGCGAGTCGCACGGTCGGAGAACTGCGATCATGAGCTTGGCGAGTAGGAGGTCGGCGAACTGTTGAGGTCGTTAGTTAGGCGGAGCTGTTGAGGTCGGCGAACTGCGACTGCGCGATGAGCGAGCTGCGACCGAGCTACCTAACTGTTAGACCGACGAGCTGCGACCCCGAACTGCCTCACTGTCAGATCGACGAACTACGACCACGCACTGCTTTTCTTGGAGTTCGGCTTAGAGAAACGGATCTTGTGATTAAATCTGACTAGAAAAAGAAATTGGAAACTAACTTCCTCTTTCGCGTCGCGTAAGTCGGTGATGGCGGGTTGTGAAGTCAGAGGACTGATCGTGAGCTCGGCGAGTAGGAGGTCGGCGAGCTGTGGTCGTTAGTTAGGCGGAGCTGTTGAGGTCGGCGAACTGCGACTGCGCGATGAGCGAGCTGCGACCGAGCTACCTAACTGTTAGACCGAGCTGCGACTCCGAACTGCCTCACTGTCAGATCGACGAGCTATGATCACAAGGTCAGCGAGTCGCACGGTCGGAGAACTGCGATCATAAGCTTGGCGAGTAGGAGGTCGGCGAACTGTTGAGGTCGTTAGTTAGGCGGAGCTGTTGAGGTCGGCGAACTGCGACTGCGCGATGAGCGAGCTGCGACCGAGCTACCTAACTGTTAGAACGACGAGCTGCGACCCCGAACTGACTCACTGTCAGATCGACGAACTACGACCGCGCACTGCTTTTCTTGGAGTTCGGCTTAAATTTTGGGAGCTCGGTGTATGGACTGTGACCGGTGAGTGACGAGTTGGAATGAGATGGGAAGTTTTTTTTTTTTTTTTTTTTTTTTTTTTTTTTTTTTTTGGAATGAGGCCCGAACTCTTTTGGCACTTATCTGTACGGAGTTGTTCGGAGATTTGGGCGATGTTCCCGACATTTGCCGAGCTACTCTTTGCGTGAAGAAAAATCCTCAAACCCCCTCCTTTTTAGCGCCAATTGTTGGAACGGGTATGAGCACGTCTCCTACAAATCAAATTGTATCGGGGAGGTTCGGGGATTTTCTGTTAAGATAGAGCCGGTTGCGTTCCGGTCGGCAAATGAGGGGGAGGAGGTGATTTATAGCTGTGCCCGGGGGGCTGCCTACGTACCCCGGATTGGGGATCAAGCCATTCGTAGTTCGTTGTTGAGGCGGGTAGGAGAGATCTGGAGAGCTGGGAGGTCGTCTGGTCGTCAGGTCGGGAGAGCTGGGAGCTCGGGAGAGCTGCACCGAGCTCTCCCGATACAACTTCGATGCATTTGCCACACCTCATGACACCGAACTGGGGGGGGGCTTATTGTTGGAGGTGGGCTTAGCACCCCCAATTAGCTAGGCCCATCTCAGCAAATAAGGCCCCCGAGCTTCCATCGCGAGCTCGCACCCCGAGCTTCCATCCCGAGCTCGCACCCCGAGCTTCCATCCCGAGCTCGCGCCCCGAGCTAACATTGATGCCGCACGAAGATGTACTGTTCACCGACACTGTTCACCGACACTGTTCACCAGCGCTTTTCACGACATGCCTTGCGTTGTTCACGACCTGCTCCGCACTGTTCACGACGTGCCGGTACTGTTCACGACCTACCAGTTACTGTTCCCGACCTGCTCGTCACTGTTCACGACGTGACGGGTACTGTTCACGACGTGTCTTGTCAACATCACGACATCCCCGAATCCCGGAGAGCTGTCTGCTCAACTCCCACTATAAATACCCCCTTTGGTATTCATTATCATACCCGTTCCAGACGAGCTCCCAGCTCTCCCGACCTGACGACCGACCGGGCACAGCTATAAATCACCTCCTCGCCTCAACAACGAACTACGAATGGCTTGATCCCCAATCCGGGGTACGTAGGCAGCCCCCCGGGCACAGCTATAAATCACCTCCTCCCCCTCATTTGCCGACCGGAACGCAACCGGCTCTATCTTAACAGAAAATCCCCGAACCTCCCCGATACAAATTGATTTGTAGGAGACGTGCTCATACCCGTTTCAACAATTAGTATTGTACTCTCTTTCTCTATTCTCCTTTGTTTCGACGGTACGTATGGACAAACAGCCTGATGAATTGCAGGTGAAGATATTATCGTTTGTTCCAACAAAAGTTGATGTCTCCATTAGCATCTTGTCGAAACAATGGGAGTTTCTTTGGACGTTGTTGCCTAAACTCGAGTACAATAGTTCCTATTCTGAATGCGAGAGGTTAAAGCGTTTTCTTGACATAAATCTGCCATTACATAGAGCTCCTGTTATAGAAAGCTTTCGTCTCCAGTTTTGTCTGTAAGAATATTTATTCTTATATGTGAACTATGTGTCTAGGTTTAATATTAAAGATCAAGTTCATATTAAACTTAGAGAAATTCTAATATAAAAGACGAACACCGTGATAGATCGGTTTCGATAACAGTATTAGAATTTGTGTGTATTGATAACCATCTTCCTTACCTTATGATATTAAAGTCTTTCATTAATGATCATTTGAAATAATGAATGGATAGCTATGAAGTTACTTAGCTATGAAGTTACTTAGCTATGAAATAACGAATGGATAGCTATGAAGTAACTTACTTAGCTATGAAGTAACGAATTGATAGCCATGAAGTTACTTATCTATGAAGTAACTTAGCTATGAAGTAATAAATGGATAGCTATGAAATAATTTACTTAGCTATGAAGTAACGAATGGATAGTTATGAAGTTACTTAGCTATGAAGTAACGAATGGATAGCTATGAAGTGAATTACTTAGCTATAAAGTAATGGATGGACGGTTAAGATTAAGTCTTAGCTATAAAGTAAATTACTTAGCTAGGAAGTAATCTCCTACTATATATATATGCTTTAGCATCATTATTGAAAAACATTAGAAACTAAAAGTTTACTTCAGAGAGAAACGAAAGTCAGAAAGATTCAGATCTCTTCTCCATCAAAAGAGATCATAAAAGTGAAAGGTTAAGGCAAGAAGAAATCAATTCATAACAAGCCTAATCAAAACATGGATCAAGGTTAGTGTTTCTTCTTTTATAATAAAATGATTATGGTAGGATTAAATCGAATCTAATTCATCTTGGGATTGATTTCATGAACTAAATCAGAAAATTAATTTACATTTGGTATCAGAGCATACTAGATTTGTTTAATTCACCATGCATGTAATTGTTATAATTTAAGAGAGCACCATTAAAGACAAAACTAGAACCGCCGGTTTGGTTTTGTATGGTTGGTATCTCGTATGGTTTAAGAGCACGCTTAAATTTGTTTTGGTATTATAATATAATAAAATGCTTTCGCTGTGCATTTTAATAAAGGAAAATTTGTGTTATGAAATATTAGCACAATATAAAGTTATTTGCCCATTAAAGTTTCAATGTTTATATTGTAATATAACATGTTAGTCACCAAAGTGGCCTTGTTATATTACACATATATACATTGAGAGAATAATAGAATTTATCAATTGATCATGATTAAAGAAATGCTATAAATGACATAAAAGTTTTAATTGATCAATTGTTTTACTATCTATGTTCTAGGAGATCATCCAAAGGTGGATCATTGAATATAGTTAGTAATATGAAAAGGATTATTCATTTTTTACTATAATCAATAGTATGTATACCCAAAGGTAGCATGCTTATTTGGTTTGTGTATGATTTGATCGATTATAAAAGTATAAATTTAGCATTGATGAAAGTGCATGTATTTAAGTATTGCCCAAAGGTTGCTTAAATTCATGCTTTGAATTTTATATTACAGTCTTTGAATATGTATTAAAGTCTCAAAGCACTAATGGGTAAGCATGTATAAATGTTGAAGCTTCATCAAATGTGTTTGCATATGCTAACTCTGTCGTAAATTTTAATGGGATCAATCATGGAGAGTGGTCCAAACAGATCCGGTTTACACTGGGTGTTATGCCATTGGACTGATCCATACTAACTGAAGAGGCACTACAAGAAAACAGGCCATTTGCAACGATTTTTTGCGACGATTTTATTTCGTTGCAAATTGCCATCGGTTTTGCGACGATTCTAAAAGACGTCGTAAAATCGTCGCAAACTTGGGACGAAAAGTTTCGTTGTAAAATCGTCGCGAATTAGCGACGATTATACAACGATTACCGACGACATTACGACGATAATTAAAATCGTCGTAAAATCGTTGTAATTTAGCGACGATTTACCGAGGTTTGTATAAAACGTTGCAATATCGTCGTAAAATTACCCACGAATTAGCAATGATTATTATAAGTTGAATTTTACATCGATTTCCCAACGATTAATAAGTTAGGTGAGCACGTTTTAAGCTCACGGTGTCCGGTTAGGTAAACATGTTTAATATCGTTGTAAAGTCGATGTAAACATTTTTAAATTCGTTGTAAAATCGATGTGAAATCGATGTAAAATCGTAGGTAATTCGATGGTAATGAAAATAAAAATCTATATATAGTGGCCAACTTCATAATAAAAATTTCATATTCAAAAACATTTACTTCTTTCTGACCAAAAAAAAATGTCAATATACGAAATTAGAAGATGGATGTATAATCGTCTTGATTCAGAGGGATCACTAACAAAGGAGTTCAGTGATGGGGTGGAGGGATTCATGCATCAGGCAGGAAGTATACATAATACGATTATCAGTGGTAAGATGTATTGTCCTTGTGCCAGATGCTTGAATAGGAAATTTATCATTATCTCGAAGGTGTGATCGCATATATTAAATAGAGGGTTTATGCCGCATTACTATATATGGTATTATCATGGAGATGGTCATGGGGGAAATGCAGCTAGTAGTAGTAGCAATTATCAAGCATCGAATTTTGATGAGTTAAATAATTTTAATCAATTTGATGATCATGCAGAGCAGCATGGTGAAGATAATGATAGGATTCATGACAAGGTTACGGATGCATTTCATGAAACCGTAAGTACATTTGCACATGATCATCATGACGAGGAACCCAATCTAGATGCAAATTTTTTTTATGATATGCTAGATGCTGCAAATCAGCCACTCTACGATGGATGTAGAGAAGGACATTCTAAATTGTCGTTGGCGGCTAGGATGATGACTATTAAAACTGATCATAACTTAGCTGAGGTTTGCATGGATGATTGGGCTGATTTGATTAAAGAGTATTTGCCAGAGGACAATTTAGCTGCTGAAACTTACTATGAGATACAGAACCTGGTTTATAGTCTTGGGTTGCCTTCTGAGATGATAGATGTCTGTGTTGACAATTGCATGCTTTTTTGGAAAGATGATGATAAGTTGCTGGAATGTCGATTTTGCCATAAGCCAAGATATAAGCCGCAAGGTACTGGTCGGAGTAAGGTACCGTTCCAGCGGATGTGGTACCTTCCTATAACTGATAGATTAAAAAGAATGTATCAGTCTGAGAGGACAGCTGCATCGATGAGATGGCATGCATATCATTTGCAAACAGATGAGGAGGTTACTCATCCTTCAGATGCAAAAGCGTGGAAACACTTTAAGACGGTACATCCAGACTTTGCTAGAGAGAAACGTAATGTGTATTTTGGTCTTTGCACATATGGATTTAGTCCATTTGGTATGTCTGGTAGGCAATATTCTTTATGGCCAGTAATCCTAACGCCTTACAACCTACCCCCAGATATGTGAATGCAAAGGGAATTTTTATTCTTGAGTATTTTAGTACCAGGTCCGAAGCATCCGAAGCGTTCCCTTGATGTGTTTTTGCAGCCTCTGATACAGGAATTGGAGCAGTTGTGGTATACCGGGGTTCGGACATATGATTTTGCAAGGAAAATTTTTTTTACAATGCGTGCGGTGCTTATGTGGACAATAAGCGACTTCCCTGCGTACGGGATGTTATCAGGTTGGACTACGCATGGGCGATTGTCTTGTCCATATTGTCTCAATCGGACAGATGCGTTTCAATTGAAACATGGACGGAAAACAAGTTGGTTTGATTGTCACCGCCGATTTCTACCGATTCATCATGCATATCGAAAAAATAAGCGGTTGTTTAGAAAGAACAAAACTGTTCGTGTTCCTCCTCCTGTTTATATTTCCGGGGAAGATCTAGAAGCAGAAATTGATCATTATGGTGCATTGGAAACAGTCAATCGTGGTGGAAATTGGCACACTCCAGCTAATATGTCGGATGGATATGGGGAGCATCACAATTGGCATAAGAAAAGCATATTCTGGAAGCTTCCGTATTGGAAGGATCATTTGCTTAGACACAATTTGGATGTCATGCACATTGAGAAAAACTTTTTTGATAACATCATGCATACATTGTTAAACGTGCGTGGAAGGACTAAAGACAGCGGTAAGTCAAGGTTAGACTTGCCTGATCTTTGTTGTCGGAATGAGTTACATATTACAAGCAATGGGAAAGCACCTGTCCCCATATTTTGAGTGGGTGCGGAAGAAAAATCAGCCTTGTTCAAATGGGCGACATCTGATGTGAAGTTCCCGGACGGGTACGTATCTAATTTAGCTAAATGTGTTGAGAATGGCCAAAAGTTTTCCGGGATGAAGAGTCATGACTGTCACGTCTTTATGCAACGTCTACTTCCTTTTGTATTTGCTGAACTTCTACCAGGAAATGTACACGAAGCAATTGCAGGCATTGGAGGGTTTTTTCGGGATCTTTGTACCCGTACTTTGTCAGAAGATGTTATTGCACAACTTGATGCTAGTATTCCTATTTTGTTGTGCAACATGGAAAAAATATTTCCCCCAGCCTTTTTTGATGTTATGGAACATCTACCTATTCATCTACCTCACGAAGCAGAACTTGGGGGACCTGTGCAGTATCGATGGATGTACCCATTCGAGCGATTCATGGGACATTTGAAGCGGAAGGCTAAAAATCTAGCCAAAGTTGAAGGGTCAATAGTAGCAGGAAGTTTAACAGAAGAAACTTCTCACTTCAAGGGGTACTATTTTGGCTCGAAGGTTCGCACACGGAAAAGGGCAGCACGGCGATATGATGATGGAGGTGTAGGCCGAACATATGCTAATGAAGGTGTCCCAGATATCTTTTCTTCAATCGGTCGATTATGTGGAAGAGTGAAGTCAGTTTGGTTTGCCAATGAAAAAGACCATCATAGTGCACAAACGTATATCCTCTTAAATTGCGAAGAATTTAGTCAATTTGAGACGTAAGTGTATAAACATACGTCTTATATATATGGCTAAATTATATATATGCTAGCTTTATACCAATTACAAATACTTTTGTATGCAGTGAATTTGTTAGACAAGTCCGAGAAGTCATTGAAGGAATCTCAGACGATGAAATCAACAAGCGTAAAGATCAACATTTTGCCCCGTGGTTGAAGACACAAGTACGTAGAATTTTAAGTACTAACTTGGACAATTAACCTAATACATATTTTGATTACTTTTTAATTAAATTAATTAATGATATAGGTCGAGTATGGGGATACCGCATATCCACTCTGGTTCCATGAGTTAATAAAAGGACCCATATCGAAGATAACGAGTGCACCCATGTATTGCACACGCGGATATATATTTCATACATTCAAATACGGAAATCAAAGAGCTACTGCCAACTACGGGGTATGTGTGCGGGGCGAAATAGATTTTTATGGAGTGTTGCAAGACATAATTGAAGTTGAGTACCCTGGTTGCTTAGGTTTGAAATGCGTTCTGTTCAAATGCGACTGGTTCGATCCAACAGTTGATCGAGGCGTCCGTAAGAACAAATTTGGGGCAGTAGATGTCAACCAATCACGACGTTACAATAAGTATGAGCCATTTATCCTAGCATCACAAGCAGAACAAGTCAGCTTTGTTCCATATCCGCGAGTTCGCACCACCCGTATCTCATGGTTATCAGTTATAAAAGTTTCTCCGAGGGGTCGAATTGTGGGGGTTGATGAGGAACTACCAATGCAGCAAGATCATTGCTCTGATATGCCAGAACTAAATGAGAGCAATGAAGACATCCTTTTGATAGATCCTCAAAACAGGCAAGTTGAATATCTCCCAGACGATACAGAGGAAGAAGATGAGGAAGATGAGTTCGAAGAAAGTGATGAACCAGATGATCAAGAAACGGATGTGTACTACGATTCGTCCGAAAATGAATCAGAGTGACCGCGCTAGCTAGTAATTATTGTGAATTTAATGTATTAATATAATATTGTGATCGAGTAGTTATTGTGAAATTTAAGTGATATGATTTCTATGAAATCCCTTAAACCCCAAACTAAATTCCATCTCCGATCTCCACTCATTTTCCGCCGTAGGTGCGGCGATTTATAAATTACGAGACATATGTGTCATGTAATTTATTAATTGCCCCAACAACGGTGGGAAATGAGTGGTGATCGGAAATGGGATTTAGTTTGGGGTTTAAGAGATTTCAAAGACATCGTCGCTCAATCGTCGCTAAATGTGATAGTCACTAATTCGATGTGAAATAGCGACGATTTCGCAACGAATATTGACAAATCGTGGCTAAATCGTCGCAAACACTGAAGGTTGCAAATTCGATGCCAATTCGCGACGATTTAGCAACGATTTGTCATAAACCCTAAACCCTAAACCCTTTGCCCTAAACCCTAAACCCTAACGTATTAACATCTCATTGTATTATGCATCTTTCAATGAAATTGATCGTGACTTCAGAGAATTGGCCGAAAAAGAAAACTCAGTAATATCCACAAACTGAATCATTGTATTAACAATCTCTAACGTATACGCAAACTATATGTTTTACTTATTTTTCAATATCTATGAACTTATTGATAATTTCATGAATTTGGATTTACAGTAAACATGTCAAGTTGTTTATGGAACGTTGTATTCGACGGTACAATTTTGTACCTAAACCCTAAACCCTAAAACCGATTTTACAAATATCCTCACAAAATCGATGCAAATTGGCGACGATTTCGCAACGAATATTGACAAATCGTGGCTAAATCGTCGCAAACACTGAAGGTTGCAAATTCGATGCCAATTCGCGACGATTTAGCAACGATTTGTCATAAACCCTAAACCCTAAACCTTTTGCCCTAAACCCTAAACCCTAACATATTATCATCTCATTGTATTATGCATCTTTCACTGAAATTGATCGTGACTTTAGAGAATTGTCCGGAAATGAAAACTCGGTCAATCACAATAATTTCCACAAACTGAATCATTGTATTAACAATCTCTAACGTATACGCAAACTATATGTTTTACTTATTTTTCAATATCGATGAACTTATTGATAATTTCATGAATTTGGATTTACAGTAAACATGTCAAGTTGTTTATGGAACGTTGTATTCGACGGTACAATTTCGTACCTATACCCTAAACCCTAAAACCGATTTTACAAATATCCTCACAAAATCGATGCAAATTGGCGACGATTTCGCAACGAATATTGACAAATCGTGGCTAAATCGTCGCAAACACTGAAGGTTGCAAATTCGATGCCAATTCGCGACGATTTAGCAACGATTTGTCATAAACCCTAAACCCTAAACCCTTTGCCCTAAACCCTAAACCCTAAACCCTAACATATTATCATCTCATTGTATTATGCATCTTTCACTGAAATTGATCGTGACTTTAGAGAATTGTCCGGAAATGAAAACTCGGTCAGTCACAATAATTTCCACAAACTGAATCATTGTATTAATAATCTCTAACATATACGCAAACTATATGTTTTACTTATTTTTCTATATCGATGAACTTATTGATAATTTCATGAATTTGGATTTACAGTAAACATGTCAAGTTGTTTATGGAACGTTGTAATCGACGTTACAATTTCGTAACTATACCCTAAACCCTAAAACCGATTTTACAAATATCCTCACTAATTCGATGCAAAATAGCGACGATTTGGCAACGACTTGAAATAATCGTGGCTAAATCATCGCAAACACTGAAGGTTGCAAATTCGATGCCAATTCGCAACGATTTGTCATAAAATAGACCGCGTGTCGGTCAATTAAACTCCCGCGTGTTTGAAAGTCACAAAATCGTTGCAAAGTTAGCGACAAATTAGCTACGGTTCAATTGCCTCGATACAGCGACGATTCGTCGCGAAATCGTCGCTAAGTAGCGACGATTTAGCGACGACACGTAATCTTATATATACACGCGAGTTCCTTGCAAATTCATTTACAAACAAATAAAAAAAAAACCGATCATAACTTCTTTCCGAATTCCTTGCGAAAAAGGTAAATTTTTTTTTTCAATGTTTTTAATTAATTAGTATAGATAAAAATTAAACAATTTAGGTCGGTAGAAACGGTATCAAATTAGAAAAAATAGCAGACTGCCCGGATGTTTATAGATAGTAATTGTTTTTCATTTTTATGCAGATGGGCCAGCGTCGTGCACATTACGCTCAGTTTTTGAGAGATATTGGTGATGCTTCGGGTACCGGGTTGCCTCCGTCTTCTGAGGCTACAGAGACGGATTTTGTCCCGGTGACGCAACCTCCGCCGCCTCCACAACCACCTCAGATTCCGCAACCTAGAGGCCATGCCCCGGCCCCGTATGCACACATGACGGTTCATGATTTGCTTGCACAGCCGGGGCGTCATAGGCTTAAAAGATTAGATCCAGATCATACTGACGGGTCGGAATGGTAATATATATAAATATATATTTTTTACATTTATTTCTAACAATTCAAAATTTTACAATTTTTTGTTTCAGGTTTGGAGTTGAATCCAAAGTTGGACGCACCGTTTCCGACATCATCAAGTCTTATTTTATCGAGCCGCATACCAATTTTACCCAGCTTCCTCTACACGTCAAGGAGACATGGTTCAAGATGTTTGCGGTACGTATGGAAAAATATTTTTTTCTCCTTTAATTATTTTAATTATATTTAAATATATATTTAATTTAATTTTATAAAATATGTAATTATTTTTGTTTCTCATGCAGCAAAAATATCACTGGGATCTTTCGCTTCATGGCGAGGTCGAAACTTTATTTCTCGAGAGGGTGAAGTTTCGTATCCAAGGCGTGGTTGGTGAGTGGAAGAAAGCATGGAAGAAGGATGGCGACGAAGCAAAGCCCCTGCACATGGATAAAGCCGTTTGGGACGGCTTGGTGCGGTATTGGATGGATCCGAAGTCCATCACGACTGCTGAGAAGTGTTCGGCTTCCCGCAACACCGTTGATTCGGACGGGAGACTCAAGGCTATGCCTCATACAGCTGGACAAACACCTTTTGCGGGTGTTCGTCTACAGATGGTAATTAAATTTATTTAAATTAATTAATTTATTTAATTTATTTCGTCAATAACATAGTTTTTTTCTTTAGGCCGCCGAAGACGGAGGTGTACTCCCTCCGATGACAAGGGTTTTTGAGCGGACGCACCGGAAGAAGGATGGTTCCTTTGTTTCCGAGGCTGCCGAACACATCTTCAATGAGGTGACTTCCAAAGTCACCGAACGAGAGACACAGCTCTCTCAACAGCTATCTCCCGGTGGTTCGTCGGTTATGTCTGGAGGGTTGACCACACCCGATATTGACCGGATCTTCGAGCAGGTATATAGAATAGTTAGTACTTATTAATTTTTAGTTTTTGATTTTATAAAGTTTTCTAATTGTAAATTTAAATATAGGTTGCCCCTAAGAGAAAGGGGAAGGTTGTCGGGATGGGATCTATTCGAGATGTCTCGGCTGCTTCTTCATATGCTCCGCGACGACGATCGCCAGAAGATGATCCAGTCGTGTTACGTGCCACGATTACGAGTCTTCAGGAGCGGGTTGAGACCGAGTCTCATGCATATCAGGCGAGGATTGCGAGTCTTCAGCGCCGGGTTGAACAGGATGCTACGCAGAATGACGAACTCTTCGACATCTTGGCAACAGGAAACCCGACAATGCAGGCCATGCTACGGGAAAAACGAAGACTCCGAGCAGAGGCAGATGCAGCGGCAGCGGCAGGACCATCCAGTTCGTCGAGACGTCCCGAAGACGATGTAAATCTCGACGATTACGATATAGTTATATAGATTTAGGATTTCGATTTCTAATTTTGCTTTTTTTTTTGTAACAAATTATAATATTTTTTTTTATAAAATATTATTATATATTATTTTTATAATTTTTATTTTATAATTTCGAATTTAATAAAATTTTAAAAATAATTTTAAAAATCATATATATAAAAATCGTCGTTAATTCGATGGCTATAATCGTGGCTAATTTACATCGAGTATACAACGATTTATTACCAACGACTATACGACGATTATTAGCAACGATTTTGTGACGAATTATTAGCAACGATTATACGACGATTTATGCGCAACGATTTTGCGACGATTCATTAGCAACGATTTGGTGACTATTATTAGCAACGATTTTGCGACGATTTATTAACAACGAATTAACGACGAAAATATTTTCCCATCGAATTAACAATGAAATATTTGCCATCGAATTTCCATCGTTTTTACGACGTATTTATATTCGTCGTAATTTCAATGTAATATTTACGACGATTTTACGACGATTTAGCGACGAACATTTACCGACGATTTAGCGACGAATTTGTTTCCCTCGCACTTTCCCGACGAATTTACGACGATTTGTGGTTTGCGACGATCAGTTAACGACGATCTCTAATTCGTCGCAAATTCGATGCAAATCCTCTTTTGCAACGATTTTACAACGATTTCGTTCGTTGCAAAATGGGTGTTTTCTTGTAGTGAGGTACCCTCAGCCATTACAGAAGAGTGATCCGAATCTGAAAAGTCTCGGTATGAGAGATGGGAGCGATCTAACAGGTTGAGCTTAAACATCATGAGAATGACGATGGCGAAAAGTATTGAGATAATTATTGCAGAAAATTAAGGAGTGTTCACAGTCGGATTTGGATGACAAGTCAATTGTAGGAAGCTTAATGAATGATCTTACTACAAGAAAGTTTGACTGGTCTCAGCCAATCCATGATCATGTGACGCACATGTCTAACTTGGCAGCAAAGTTAACAACCTTGGGAATGGAGGTTCGTGAACAGTTCTTGGTTCAGTTTATCATGAACTCTCTTCCTTTTGAGTTTAGTCAGTTCCAGGTGAATTACAACACCAATAAAGAAAAGTGGAACTTTAAGGAATTAAAGACTATGCTTGTACAAGAGGAAGGGAGATTAAAGCAGATGAGGGATCAAGTTGCGAATCTCGTAGGTTTTGGAAGTGCCAGCAGCAGTAAAGAAAAACCAAGTAGAAAGGACAAAGTGAAGGATAAAGCTTTCGTGAAAGAACCTGAAAGTAAAATCCGTTAGGAAATGAAGTGTTTCTTTTGTAAGCAAAAAGGACACTTCAATAAAGATTGTCCAAAAAGAAAGGCATTGTTCGAAAAGAAAGGTAAACATCATGTTTTTGTTTGCTCTGAATTGAACCTTATAGAAGTGCCTAATAATACTTGGTGGTTAGATTCTGATGCTACTACTCAGGTGTCTCATACTTGAAAGTCGAGGAGTTAAGCGTAGTGCATCTGATGAAAGTTCTGCTTTCTTGTGGCATCAAAGATTAGGTCATATTTCCAAAGAAAGGATTATGGGGTTGGTAAAGAATTAGATTCTTCCTCAATTGGATTTTAGTGACCTAAATATATGTGTAGACTGCATTAAAGGAAAGCAGACTAAACATATTGTAAAGAAACCAGCCACTAGAAGCACTCAGCTATTAGAGTTAATACATACCGATGTATGTGGTCCTTTTTGATGCTCCTTCTTGGAGCGGTGAAAATTACTTTATCACCTTTATCGATGATCACTCATGTTATGGATATACATATCTACTGCATGAAAAGACTAAATCAATGAATGTCCTAGAGGTGTTCATTGATGAAGTGGAAAGGCAGTTAGATAGAAAGATAAAAGTTGTGAGGTCTAATAGAGGTGGTAAGTATTATGGAAAATTTAATGAAAGTGGACAATGTCCATGTCCATTTGTAAAGTTACTTGAAAGTAAAGGCATTTGTGGACAATATACAATGCCGGGTACACCTCAGCAGAATGGTGTAGCTGAGAGGCGGAATCGTACTTTAATGGATATGGTTAGGAGCATGTTAAGTAATTGTTCATTACCTCTTTCGTTGTGGGTATATGCATTAAGGACTACAACATATGTGCTAAATAGGGTTCCTAGTAAGGCAGTTCCTAAGACCCCTTATGAACTGTGGACGGGAAGGAATCCTAGCATAAGGCATTTACGTGTCTGGGGTTGTCCAGCAGAAGTAAGGCTATATAACCCACATGAAAAGAAACTTGATGCTAGGACTGTCAGTGGATTTTTCATTGACTATCCTGAAAAGTCAAAGGGGTATACATTTTACTATCCTAACCATAGTACGAGAATAGTTGAGACGGGAAATGCTCGGTTCATTGAGAATGGTGAAACTAGTGGGAGTGAACCACGAAAAGTTGACATTAAAGAAACAAAAGTTGAACTTCTTTCACCCAGCAATGCACCTAAGGTAGTTGTTCCTATTGTTGCATCACAGTCAAACGACGCAATAGAACAACATGATGGTGTGCAAAAACCCACTAGTTGAAAGTACAGTTGATGAACATGTCACAATTCAGGAAGGGAATAGTGTACCACAAGAGCCATTAAGGCGATCTGAAAGGGAAAGAAGATCTACCATTTCAAATGACTATATGGTTTACACTATTGAAAATGGATGTGACTTAAGCATTGATGAAGACCCGAACTCATTTCAAAAGGCCATGGAAAGTGACAATTCTGAAAAGTGGTTGATTGCCTCGAAAGAAGAAATAAAGTCCATGGATGATAATAAAGTATGGGACTTAGTAGAGTTGCCTAACGGTTTCAAGACCGTTGGTTCTAAATGGGTCTTTAAGACTAAACGCGACTCGAAAAGTAACATTGAAAGGTTCAAGGCTCGCCTTGTTGCTAAGGGTTTCACCCAAAAGGACGGTATCGACTATAAAGAGACCTTCTCTCCAGTTTCAAAGAAGGATTCTCTAAGAATTGTTTTGGCTTTGGTGGCTCAGTATGATCTTGAGCTTCACCAAATGGATGTGAAAATCGCCTTTCTGAATGGAGAGCTTGAGGAAGAAGTATATATGGACCAAGCTGAAGGATTTGTGCCCACAGAAAAAGAACATCTGGTATGTAAGCTGAGAAAGTCAATATATGGACTAAAACAAGCTTCCAGACAATGGTATCTGAAATTTAATGATACCATCATGTCATATGGTTTTGTAGAGATCATCGTTGATCGGTGTATCTACATTAAGGTCAGTGGGAGAAAATTTGTGATTTTAGTCTTATATGTTGATGATATTTTGCTTGCTGCAAATGACATGGGCATGTTACATGATATTAAGAAGTATTTCTCTAAGAACTTTGAAATGAAAGATATGGGTGAGGCATCCTATGTAATCGGAATAGAAATACTTAGAGATAGATCACAAGAATTGTTGAGTTTGTCTCAGAAATGATATATCAATAAAATCTTAGAGAGATATAAAATGGAAAAATGCTCCGCAGGGATAGCTCCAATTCAAAAAGGGGATAAGTTCAGTAAAATGCAATGTCCTAAAAATGAATTGGAGCGTAAAGAAATAGAAAGAATTCCTTACGCATCGGTGGTTGGGAGTTTGAACTATGTTCAGACATGTACTTGACCAGATATCAACTTTGATGTTGGTATGTTGGGTCGATATCAAAGTAATCCCGAAATGCACCACTGGAAAGCTGCAAAGAAAGTCCTCAGGTACTTGCAAGGCACCAAAGAGTACATGCTTACATATAGGAGATGCGATCATCTAGAGATCATTGGGTATTCATATTCAGATTATGCCGGATGCGTCAATTGCAGGAAATCGACGTTTGGCCATTTGTTCCTATTAGTTGGAGGAGCAGTATCATGGAAAAGTTGAAAGCAGTCTGTCATTGCTACTTCCACTATGGAGGCTGAATTCGTGGCATGATTTGAGGCCACAATTCACGCAATGTGGTTGCAGAACTTTATCTCAGGGCTTCAGATTGTCGACAGTATAGAGAAGCCGCTGAGAATTTATTGTGATAATTCCGCAGCTGTCTTCTTTTCAAAGAATGACAAGTACTCAAAGGGTGCTAAGCACTTGGAGTTAAAGTACTTGTCTGTCAAAGAAGAAGTTCAGAAACGTAAAGTGTCTTTTGAGCATATAAAAACGGATATTATGGTAGCGGATCCGTTAACTAAAGGAATACCACTCAAGGCGTTCATTGGCCATGTAGAACGTATGGGTATTATAGATAAATCCTTGCTATTATAGTTATGGTTTGCTCATTATGGGTGTGACACTTTTGAATTCACTTATGGTTATGTTTCTGGTTCAGAAAGTATGTTATCATTAAAGTGTGTACATGTAAGGTTCGTAGATAACATACGGTTGGTTTGAGAATAAAAGTTCTTCTCAACGTAAGGTTGGTTTGAGAATAAAGGTTCTTCTCAACGTAAGGTTAGTTTGAGAATAAATGTTCTTCTCAACGTAATACTAGCTTGAGAATTAAAGTTTTTCTCAACATAAAGAAAGCTATATATATATAATTTGGATTGATTGTGATACATGGAAGGAAGCATGTCGATTAAATGACTTGTGACCGCCATGATTCAATCTATTCTGATTTTATTGTTATAGTTAAAAGTTAAGTGGACTTGATATAAAAGCGCGCATTACAGTTAATTAAATCATCAAGTCGACACAAATGTCAAGTGGGACAATGTAAGAATATTTATTCTTATATGTGACATATGTGTCTAGGTTTAATATTTAAGATCAAGTTCATATTTAACTTAGAAAAATTCTAATATAAAAGACGAACACCGTGATGGATCGGTTTCGATAACAGTATTAGAATTTGGGTGTATTGATAACCCTCTTCCTTACCTTATGATATTAAAGTCTTTCACTAATGATCATTTGAAGTAACAAATGGATAGCTATGAAGTAATTTACTTAACTATGAAGTAACTTACTTAGCTATGAAGTAACGAATTGATAGCCATGAAGTTACTTACTTAGCTATGAAGTAACGAATGGATAACTATGAAATAATTTACTTAGCTATGAAGTAACGAATGGATAGCTATGAAGTTACTTAGCTATGAAGTAACGAATGGATAGCTATGAAGTGAATTACTTAGCTATAAAGTAATGGATGAGCGGTTAAGATTAAGTCTTAGCTATGAAGTAAATTACTTAGCTAGGAAGTAATCTCCTACTATAAATAGATGCTTTAGCATCATTATTGAAAAACATTAGAAACGAAAAGTTTACTTCAGAGAGAAACGAAAGTCAGAAAGATTCAGATCTCTTCTCCATCAAAAGAGATCATAAAAGTGAAAGGTTAAGGCAAGAAGAAATCAATTCATAACAAGTCTAATCAAAACATGGATCAATGTTAGTGTTTCTTCTTTTATAATAAAATGATTATGGTAGGATTAAATCGAATCTAGTTCATCTTGGGATTGATTTCATGAACTGAAATCAGAAAAGTAATTTACATTGTCATCCACATTTAGAACCCGGAGATATCAAATTGTGGGTTCTAACTGTAGTTTCGCACTACGTCCAAATACTCGACAAAAACTAAAAAAAAATTTAATTTAAATAAATTTTGGTTAAATTTTGTAAATTTTTTGACAAATTTGTTTTTGGATATTTTGAGTATTTTCTGTTTGGGTTCGACTCGTTTTTTTCGGGTTTAAGGTATTTCGATACTAGAGATCTAGGACCCATTCAGTATTTTTCTTTTTTGGATCTGGTTCGGTTCGGTTCCGCCTGGGTTCGAGTACCCGAAATTTATCCTAAATACTCGATAAAAACTAAAAAATAATTTAATTTAAAGAAAATTTGGTTTAATTTTGCAAAGTTTTTGACAATTTTTTTATTGTGGATATTTCGAGTATTTTGGTTATTTCGGTCTAAACATAATTAATAAATTTGTTGTATAATTATAATTATGGATATTTTGGTTATTTTAATTCTAAATATACATAGTATTTTAGATATATAATTATATTTCATATATTTCAGATACACATTCGGATTTCGATTTGAATACCCAAATTATTTTATAAATGAAACTATTTAGGTATTTATAAAAATTTGGTTCGGTTTAATACCTATTAATTTAGTTCGGATATTCGATTCCAGTTATTTTGGCTAGTAAAGATGTTACAAAATTGGATTCTCTTCCGGAGAATCTGGGGTTTTCGATTCAGGTTTATTATAACCGAAACCAAATACAAACCGCTCGGTTCGGTTTAAGACTTAACTAAATCCTATTCAACCAATTTCTTCTTCTTCTTCTTCTTCTTCTTCTTCTTCCTCATCCTCACTCGACTCGACTTCTCTCTTCTCTCTTCTCTCCTCTCTCTTCTCTCTTCCTCTCGTGTTTGATTTCGGCCAAGAAGCTCGAAGAGGTCAATTCTACAATTGGCGATTCCATTCCTTTCAAGTCTCTGAAGTTAAATCGAGGTAACAATGAGTATGACTGATCGTATAGATTCTCCAATTTGGAGAAGAAAAAAAAACTGATTCCGCAATTTTGATATCTTCAGGTTCAATAATCGTTTGATAGGTAGCGACGATGAGAACGAACCTCCTTCGTATTCCGATTCTCGATTCAAGTTTTATTTTGGATTTACCCTTTCTTGGTTCATAAATCAAAGATTCAATCACAAATGCTTTCGCACTTCTTGTTGCTTTAGACAAAATCCTTTTGAGCCTTACGGTGTTGATTTCTTGTGTTCTTTTTGTATTGTTCCTCAGGGAAGACCAGAAAGAATCCAAGTTTTTCTTACGAATCTGTTTCGATATGGTCAGAATCACTGATTTGCCTGATGACATACTGCTGAAGATATTATCGTTTGTTCCAACAGAAGTTGCTGTATCCACGAGCATCTTGTCTAAGCGATGGGAGTTTCTTTGGATGTGGTTGCCTAATCTTGAGTACAGTAATAGATATCTTCCAGACTCTGCATCACTTCGGGAATTTATTGACAAGCATCTGCCATTGCATATAGCTCCGGTCATACAACGCTTGCGTCTCGACCTCAGTTTTCGTACTCCACTTATTAAACCTGAAGATATCATACGGTGGGTTGAGATTTCGGTTTCTCGCTCTGTACGTACGCTGGAGATTTCTTATAGATCGAAAATGGAAAACATATTCCCGGGCAGCTTTTACACCTGCACATCGCTCGTGATTTTGAAACTCAAATACTTGAGACTCATGGATGTTCCCTCAACGGGTTGTCTTCCCGCTCTGAAAACCTTGAAGCTTAAATGTCTTGCATACACTAATCAAGAATCTCGTCAACGGCTTCTGTCTATATGTCCTGTTCTTGAAGATCTATCAGTGCATTTTGATCGTGCTAGTGATAAAAGTATGAGAGAGTTCACTATCATCGTCCCGTATTTGCGGAGTTTATCACTCTTAATACCTAGTTTTTGGTGGTTTGATGTGTATGTGATAGATACTCCTTCTTTAGAGTATTACAAACTTGAGGATAGGATTGATTTGGAACACTACTCTGAGATTTATATGCCCAAGTTGAGGGAAGCATATGTTGATGTTGTATACTTTGATCTCAAGAGTCTTATTAGATCAATCACATCTGTCAAGCGTCTTACTATATGCTCAGAGGTAATCAGTTTTCGTTTTATCAGTTGCAGCAAAACTTCAATCTCATTTGTGGAATCCTCTGTTAATAATTTTTAATATCGTGGGCAGGATGATGTGTCTGGTGATGGTTTTGTTCTCAACCAGCTTGAACATCTAAAGCTATGTGCGTGCAAAAAGGATTCGTCGAATCTCCTTGCCCGGTTGCTCAAAGGTTCTCCAAACTTACGAGTGTTAGACATCTGTGTAATAGAAGTAAGTTTCTTCCATAAACTTTTTCTTTTGTTGGTCTAATGCGCAGTATGGTCTTCATCTAGTTCTTCCGCTTGGTCTCAGGGTCATTACTCTGATGATTATATGGGTTGCTGGAATCAACCGAGTTCTGTTCCTGAATGCCTGCTGTCGAGTTTACAAATCCTCAACTGGTCACGATACTTTGGGAGACCACAAGAGAGAGATATTGCGGCTTACATCTTGAGAAACGCTTGTCGCTTAAAGACATCAACAATCTTGGCTGATACAAAGTATCATGTGTCAAACCTTGAGATGATCAAGGAGTTGACACTTTCTTCCCGAGCTTCAAGCACATGCGAACTCGTATTTGTTGAGGATGATTGGGAATCTGAATCTGAATCTGAATGATCGTATAGATTCACCAGGAAATGTGATTGGAGGAGAAAATCAGATTCCGCAAGAAATGTTTAAGACTTGTTCGTATAGATTTTTGTATGGAAACCCCAATTGTTAGAAAAGCAGATTTGTGTGTAAATCTTAGACTTCTTGTTCGTAAGCAAAAGTTTGAAGATGTTGATACTAAAATGCAAATGCTTAAAGCTTCTAATAGAGTTGATTAGGATTGGTTTTGCTTAATCCCTTTCTAGAAATCAAACTAATTTACATGTTAATGTTGGTTATAAAGTTATCCGAAATTGAAGAAATTCTAAACATAATCAGCTCTGCTCAATACGCAAAGAGATTTGGTAAAATATATACAAAATTATGGAACCGTTGGACTGATATATACAAAATTAAAAGAGATTTTGGGTTTTCCGTTCGGTTCGATTCGGTTCTACATGAAGGGTCCATTTTCTTTTAGAACTTTCCTCAATTGGTCAATTCTATTACGAAGTCCGCCATGACCTAAGGTTTATACTCATATTGTACTCGCTAAGTTTGATCGCCCATTTAATCAATCTTCCGGACTGACTCAATTCGTGAAGGATCGAGCGAAGTGGTTGAGTTGTCACAACAATTATCGAATGCGATTGGAAATACGATCTCAACTTCCTTGCTGAAACTATGACTGCTAAAGAGAGTTTTTTGATAATTAGATATAGGCATGGGCATATAACCCGGACTCGAAAAATCCGAACCGACCCGAAAAATCGTGTTCGAGTCGGTTTCGGTTTTCCCTTAAAACCCGAACGGTTCTTGCCTAAATTTCTTTCGGTTCTCGGGTCGGTTCGGGTAAAATCCGAGACCCGATCGGGTACCCGAAAAATTACACCAAAAAATATAATTTATATATTCGGGTATTTTCGGGTTATTTCGGGTTATTCGGGTTATTTCAGATTATCCGGGTACATTTAATTCGGGTTATTCGAGTTATTTCGGGTTATTTTGGGTAATTCGGGTTATTTTGGGTTCAAAATCAACCCGAACCGATCCAATTTGTTTTTTCCGGTTCCATACCGGATTTCATTTAAAATCCTAAAACTGACCCGAACCCTACAAGATCCGAACCGAACCAAATTTTTGTCGGGTCTATTCGGTTCCTATCTTCTCCGACTTCAGATACCCGAGAACCCGACCCGAACCCGACCCGTGGACCCGAATGCCCATGCCTAATTGGATATATGGTCTCAGCATCATCCAATGTTTTACTTACGTAAAATACCGGCTTTTACTCACCACGGTCTTCTCATATCAAGACTCCTGATACAGCGATTGGGGACACTGCTATGTATAAGTCAACGGCTCCCCATCGACTGGTTTAGATAGTACTGGTGGTTCCGTCAAATAATTTTTTAATGATCTGGAAGCTTCCTCATATTCTTCACTCTAAACAAAACCTTTGTTTCTTTTTAGCAATTGGAAGAATGGAAGACATTTTTTTTGTTGATTTCGATATAAATCGATTCAGCATGGAGACTCTTCCATTTAATCTTTTGACTTTGCGTTTTGTTTTCGAGGATGGCATCCCTAGGAAAGCATTGATTTGAGCCGGATTGGCTTCGATTCCTCTTCGAGTTACCAAGTAACCCAAGAATTTTCCGGATGTGATGACAAATGTGCATTTTGATGGGTTGAGCTTCATCCCAAAATGATTCAACACTTCAAATAATTCTTTTAGATGCTGAAAATGAGAATCTTCTTTGATGGACTTGACCATTATATCATCAATATAGACTTCCATGGTTTTGTCGATTTGTCTTGCAAACATTTGGTTAACTAACCTGGTATGTTGCCCCAACGTTCTTTAATATGAAAGGCATTAATTTGTAGCAATAGATTCTCGTATCAGTTATGAAAGAGGTTTTCTCCTGGTCATCCAGGTTCATCAGTATTTGATTATACCCTGAAAACGCGTCCACAAACAATAGGAGTTTGTGACCAGCTGTTGCTTTGACCAACCGATAGATGTGTGGCAATGAGAAGCTGTCATTGGGACAAGCCTTGTTTAGGTCTGTGAAATCTACACATACTCTCCATTTCCCATTTTTCTTTTTTCACCACTACTAGGTTTGCTAGACATTTGGGATATTTGACCTCACGGATCGATCCCTTTTTGAGTAGCCTTTTGACTTTGTCATTGACAACAATCGACCTTTCCGGTCCCAATTTTCTCAATGTTTGCTTAATTGGTTTAAAGGATTCATCCACATTCAACTCATGTGAGATTACGTCAAGGGCTATCCCAAGCATGTCATGGGCCGTCCAATCAAACATTGTTTTGTTCTCCCGTAGGATTTTTATCAATTCAACCCGTATAGGTTCTTATAACATTGCTCTAATATTGACACATTTTTCGGGCTCAAATTTGTCGATGACAATCGGGTCAACTTTGTCCCGAACTATAGGGCTTTTCAGAGTGTAAGCCTCATGTGTTGAACTGGCCATACTTATGGACTCGACCAAGTATGCAGCTTATGGTAAGCCATGTAGCAAGATCTTGTGATTTTCTGGCTTCCATTTATTGTTATTATCCCAACCGAAGTTGGAATTTTAATGCATTAATGGAAAACTGAGGAAACATATTTTACACGGTTTATCCATGAAGTATCCATGATATCGTTGTAAATTGATGGTCCTTCCACAACTAGGATGTTGGTGGTATAAAGCTTTCCACTGATCCGGATAGGTAAGTCTATCGTACCGAGAGTAGTGATCGCTTTTCCAGTAAACCCGATTAAATGCTCCGATCGACGGTATGCGTCGAACGCATCCATCTGCCCGAAGGCTTCGGAAAATATTATGTTTACCGAGTTCCCGGTTTCGACTAGGATCTTCGGCACATCATATTCTCTAATTTCCAAAGTTAACACCATGGTGTCATCGTGCAGTTTCTTTAGCAAACACACGTCTTTTTCACAGAAGACAACCCTTGGAAAATTTTGACTAAACTGTTTAATCAAGGAATTGAATTCTTTTGCGGGATGATCCCGCTGGATGAAATTTACCGCCCACAAGGGCGGAATTTCACCCTTAGTCCCACTTTGACGCAGTGAAGGTATTAAGCCGGCAAACTCGCCGACTAAATATTTTTCGAGCAAGATTGTTTTCAACTTCCAACAATCTTTGGTGTCATGATCCCAAGCTTTGTGGCCCTGACAAAAATCTCTCTCGTCGTGGCTCTCTATTCTTACCTATTTTTTGGGATCCGGTAGAGCCCCCTTCGATTGGTAAAAAGCGCGTTCAGCCATTTCGGATCTTCTAACGATATATCTAGACTTGCATATCCCCCTACTTCTAGAGTCAAACTGTTGTAGCAAGAAATACAACGGTCAAAATTTGTAAATAGTGAAAATAGAGGGGTCTTTTTCTTATCTTTAAGAAAAGAAGAACCGATGGACTATCGAGCTATAAACAGAGAGCTTGTTGCTCGATGAGAACATACATGATTCGACAACGTTTTGGACAAGGTTTTTGGGAAGTAAACTTTATAAGTATTTCGATTCTTAGGAGCGGTTTACAAGAACAAAAACAAAGAAAAGACAAGTGTTTGAGTCTAAATCTAAGTTGTAGTTGAGAGTGGTGTAGAGAGTTGGATTCTCTTCCCCTGTTCCTTGTTCTTGTCCTTGTTTTATACTTCGAGATCGTGTTAAACGTCTCTGATTACTCCGCCTGATTCGCCATTAGGGGTGTCAATTAGGGCCAAAGCCCGGTGGCCGGTCCGGCCCTGAAAAACAGCAGGCTCAGACCTAGAAATAAAATCCCAAAAAAATCGGGCCTTTCGGGCTAGTGTGTTTTTTGGGTTAGCCCAATCGGGCTCGCGCTAGCCCGAAAAGCCCGAAACTATTTGATTACGTATATCTTATTCAATTTGGGTTTGCTTATCATATAATTTCAAAGCGTATGAAAAATGTACCATTATATAAGAAGAAAATTCTAAATTGACTCTATACTTAGAAAACGATATGTTGAAACTGACTTTTTATGAAGACATGGATGTTTTATAATGGTGGAAGTTTCAATCACAACGTTATGGTGAGTTAGCTCGT
Organism: Eutrema japonicum; assembly: GCA_030161315.1. Classification (NCBI taxonomy): domain Eukaryota; kingdom Viridiplantae; phylum Streptophyta; class Magnoliopsida; order Brassicales; family Brassicaceae; genus Eutrema; species Eutrema japonicum. The sequence goes on from BSQW01000011.1 coordinate 46,977,975, forward strand.
ATGGCATGTGATATTCTAAGCATTCTGATAACTACAGTGGCATCAGAGTCTACATATAGTATTGGTGCGCATGTCTTAGATAAATATAGAAATCGTCTAAAACCAAGAAACGTTGAAGCACTGATTTGTACATGCACTTGGTTGGATGTGTTTACATTTCGTGATCCATGTACCATTATCATTCATCCATATTTACTTCATATTTTTAAAATCATTATCTATAGACTTTCAATGACATTTCTTTATGATTTATACATCTATAAGCTTAATATTATTTTACTTTTTTATCTGTAGCTCTTGATGGTGATGATGATTTAGAAGACGATGAATGAGATTTTAATCTAAACTATACTACCTAGATTTGAAGTGTTTTGAATTTATGTTTTATTTGGTAATACAATTTATTTGAATTTTTTTTTGTTTTTTTTGTCAAACTTTTGCTTTTAAATGTAATTGGATTTGATATAATACATTTCAATTTAGATTTATTTTGATAAATATTTTGTTTTAATTATTTTTCATTTTCATTTTCATTTAGAGAATTGTGAATTTTTGTGTTTGTAAAGAAAAATCCAAAAAAGCCCGAAAAGCCCCTGAGTCCTGTTCGGACCGGGCTGGGTTTAGAATATAGGCCCAATTTTTTTTTTGGTCGGGCCAAGCTCAAATATATGCGGATTTTACGGGTTCGGGTCGGGCCAGGCCGGGCCAGCCCGATTGACATCTCTATTCGCCATGAATGGTCTTTAAGTCGGAGCCTCCGACCGTTATGTTTAAGCGAGTTAGCTCACCAATTTGAACGAGTTTTTGGTTTCGGCGGGGTTGGCTAACGGTTCTGCATTTATTCCCTTTTGACAATAGATGTTCACTCCGATGTGTCTTTTAACTCGGCCTGTCACCTCGGTTACTCGTTTGAAAGATCGCTTGGCTTTTTTTGACTTTACCAGATCTTTTTACCATATGTTTATTGAGCCCAAATTGGGCCGGGATTTTAACCCTTACAGTAATATGAGTTATCATTGATGTAGGTTGAGTTAAGGGTCTAACTTATTAATAACTCAAAAATATTACCAATCATAAATCAAACTCAAAGTTTTTGATTTATGTTTGAGTTAGAATGAGTTATGGTTGATTTACAATTTTGAGTTATGTCCTTTGTAAAAATTGCTAACTCAAATCATGGAAAAAGTAATGAATTAGAAGTTGAGTTGGTAGTTTTTTTTTTCATTTCTCTTTCTAACGTGTTTTTATTTATCTTTTGATTTTTTTTGTTAATTCCATTTTAAATAATTATATATTTCCACTTTCTTTTGTTAGCAAGACTTGGTCAACAATTTTTTATATATAATTTTGATTGTTTTTTTTTAACTTGATGAACCACTTTTTACTTATTTTTATTTAAATTTGAATAATCAAAGCAAAATTGTTACTATACCTTTTAATCGTTGATTTTATTTGATATATATTCAAACTGAATTTGGAAGAAAAAGTAGAAGCAACAAAATTAATCTTGCAAACATCCGAAGTGAAATTGCAAATATGTTCACGTCGTTAGTTTTTTTTATTACTATGTTACAGATTTTTTTAATTTACTATGTTTAAATTAATATTAATTTTAATATATTTTATCATTAAATTTTGTAATAAATGTTATCATTATTAATAATTTTAAAGTTAATTTATTTCTAATAACACATACTACAACTTATACATCAAAAAGTTACCAATCATCTCTTTTGACAAAAAAAGATTATTATATTTCTACAGTAAACTCACCATATAAATCTATAGTTTTTACCACATAGATTTTACTGCAAGTTACATCGAATTAGAACATTGACTGCAACTCAACTTTAATACTACATGTTACCAATCGAAGCCGTAAAAAAATCGAAGCCGTAATTAACTATTTTTGTTTTACTAGTTGGTGACCGTGTTTGACGTGGATTTTTGTATTATTGCTTACTAACATGATTTTAAAAAAAATTGACATCGAAAAAACTATCACTACTAAGTTATATTCACATAAAACACGATAGCAATAATTATCTAATGCTCCTTAGCTAAATACGATCTGATCGAATTGTCGCACAACCCGATTTACGAACATGGATCAGTTAACTCTTATAAAATGCCCTACGCTAATTAGAAAACTATTCATACTTGTATGGGTTAGATGTCCATTCATTTGACATTATATGATTTTTGAAGTGTTCGATCTTTTTTTGACAGGTACTCATTCTTCTATCTCTTTTTAATTTCACCAACACAACATATTGAAATATAAACCACATTTTATCTTGGTTTAAACCTAACATCCATTTTATTTCTCTTACTTCTCCGGCTAGTTATGTGGTCTTGTATATAATTTGAGCTTTAAAAAATATTTTAGAAGATTGTCTCATTTTGTTGTCTTTAAGATTATACTGAACATGTTATTATTCCAGGTTAGCGCAATCTACATCTCGTAATAACCATTTTCACATACTCATAAACAGCTCGTGGTCATTATTAGGGGTTTCCAATTCAAGCAAACCAATCCAATCCAATCCAAAAACCTTCGATTAGTTTGGATATGGGTTTATATAAAAACTTATTTGGATCTAATAATTTTTACTAATTTGGGTTTGAGTTATTTGGATTGTTCTTTAGATAACTAAATAATCCAAATAAAATTCAATCTTGTTTTTACATATATTATTTATATAGTATCTATATTAGTAAACTTAAATGTAAGATTAACAAAACTAAAACTAGTAATTTACTATAAAATTTAAAGATATATGTAAAATTAACTAATTTGACTAATAACCCTAATAGACATAATGACTTTAAAAGTCTTTAACGGTTTAACTAAAATTTAAAGATAAATATAAAATTAACAAAACTAAAACTAGTAATTTACTATAAAATTTAAAGATATATGTAAAATTAACTAATTTGACTAATAACCCTAATAGACATAATGACTTTAAAAGTTTTTAACGGTTTAACTAAAATTTAAAGATAAATATAAAATTAACAAGACTAAAACTAGTAATTTACTATAAAATTTAAAGATATATGTAAAATTAACTAATTTGACTAATAACCCTAATATACATCATGACTTTAAGTATTTAACGGTTTAACCTTAGTATAAAATAAATCTTATATCGATTCTATCACTTTCAAAAACATATTGATTTCTCCATCAATATCATTTTATTTTTTTATTTGTCTCTTCTCCACTTGATTGGTCTCGTAAGTTTTCTTGTATTCTTTTTAAGTGTGAAAGACCTGTGAATTTATATGTACGAGAGCATCTATTTGGAATCTCCAACTTCTCCACTTAAAATATGAAAACCTTATATGTTTTTTTGTCATGTATATATGTTATTATAATTCACTTAAAATATGAAAACCTTGTATTTTTTTAATAAATATTCAATAACCAAACCTAATACAAAATATTATGGTCAAATTATTTACGATTCAAACAACTTCAACCTGATCTAAAACCTAAAAAAACTTGATCCAAATTTTATGTAGATCGAATTTGGTCAAATAATTCTCAAACCAAATAACCCAAACCCAACCCAAAACCTAAAAAACCTGATCCAAATTTTATGTAAATCGAATTTGGTCAAATAATTCTCAAACCAAATAACCCAAACCCAACTCAAAACCTGAAAAATCCAACCCGAAACTTGGATTGGCCACCCCTAGTCATTATCCTAACTTTAGAAAGCTCATGTAAGCATTCCTTAATCATTATGTTGGCATGCATGAATGCTTATTTTCGAGCATTGATATTTGTAATTTTGTTTGCCTCTTCAAATTTGAATCACTCATCCATGAGTTTGTCGAAATTCTACAAAATTAAATTTCTCTAAAGAGTATATCCTATTTAAAATTAACTGTATGATAGATCATGAAATTTTGTTATGAACAATAATTAATTAGTAATTTTGTTTTATTTCTATTTGATATGTATTTAGGAAATAAATGTATTTTGATACATCGCATCACCAATTTTTTTTTAATAGATATTTTGATAATTTTATTTTATGGATTTTTTTAATAAAAAATGGTGGATGCCAAAGTGTATGTTGAACTGGCGGAATGAGAAGTAAGCAAATCTAACTTTATATATATATATATATATATATATATGTGTGTGTGTGTTTTCGAACATATTGTATTGTTGAGATACTTAATTAATATGCAATTGAGGTTTGATTGCATACTATCTATTAGGGGTGTCAATTAGGGCCAAAACCCGAGGGCCGGCCTGGCCCGGCTCTGAAAAACAGAGGGCTTGGGACTAGATATATAAGTCCAAAAAAAATCGGGCCTTTCGGGCTAGTGTGTTTTTCGGGCTTAGCCCGATCGGGCTAGTCCGAAAAACCCGAAACTTTACATTTTAATTAGTTAGAGATTTTATTTAAACATTTATCTTTCTAAAAATAATAATTTGACATATTTTCTATATATTTCGTGATCCAGTTACCATTATCATTCATCCATAGTTACATCATATTTTTAAAATCACTATCTACAGATTTTCAATGATATTTCTATATGATTGATACATGTCAAAAATTAATATTATTTTACTTTTTTTATTTGCACTTTTTGAAGGTGATGATGATTTAGAAGACGATGAAGGATATTCTAATATAAACTCTACTACCTAGATTTAAAGTGTTTTGATTTTATGTTTTATTTGGTAATACAATTTATTTGAATTTTATTTATTTTTTCTGTCAAACTTTTGTTTTTAAATATAATTAGATTTAATATAATACATTTCAATTTAGATTTATTTTGATAAATATTTTGTTTTAATTATTCATTTGAGAATTGTGAATTTTTGTGTTTGTAAAGAAAAATCCGAAAAAGTCCGAAAAGCCTTAAAGCCCTGTCCGGACCGGGTCGTTAGAATATAGGCCCTTTTTTTTTGAACTGAGCCAGGTTGAACTCAAATATATGCGGGATTTACGGGTTTCGGATTGGGTCGGGCCGGACTATCCCGATTGACATCCCTATTATCCATCGATCCAAAACAAAGTAGGATAATCATCGGCGCAAGGGTCACAAAGTTAGTTCAGAGGTAAATTAGATTTTGGGTCTTTATATAAATTGTTGGTGACAATCATAGACAACTAGTACTTTTTATATACAATTATACAAGTGATGCCCATTCTTCTTATCGAAAATCTACAACTCCCATTCTACGATCAAATTCTTTTTTCAATTATTCCACCAAATGATAGATTGAGTCTTAGATCAATTTAGCTAAGACTCAAAACCATAATCCTCATCTGCTTCCCGGAAACAGTCTTTCATACCACTTATGTTATTATATTTTTAACTTAAATGTTGGAGAGTTCTCGTAAAGATAATACTATAATCTTTATAATATTTAAAAAATTACATTTAGAATATGGTATGCACGAAAAGCATATTTTTAATTTTTCGCATATGTCACTATACACAAAAACATAACGCAAATTTGTTACTGTAGTTAGAGATACTATTGGGATTAGGTAGAGATTAATGGGTCATGAACCTTAATCTCTAGGGAGTGTGTGAAGATTGTCCCACATCGGAAATGGGAAGGGACATATATAAGGGACTTGGGCCAATCCACTCATTGTCAATTGGTTTTGAGTTGGAAGCACATGAAACTTAACATGGTATCAGAGCCCGAACACACACTGCCCGTAATCCGGCCCAGAAGAAGGCCCGACCACCCTGGCCCGATGATTGATGGTCTGTCGAGATTAATGGTTAGAAGAACCATTATCTCGAGGGGAGGTATTGAGATTAGGTAGAGATTAATGGTCATGAACCTTAATCTCTAGGGAGTGTGTGAAGATTGTCCCACATCGGAAGTGGAAAAAGACATATATAAGGGACTTGGGCCAATCCACTCATTGTCAATTGGTTTGAGTTGGAAGCACAGAAAACTTAACAGATACATTTCGATACTTGGAATGTGTAGCCATGTAATACCATATATTTTGTGTAGATAGCAATAATTTTTCATACTAATTAATATAGATACAAAACCCAACAAATTTGTGCTAGCTAAGAGTCATACAACATTTATAGCTTATATATATATTGTTTAGACTGCTGATCAAGGTATGCAAAATATAAGCCCTTGTTTTTCTTGGATTATATAGTAAAATTATTCTTGGATTTTTGTTTTTGTTTTTTTTTAATTATTCTTGGATTGATCTCAACATATGCTTATCTCTTTGTCTATCACTGATGTAAAGTTTGTATGATGACTTGATGTCGAATACTCTACCGAAATGCTCCAGAAAGTAATATGAATCAATTTTAAGCATTGGATACCATGTAAAAATTAGTTCAGACAGATTGTTTTATAGCATTATTACTAGAAAAATTTGGTTATTTAGCAAATAAATCCTCAAATTTATTGAGTTATATATCAATAACGACGCTTACAAATAGAGCAACATAAATTGTTTCTCGTAGAAATTTAGAAACCGCCAAGTAGACGCAAAACCAAGTGAATGAACGAACCATTTCGGATGTTGTAGTGTGCTATGGTGTGACCATCTTGAAGTTGCTTGCCTGAAAAGATAAGCCTCTGACTTTCTGTTGCGACGCCTTCACTCTCCTCGATCATAGCCTTGAGGTTTTCGATGGTCGTAGAGCCTTCCACATTTAGGGTTACGTTTCTGTTATCCATATTCTTTACTATAATCTGCATGATACTTGTCTTCTTTTTTCCTTTTTTCACCTTCAAAATACGAAAACAAAATGCACGAAAACTTTAGAACGAAAAACAAAATCGTAATCTGAGACCTAAACTTCCTCTGAATCATCTAGTGTTTCGTTTTTATATAGACGATTTGTTTCGTAATTTCCAAAAATCATTTATTTTACTTTTTTTTTTCTTTGACCGTTTTTGGAAGACGTGGTCTTGATCTTCACTCTTGACTCTTGACGTGGTATTAGTAATATTAATAATCGATCGTCGGGAAGAATCCAAATGTTTGTCTCTTCGGTTTCCATATATTCCAGATTCTTTGTTTTTTTTGTTATTTTGAAATGTGATGTACTCTCGGCTTTAGGAATACACGTAATTAAGTGGTTAATTATATACTTATTAGACTTTTGTATAGTATGCTTATTTGACCCACTACCAAAAAAAAAGAGAACAATATTTGTATTTGTATTTTTTTTTCTTCTTCTTTTTGTTTGTGATGTCAGCCCCAGACTTGTGTTGTTCTTCTTTCATAGTCTATTACTCTTTGCTAACTCCAAAATCTTCGGTCTTTACCCTAAACTTTATGGTGCACCTAAGTTCCATATTTCATTTTTATTTGCTTTGATTTATTCATTGCTTACTGGAATGATTATTGTTACAAAAAGATGTAAACGTTTTTGATATGTAAAGTATGCCCAGTGATCCATAATGTGGGCAAAATTTCCAAACCTAACCAAAATTCTCAAATCCGAACCCGAACCGAATTATAAAATAATCCGAATAGAAAATAAAATTTTCTATACTGAATTATCCAATCCCAAATAGAAATTTTGATATATTATTTTTAAGTGATACAACTTGCGTCGTTATTTATATACAAACATCATTGATCATATGAATTAGTCCTTAAACAGTTCGTACTCGACTAGAGTTAGATCCGTATGTGTATATAACTAAGGACCTAAGAAGTCGAGATTTCCATCCATGGCCTGCTCGAGCTTTACTCTCTCTTCTTCCTTCTACTTTTTCCAGTGGACGTGGCTCTTTCTTGCACAGCAAGAAATTCGTTACATCCATTGAACCTATCTTCTCTTGTGGATTCAAAGCTAAAATCAAAAACAATGAATACATCAAAATGAAACCAAATTACTGGAACTTCTTGACTGAAACCAAGCTTCAGTCAAGTATAACTAGATATAATCCTGACTGAAGTTTAGACTAATCAAGAATTCACGTGATTCGAAGAGAACAAGTAAAGAATGGTGAAGGGAGTATACTATTGAATCCGCCATTAATAGAGTAGAAATTGAAGTTATCGAGATCTAATCCTAGAACAGGGATCCTGCCTTGACGAGCATAGGTTTTCAAAGCTGTGTTAATAACACTTGAAAGATTATCGTCTTCATTAGCCAGAAACCTTATAGGACCAACACTTCCAAGAACATTCACACTCACCAACAACTTTTTCTTCGGCTCTTTCATCACTCCCTTTTACATTCCCAATTTTTTATCCTTCTTCTTTGCATTGAGCTTACATGCTCAATGGTTGCATTTTATAAGACGCAAAAAAGAACAACATGAAAGGTACGTGTTAGGAGTTTAATCCATTGAGAGAGTACTATTCAGAAGAACCTATATATAATATGCGTCATTCATATATTAGTCCCGACAAAATAAGTTACTGAGATTTTCTATCAAGACCATGAAATTTCTTGTTATGGGGTTAGTCATTGATATCCGTAGAACCACCAAAGTGAGTCTAAATTTGTTAAGAGATTGATGGTTATTAGTAAGTACCTAGTTTATTGTATATGTACATATAGAAAATTTGGAGAATCTGATGCCATTGGCTTGTTGGCTCAAATGTGGATGCATTACACCACACGATATATATATATATATATATATATATATATATATATATATATATATCTCTATATTATTATTTAAAGAGTCATTTAAAAAAATACATTTTTATTTTGTAAATTATTACATTATATGTCATTACAAATTAGAAAAAATAATTGAAATAGTAAATGATATAAGTATCTTTTAACATTTTTGAAAAAAATATGGAATTTTTTTTTTAAACATGCATTTAAGAGTGTATTTAATTTCCTTATTAAGATATTAAAAATATTATTTGTAAATAATAATCAATCCATATATATTCAAAATTTTTGCTATATTTACATATTAAGATATTATATTCGAGATCTTACAATATTTTTAAGTTATATTTTTATAATTAATTTATTAACTATTCAAAAATCAATTTAATTTTTTAATAATAATTAAATCGAGATGTCTCTTAAAACTTTTTTTATGGCTTCTATTATAATGTTGATCAATATATTATAATATATATATATATATATATATATATATATATATATCTAAAAACAATCTTTTAATTAAACTTTTCAATATTTTTAATATTTTCATTTATTTTCAATAACTAAATTGTACTGTATAATTAAGAGTGTCAATTCGGCATAATGATATTTGAATTGGACATAAACTGCTTTGTCATTGGATGGGTAAGGACTCTAATTGTAACATCCCGATTTCTTGTATATGCGGAGAGGCTTATAAGAATTGATTTGGCTACCTATGTCACCAAAGTGCACTTACCTTTTCCGATCACTTGCCCGAAAGAACTCCAGAGTTAAGGGTGCTTGGGCTGGAGTAGTCTAAGGATGGGTGACCTTCCGGGAAGTGATTCGCGGTAGCGTGTGAGTGAGGACAAAACACGGGGAAAGATCAGGTGGTGATTGCAGGGTCAGTAAACAAGTATTACAAGCCTCCCGGACTAACGCACCGGCCGTCGGACAAGGGTGGGGCCCACGGGCCGAGAGAGGGCATGGGGCCCACAGGTTGGGGCGGTCGGGGCGTTATAAGTGGTATCAGAGACGAACCCAAACACGTGTGTGGAGTCAGGTGGGCCCACACCGTCTAGGGTGACGATCCTGGTGCGCAACGAGGACGTTGCGCTCTATGAGTGGGGGTGATTGTAACATCCCGATTTCTTGTATATGCGGAGAGGCTTATAAGAATTGATTTGGCTACCTATGTCACCAAAGTGCACTTACCTTTTCCGATCACTTGCCCGAAAGAACTCCAGAGTTAAGGGTGCTTGGGCTGGAGTAGTGTTGCCTTGGGACGAGTTCCGGAGGGAGTTCGATCTCAAGTATTTTCCGCGGGAGGCTCGCGACAGGTTACAGGCGGAGTTTCTGTACTTGTCACAGGGGATTCGTTCGGTCCGAGAGTACGAGGCCGAGTTTAACCGGCTGAAGCGGTTTGCTGGTCGGGGTGCAGATACCGAGTATGAGTTGATTGGTGCTTTCATGCGAGGTATGCGTATCGATCTCAGGAATCGGTGCATAGTCCGCAAGTTCGAGTCGGTATCCGAACTGGTGGAGTGTGCAGCGCAGCTTGAGGAGGGGATGAGGCAGGAGGCTAGCTTAAAGGCTGCAGTACCAGAGGCTCCGCGACGGTCTCAAAGTCAGAGTGTTGCTCCGAGCAAGGGCGGTAGGTCTGGTCAGCAGCAGGGACAGAAGAGGAAGTGGGAGGATACTTCCAGGGAAGCGGGTTCTGGGCCACGTTGTTTCGGGTGCGGAGCCCATGGACATCGCGTGGCGGATTGTTCTCGAGGGGGCCCGGTGTGCTTTCATTGCAAGGAACCCGGTCACCTCAGGAAGGATTGTCCGAAGTTGGCTCAGCCGTTTGTGAGGATCGAGGCACCGCCTCCGAAACGGGCCGCAGGGGCACCGAGGGTGTTCACCATAGGCGCGGAGTCAGGCGAGGCGAGCGGCAGCAGACCGATTACTGGTTAGTTACCTTAATTATGTTTTTGTTTGATTGTAATTTCAGTTACTCGCTCTGTAATTGGTGTTTGCTATTTGCCGTGAAACCTTTTCGTGCTTAGGGACCCTTAATGTGGCTGGGGTAGAGTCACATGTGTTGTTTGACTCCGGAGCGTCCCACAGTTTTGCCACACCGGATTGGGTGTCGGGGAGCGGTATCCAAGAGTTGTGTGGGGACCACTCGGGTGTGGTGAGAGTTGCTGGGGGTCGCTTGTTGAGGACTCAGGGCTGTGTGGAGAATGTTGACATTCTTATCGCCGGAAAGCTGATGCCAGCGGATTTGATAGTGTGCCCAGTGGAACTCTATGACATCATTTTGGGTATGGACTGGCTGGGAAAGTTCAAGGCTCATTTGGATTGTCACCGGGGTCGTGTGGTTTTCGAGCATGCTAACAGAAGACTGGTTTATCAGGGAGTGAGACCGGTGCCGGGAGGCATCGTCGTTTCCGCGGTTCAAGCGGAGCGCTTGATCGAACAGGGTTGTGAGGCCTACTTGGCTACCATTTCGATACCTGGTGAGGTTGGGGAGTCAGCGGTGCGGGATATTGAGGTGGTCTGGGAGTTCGAGGATGTGTTCCAGCAGTTGAGCGGGTTACCACCATCCAGGTCGGACCCTTTTACCATTGAGTTAGAGCCGGGGACGACCCCGTTGTCTAAGGCTCCTTACAGGATGGCTCCAGCGGAGATGGCTGAGCTTAAGAAGCAGCTCGAGGAGTTGTTGGAAAAGGGTTTCATTAGACCGAGCAGTTCTCCGTGGGGTGCACCGGTACTGTTCGTCAAGAAGAAGGATGGGAGCTTCCGGTTGTGCATTGATTATCGGGGGCTGAACCGGGTTACTGTGAAGAACAAGTACCCATTACCGAGGATCGATGAGTTGTTAGATCAGTTGCAGGGTGCTTCGTGGTTCTCTAAGGTTGATTTGGCATCGGGTTATCATCAGATCCCGATAGCGGAGACGGACATCAGGAAGACGGCTTTCAGGACGAGATACGGGCACTACGAGTTTGTGGTGATGCCGTTTGGGTTGACGAATGCACCGGCTGCGTTTATGAGGTTGATGAACGGCGTGTTCCAGGAGTATCTGGATGAGTTCGTCATCATTTTCATCGACGACATTCTAGTGTATTCGAAGAGTCCTGAGGAGCACATGGTTCACCTGAGGAAAGTTCTGGAGAAGCTACGGGAGCAGAAGTTGTTCGCTAAGCTGAGCAAGTGTAGTTTCTGGCAGCGGGAGATCGGATTTCTGGGGCACGTCGTATCGGATCGTGGTGTTTCAGTGGATCCGGAGAAGATTCGCTCGATTGAGGAGTGGCCGAGACCGAAGAATGCCTCGGAGATTCGCAGTTTTCTGGGTCTGGCGGGTTATTACAGGAGGTTCGTCAAGGGGTTTGCTAGTATGGCGCAGGCCATGACCAAGTTGACCGGGAAGGACGTTCCTTTCGTGTGGTCGGACCAGTGTGAGGAGAGCTTTGTGAAGCTCAAGGAGATGCTGGTGAGTACTCCGGTGTTAGCCTTGCCTAAGCAGGATGAGCCATATGTTGTGTTCACAGACGCGTCCAGGCTGGGGCTCGGTTGTGTATTGATGCAGCAGGGTAAGGTAATCGCATATGCTTCCAGGCAGCTGAGGAAACATGAATGCAATTATCCTACTCACGATCTTGAGATGGCTGCAGTGGTGTTTGCATTGAAGATCTGGAGGTCTTATCTGTATGGCGGTAAGGTTCAGGTGTTCACAGACCACAAAAGTCTGAAGTACATCTTTACCCAGCCGGAGCTGAATCTGCGACAGAGGCGATGGATGGAGCTTGTTGCGGATTATGACCTGGAGATAGCTTACCATCCGGGTAAAGCGAATCTTGTAGCCGATGCTTTGAGCAGGAAGCGGGTTATTTTAGACACTGAGCGAGATACCGAGGCGTTGGTAGGCATGGTGAGTGCCCTGAGACTGTGTGCTGTGTCTGAGGAACCTGAGCCGTTGGGTTTAGAGGCGGTGGATCAGGCGGACATTCTGACTAGGGTGCGGGTAGCACAGCAGTTGGATGAGGAATTAATGCAGGCTGGCAGGGCAGAGCGGTCTGAGTATGAGTTATCCAGCAATGGAACTATCCTTTTGAGGGGCAGGGTGTGTGTACCGAAGGACGAAGTGCTGAGGCAGGAAATCCTGAGGGAAGCACATCAGAGCCGTTTCTCTATTCATCCAGGAGCTACCAAGATGTACCGTGACCTCAAACGGTATTACCAGTGGGTAGGGATGAAGAAGGATGTTGCCAACTGGGTTGCGGGGTGTGATACCTGTCAGTTGGTGAAGGCTGAGCATCAGGTTCCGAGCGGGTTGTTGAGGAGTTTACCCATTCCGGAGTGGAAGTGGGACATGATCACCATGGATTTCGTGGTGGGTCTGCCGGTTTCGCGAACCAATGACGCTATTTGGGTCATCGTCGATAGGTTGACCAAGTCTGCGCACTTCTTGGCCATAAAAAAGACCGACGGTGCGGAAGTGTTGGCCAAGAGGTACGTCAGGGAGATTGTGAAGCTGCATGGGGTACCGGTGAGTATAGTGTCAGATCGAGATCCGAAGTTCTCCTCGCTGTTCTGGGGCGCTTTCCAGAAGGAGATGGGCACTAAGGTACACATGAGTACAGCTTATCATCCCCAGACCGATGGGCAGTCGGAGAGGACTATCCAGACGTTGGAGGATCTGTTGAGGATGTGTGTGTTGGATTGGGGTGGACATTGGGCGGATCATCTGAATCTAGTGGAGTTTGCGTACAATAACAGCTACCAGGCTAGTATCGGCATGGCACCATTTGAGGCGTTGTATGGTAGACCTTGCAGGACCCCGTTATGTTGGACACAAGTGGGGGAGAGGAGCCTGTTGGGAGCTGACTTTGTGCAAGAGACGACTGAGAAAGTCCGGATTGTGAAGTTGAACATGAAGGAAGCTCAAGATCGTCAGAAAAGCTACGCAGATCGGCGTAGGAAGGAGCTGGAGTTCGCAGTTGGCGATTTGGTCTACCTGAAAATGGCCATGTTGAGGGGTCCGAACAGGTCCATTTCCGAGACGAAGTTGAGTCCACGGTATATGGGTCCCGTCAGGGTGCTGGAGCGGGTCGGACCGGTGGCTTATCGGTTAGAGTTGCCGGAGTCTATGCAGGCATTTCACAAGGTGTTCCACGTGTCGATGTTGAAGAAATGTTTGCACAAGGATGATCAGGTGGTCACGGGGGTGCCATCAGATTTGACACCGAGCATGGTGGTGGAGGCGAGGCCTCTGAGAGTCCTAGATCGTCGGGTGAGAGTGATCAGGAGGAAGAAGGTTCCTGAGATGCAGGTGTTGTGGGACTGCAATGGAGCCGAGGAGGTGACTTGGGAGCCGGAAGCGAAGTTGAAACGCAAATTTCCCAAGTGGTTCGGCAAACTGGAGGGTTAGCCGGGTTGTTTCCATATCGTTGTAACCATGGTGTTGGGATTTTGGGAGTTATTGCGTTGTTGTACTCGTCTATTTTATGGTGTTATAATTAATCGATGTACTTTGGAGCTTTTGATTATTCAATAAAAAGGTGTTTTCATTGAATATGTTGAGTGGTGGGTTTACTAGGGGATTAGTAGACAGGTTGGCGGGCTACTAGTGGTAGTGGTCCGATAGCGGGAGTGCGGATACTAGGTGTTTGGTAGCCGCATAAGGCTGATAGTTCCGGATTGGTTTGGCACGGGGTGGTGGCCCCATATAGCGGCATCGGAGTGCACTGGTGAGTCACTGCCGAGTGTACCTGGCCGGTTGGGTTTCGACGTGATTCCTGATTGGTGAGACAGGTCACTAGAGAGATTGCCGTTGTCTGGCTCTCTATGCGTTAGACGGACCGATCCATGGTGTTGGGTCGTGAAGTCGTTGTACTCCCGGGTGTTGGAGTGGTTGGCCAAACCAAGTAGGGAACTATGGCACTATGGTGTTGATCCGTGATACCGTTGTTGGTAGAGTTGGAAGAGCGGTCGTGCGACGCTGAGTTGGAATAGCGGTTGTGCTATGTTGTGGATGTTAGCTGGAGGTTAGATTCGAGGACGAATCTATGTTAGTGGGGGAGAATTGTAACATCCCTAATTCAATTGTGAGGTTGAAATTGAATAATTAGAAGTTTGAGGTTAATTTCGCGAAAAATCAATTGTTCTGGGTGGGTTTAATTGATAATTTTGGGAGTTTGGGGTCAAAAAAAAATAGATCCCACACACATAGGTTTATATAACCGTATGTATCTCCCTCTCCAAGAGCTTGTGCAATTAACCTAGCCGTCAGCCCTCGTCGTCAACGGTAAGAACCCTTCTCTCCCTCTCCTTAGTTGATTCGTGTGGTGTTGGGGTCGAGGCGGTGGTGTTTGCGACGGGTCGAGGCGGTGGTGGTGGCCGTTCGGAGGGTGTGTGGCTGGCTTCTCGCCCTGTTGGTTTCGCAGATCAATCCCGGCTTAGGTGTCGTCGGTTTGGCGGTCGCAGGCGGTGGCCCTACGTGTGGAGAGATCCCTCGGCCGGAGCTCCGGGACGGCGGGGCTAAGGGGGGCCCTTGAGGAGAGATCTCCGGCGCCGGCGGTGGTAGATGGGCGCATCCCTCTCCTCCTCTTCTTCCCGGGGTTCGGCTGCCGTTGGTGACAGTCCGGTAGTCGCTGCTCCGGTGATGGGAAGTCGACGAACGTGTTGATTTCTTCCGGTTTAGACCGGTTTAATAACCGTATCGATTAAGCGTATCGAGTGTGTTGATTTGTTTTTGATTATTTTATTGTTTTTATTTCTAAGTGGTATCAGAGACGAACCCAAACACGTGTGTGGAGTCAGGTGGGCCCACACCGTCTAGGGTGACGATCCTGGTGCGCAACGAGGACGTTGCGCTCTATGAGTGGGGGTGATTGTAACATCCCGATTTCTTGTATATGCGGAGAGGCTTATAAGAATTGATTTGGCTACCTATGTCACCAAAGTGCACTTACCTTTTCCGATCACTTGCCCGAAAGAACTCCAGAGTTAAGGGTGCTTGGGCTGGAGTAGTCTAAGGATGGGTGACCTTCCGGGAAGTGATTCGCGGTAGCGTGTGAGTGAGGACAAAACACGGGGAAAGATCAGGTGGTGATTGCAGGGTCAGTAAACAAGTATTACAAGCCTCCCGGACTAACGCACCGGCCGTCGGACAAGGGTGGGGCCCACGGGCCGAGAGAGGGCATGGGGCCCACAGGTTGGGGCGGTCGGGGCGTTATACTAATTTTTAAATGCTCGCAAAATCGGATCTTGCGAGTAAAAATATTAGTTTTTAGTTTTAAAGATAGATGTTATAATCACTTTTACTAAATAATATGAAATTTTCTTTAATAATTAACTATAATTTGTTATATTAATATAGTATATATCAAAACTAAATTTGAAAAAAATATTTTACTATTTTTATCAAGAGTTAGACATAAAAAAAATTCAAGAGTTTGCGGGCTAACCACAAAACTCATAGTCATTAAACAATGCACATTAGAGTTGAAACTTTCAAGATTCAATATTGTAGTTCTTTGCGAGTTAGTTCAAAAAGTATTTTAGTCCAATGTAAAACATATTAAATAGGCGGGTTAGCCCGTTTTGATAACCCTATCTATAATTATTAGTAAGACATGTTATAGAATTCATTAACCAAAAATAATAGTTTGATCTCAAATAAATAAATAAATTTAAAACCCAATTCCTATTTTACAAATATACATATATGGATTCTAATATGTATTTATATATATATATATAAGTACGTATATATTAACATTACATCAATTTTACAACTAAAAATTACTTATATATTAACCTGCACAATGAAACTAATTCAAACTAAATTTTAAAATAATTAAAAAAATTATTACCTCGCACATCGTGCAAAATAAATCCTAGTATATATTATTTTTACAATAAATGTGATGGAGATCCGCAAAGTTAAGATCTTGTCAATTCTTTGAGTGAATTGATTTCAACCTTTTTACGACACCGACTCCTTTCGAAGTCGGTAACTTAACACATTGGTAATGAGTTGAGGGCATTGCCCTCATCAAATTCAGCCAAGGCGTTCCCATGATAGCATTGTAGGGAACTTGACAATCCACTACGGCGAAAGTTATTATCTTCATCACTTCGGCTGCCGAGACCGGCAGCTCGATGGTTCTGATTGCGGCCGCATCATCTCCGCTGAAACCTGTTAATGTTGATCTCGGACCTCGGAGGTCCGACTTCTCAATTCTCATTTATTTTAGGGTTTTCATGAATATGACCTCTGTTGTACTCCTTGTATTAATCAAGATTCGAGAGACTTCACAGTTAACTCCAATATCAAGACTTACAGTTAGGATGTCTTCCTCGGGAGCGTCTTTATCAAAGCGATCCTTTTCAGAGAAGAATATTTCCACATCAGGAAATAGTCCCCCACCGTTTTCCTTTTCAGTGTCAGCTCGCCGCTAATGCCTCTTGATTGATCCAGTCGTATCTCCGAAGATTTTTGATCCTCCCATGATTAGGTCGATTATTTTCTTCTATTGACTATGCTCCTGCTCAGCCGGTTCCAGATCGTTTGTATCCTCGTCTTTGACTTTACGGATTCTGGTTATTTATCTCAACTTCGCCAAGCTTTCCTCCACATACATGTCAATGAGTATATCTTTCAACATGTAATATTCCACAGTCGAATGTCCATACCATTGGTGATAGTCACAATATGCTTCTTTATCCTTGCCCAATGTGCCATCGGACTTCGGTGGTCGATCATCACCACTTCTTTGTTATTCTTTTTGAACCGCAAAGGCTTGCATTATGCCGGATTGACTTCTTTCTATGGGATCCCTCCTTTCACTTCGAGGGGTAGTTGGGATTCCAGAGGATTGAGGTTTCAAATTCTTGTAGCGCTCTGCAAGTGCAAGGCGTTTTTCTTCGTCTATTGCAAAGCCCGCACCTCGATGAAGTGCGTCCTCGATTATGGACGGTGTATTAACCACCAAGTCATCTTTCAATTTGGATTTGTGCCACAATCCCATTTTAAAACCACTAGAGCTGTCTCATCATGAACGACATGCATCCTAGTAATTACTCCCTTAAACTTTTTGAGATATGCTCGGAGAGTCTCGCTGGGTCCCTGCGACAAAGCCCAATGTCCTGCTCCGTGTTTTCTTAATAAAATACAGAGTATTGTTTCATAAAATTGACTGAGAACTGGGAGAACCTATCAATAGACCGTTATTCGGTTCGAGAGAACCAATCTAGGGCAGGCGCTGCGAGATGCTCTGCAAAGAGTTTACACAATCCAACATCTTTCTCTAACTCATTAAAATGAGCTCTTCTAACTACAATCCTAAATGTAGTTAAGTGCAATTTAGGATCTGTATTTCCTTCATAGACTGGGAGTTTTAATTTTCCCACGTCTCTGATAGGCATATTCTCAATACGGGTTGATAACGGAGTTCGCTTAGTCTTTTCAACCATGCGATCGATCTCGGAGGATGTGCTAGTGTCATTATGGATTACTGGATTTACATTATGTAATCCTTCCTGGTTCTATACCAGCACTGATGGATGTATTCCAATATTGTTGGATCTCTATTCAATTTAGGATTCCTGGCGAGTGGATCGTGGTTTCCAATGATTTGCAGACCGAATTGTCCTTGTCCGTTCCGCCGTTCAGAATTGGGAGTTAAGACGGGTCTTTGATCCGGATTTCCCTGATGCGAATTAATTAAATGGATCAAAAGGTAGTGGTGGAGGTTAGATTGTAGGATCTATCCTCTGTGGAATATGGTGGCCTTGTATGTTCCTTCGATCGGCCTCTAGGGCCAAAATTGGTCTTTGATTCGGGTTCTGAGGTTGTAATTTTAACGGATAGAAAAAGGAGGTGGTGGAGGAAAAGCCGACATATCGACCCGTATTCCATCTCTCAATGGCACTTGTGCACTTTTACTTCCCTGCCTTCGGTAGAACGAACTAGTCCCTAACTAGGGCACACTTGAGGATGTGGTGTTATTTCCGTTACTTCCAAGTAGAACAGTAGGTGGTGTGGATAAAACACCATGTGTCACTGGTGTTGATGAAACATTGGGCGGTGGGAGAACTTGCGTTTTTATCACATTTGAGCGGAGCTCAACATATGATTGGGCCAATGTCGCCTGATCCTAAACAACTTTTTCAAGGTTTTGGTTTATCGCGGTCATTTCCCCTTCTAAGACTGCGGTAAGATATGTGGTGACTCTATCCGCGACTTCATGCAATATTTCATGTTCTTCCATGGTGGTTCTTCTGCGTTGGGTTTAGATTTGCTTATCCCCCTCCTTCTAGCGCCAAACTGTTGTAGCTGGAAATACAACGGTCAAAATTTGTAATATGAATAAATAGGAGACTTTGGCTTATCTTTAAGAAAAGAAGAACCGATGGACTATCAAGCAATAAATAGTAAGTTTGTTCCTCGATGAGAATATACATGATCTGAGAGCTATTTGGAGAGGGTTTTTGCGGGGTAAACTGGTTTACTGTTTCGATTCTCAAGAGCAATTTACAAGAACTAAAAAAAATAAGTGTTTGAGTTTAGAGCTAAGTTGTAGTTGAGAATGGTGTAGAGAGTTGGATTCTGGTTCCTTGCTTCTTGCTCTTGTCCTTGTTTTATACTCTGAGATCGTGTTTAACGTCTCCGTTTACTCCGCCTAATTTGCCATAAATGGTCTTTACGTCTGAAGATCTGGCTGTTACGTTTAGGAACCTTAGTTCACCGGTTTGAATAAGTCTTTGTTTTTGGCGAGGTTGACTAATGGTTCCACATTTAATCTCTTTTGACCGTAAATGTTCACTCCGATGGGCCTTTTAACTCGACCCATAACCTTGTATGCTCACTTGACCTCGTTTTGCTTATTTGATTCCATCAAGCTTTTTTACCATAGATTTATTAGGTCTAATTTATCGGGGCCGGGATTTTAACCTTCCCAACTATAATGACATCTCTTTCTTAAATGTCAATAAATTCAACCTCGCTCAAGATTATAGGCTCACTGATACGAGTCAACTTGTAATTTGTGAAGTTGACGTAACACAAAGAGGAGGAGACTCATAAAATGAAAAAAAAAAACAAAAAATAGTACGAAAAACAAAAAGGGAAAATTGTCAAAAAAATCATAAACTTTCAATTTTTGGCCATTCAAAACATGAATTATCACATAGATAATTTAAAGAAACAATTATTGCTAGCTACACGAAGTATACGCTACACTATCACATGACCACACATGCAAACTATATAAATGCATCTTTAACTACACGAAGTATATATATAGTTACCATAATGACATGTACGAACTATCAATGGTTATGTCGCCAACTACATGTACAAAATAAATGTATCTTTAACTACAAGAAGTATATAAATTCATCTTTAACTACACGAAGTATATGGTTACCATAAGCCTCATTTGCATAATCGGAATAGTGTAACCAACGACGGAATCCGGTGATGTCGCCGTTCCCATGGCCTTCATCTTCCGATCAACCTCACTATAGAAAGAACAATTATCTATCCATCGTGGCTCATTATGATTCTGATCTTCCATCTCGAACAGCTTTCTCTCGCCGCACGTTTCTCCTCACGCCGCCACTCTATTTTTTGGACGAATCGCACAAGTTTGGGAGAAGACCATGAATCCTCATACGCCGCCGGAACCAGATCCTCCGGGCTCCGGCGCACGGTGAGACCATGAATCCTCATATGCCGCCGGAACCGGATCCTCCGACGCACAGCGGTACTGAACCGATATGACGAGGCTTTCTGGGGAAGAGATCAGGTCGATGAGAAAGTTGTGCAAGACAGAGAGATGAGAAGCGGAGTCGCACAAGTTTGGGAAAAAATCGCGAGCCCGAATAGCGTGGATGGTTGCGGTTGCCGGCAAGGGTTGGGTTACGCGGCTTAGCTGGAGAAGAGTGGGTGGGAAGGAGATGTGGAGGTGGTTAAAGCAGTGGCGGAGAGGAGTGCCGGTGCGAGAAAAAACGTGCGGCAAGAGAAGGCTGTTCGGGATGGAAGATCGAAATCAGAATAAGCCATGATGGATAGAGAATTTTTCTTCCTAGTGAGGTTGATCGGAAGATGAAGGCCATGTGAACAGCGATGGTACCGGATTCCGTCGTAGATTACACTATTCCAATTACGCAAATGAGGCTTATGGTAACCATATATTTTGTGTAGTTAAAGATGCATTTATATACTTTGTGTAATTAAAGATGTATTTATTTTGTACATATAATTGACGATATAACCATTGATAGTTCGTACATGTCACCATAATAACCATATATTTCGTGCAGTTAAAGATGCATTTATATAGTTTATGTAAAAGACGAATAATAATTGTTAAAATATTATATTCAATTTCAAATACTAATAAAAAATGGTAAAGTCAAATAAGAAAATATCATGTATGAATGATAATCGAAATCAAATATCCACATTTATAGTTTAAGTCCTTAAGAACAAAAAAAGAGTTGTTGATAAAAATAAAATAAAAAAGGACAAAACAAAAGGAGTTGACCGGATCTGATCTGAGTCATCATCAGGCACCAACTCTGATTTAGCGTGGCAGGTGCCGTAATTGAATAACTTGAGTTTCTTGGTTTACATTATTGACTAACTTATTTATCACCAACTCCGGATAAAATATAAGGTTTTTCTTCTCATGGTCATTTCAAACTAATATTTAACCAATTAGGTTTTATTTTAACACATTATCTAATTGTTATTAATTTGGAATACGTTATATTATAGAAGGAAAATAACGGTTAAGCACACACAAAAATAAAAGTTTGTCCTACTTTTTTTTAGGCACAAAATCCAAAAGAAAATAACGGTTAAGCAACCAAATCTCTTTTGTTGTAGTTTCTTCCTAATCAGTGAGTGTTACATCCTCTCGAACTCTTTCCAGATTTTCCAAAGAACTTTCTCACCGGTGGATGCAGATCTTTATCAAGCTCTCCATCATTTGGATATCGCCGCCGACGAGTTCTTTTGCTCTTCCTTCGATTTAGCTCGGCATCTCCATGTCTCATGATCCTGTTATGGTGATAGATCGACTTTCTCCGTTCTCTTCAATTTTCATTTCTAGAAGTTGCTTTTTCTAGACGCGGATTGGACCGCATGTCCCCCAACTCGACGTTTTTGAGTGCTTATATTGCTTTGTTTGGTAGGTCTCCTATATCACAAAACATAAAGAAACATCATGTGGTCCATCCGCTAAGGTCGAATATCGCGCAATGTATATTGCCACACGCAAGATCAAGTGGCTAAAATAGTTGTTGACTGATTTAGGTTTCCTGCCAACCGAGCCAATTCATTTGTTATGTCATAGCCCATTTGCGATTTTGTTTTTTTTTTGATGAAAATTAGCGATTTATTTTGTTGCCATTTCGGTCTTCTATGAACACTAAATATATTAAAGTAGATTGTCATCGAATGTCTGATGCTTTTAAAGAAAGACCATTGTCCATGTGAGAACAACAGAGTAATTGGCGGATGTTTGACAAAGCGTTAGACAAAATTCAGTTCACTCGTAGACAAAATTCATTATACATTCGTAATTTCCACGCTCCAAATTGAGGGAAAATATTAGGAAT
Organism: Eutrema japonicum; assembly: GCA_030161315.1. NCBI lineage: Eukaryota > Viridiplantae > Streptophyta > Magnoliopsida > Brassicales > Brassicaceae > Eutrema > Eutrema japonicum. Next base: position 47,000,202 of record BSQW01000011.1, read on the forward strand.
ATGTTGTATAAAGTTTTCGAATTCTAGTCTTATTGTTAATAAAAAAATATAAAATAAGAAAATTATGTATAAAAAATTCATTAACAACAAAAAACCAACATAATATTAAATTAGAAAAATTTCTTAATTTAAAATAGTGGTCTCAATTATATAAATAATTAAGAATAAATCTCTATAATATTATTTAAGAATACATCATACTTTAAAACAATATGTTTTATTTCTATTTAAAATTTACAATGTAAGAGATGCTTAGCAAATTAGTAGAAGAAAATGAAATCAAACATATCGTGTGAAATAATAACAAAAAAAATTCTAAATTTGATATAAGTGACCTGGTAATATTTTTTTGAATTTACTATTGATGACTCGGGATTGTTTTTTGATATCATGAATAAATTTAAACAAAATAAGGAAATACAAGTCTTTTTCGAGAAAGGATGAGGACGAAAATAGAAATGGGAACAAAAAATATATATAATTGACCAAGGGCATTAAATGAGATTTATGGTAATTACAACATATTTTAGTAATAAAGCTATCTACCCTATAAAGAGAGAAGGGGTGCTCTCCAAAGCTGACATATGTCCCCCCCTTTGTTGGTTATTAAAAAAAAATTGTATATTAAAAATTAATTAGCAATTAATAAATTGATAAATACCTCTTATATATTATTTAACATTATGAAATATTATTCCTAACATGCATTTATAATATGTTGGTTCGTCTTATTATTGAATCAATTTCAAGTTGGATCGACAAAATCAATGATAATGCAGAGCATCATGAAACTGAAGGAAATCATGAGATTCCTATCAACTATATCTATAATGGAAAGATATGGAATCAGAATAAAATTCCACAGCAACGTTCCGTCAGTCACGGCGTGGTTAACGAAGGAGCCGATGAAAACGACATCGATCAATTACGTGACTTGAACGGCGATGATTGGACGCGGACGTGGTCGGATTTTGCGTCGGCGAAAAAGAAATTCGCGCCAGCGTCATTGCAGAGCCGGAGAGAGGAGGGAAGTGAGAGAGGGTGACAGAGAGAGAATGTTTGAGGTGAGAGAAAAGCGCGTGTGTGGGGAGGTGACCAGGACGCGTGAAGAGGCATCATTTTCTGGATTTTTTAAAGTTTTTTTTTAATATTTATTTCAAGTCAAAGAGAGAGAGACGATCATGTCGGGTCCAAGAGAGTCGTGACTTCAGACCCATTGGATCCGGCCGGAGAGATTTCGAGATCTAACTCCGCCGGCGTGCATTTTTCGGCACCGATCGGTAGCGTATACTCGAAGAAGAGCCAGAAAAAGAAAAAAGCGTCTTTCCTGGCACCCGATTTTTGGGGAGAGGAAGCAACGGTCCTGGGTTATTCCGGTGTCGAGTTTCGTCGTGGTTCTAAGAGGGTAAACACTGTGAGACCCGACAGCGGCATCGGCGTTATCGTCGAAGCTGCGTTAGCGGCTGCCGAAGTGAAGGCAAGTGGTGGAAGCGAGAACAATTTACAGTGGGCATTGGGGAAAGCAGGAGAGGATAGAGTGCAATTAGCTGTTTAAGAGAAGCAATGATGGCTTCTCGCTGGGATCTACGACGTTTTCAATGGATCCGACGCTCCAAAATTTCTGATGACTAATCTTTACAGTGATGTTCATAGTGAGTTAAAAGAAAACCAGCGCGTAGCGCGGATACTCTCCTAGTTACTAATAAAAATTGATGTTATATATATTTAAGGGTGTCTATATATGATTTTAAACAATAAATTTTATTGGTCCATAATCAACATTCAAAATTAATAAAGTTTTCAAATTCTAATATTATTGTTAATAAAAAATATAAAAATAAGAAAATTATGTATAAAAATTCCATTAACAAAAAAAAACATGATATTAAATTAGAAAAAAATTTAATTTAAAATTGTGGTCTCAATTATATAAATAATTAAGAATAAATCTCTATAATGTTATTTAAGAAGACATTTTTAAAAATAAACTTTGTTTTGTAAGTTATTACATATTATGTCATTACAATTAAGAAAATATAAATAAATACGAAAGAATATTATTTTCTTTTAAAATTATTGATGAGAATATGGAAAGTATTTATTTATTATTAAAGAGGTTATTCACTATTTAGTTTCTTAATTATTTTTAATATTATATATTTTTAAATAATAATAAATCTATATATATTCAAAGAAAAAATCTATTCGAAATCTTCCTATATTTTTCAATATAATTTATTATATTTTATTTGAATATATATCAAAATAAAAGTTGAAAAATATTTTACTAATTTTATAAAAAAATTAGACACAAGAAAATTAATTTTTTAAAGAGTTCATGAACTAACCACAAAACTAGAATCATTAAACGGTACATATTAAAGTTATGTTTTCAAAATTATAGGTTTTGCGGATTAGCTCAAATAATATTTTAATCTACTGCAAAATGGGTTAAATAGATAAATTATTCAGTTTGACAAATCTATCTATAATCACGAGTTAGACATATTATAAAATTCAAATAAAAACAAAATTTCTTAAATTTCAAAACAATATCTTTTAAAAAAATTACTATACGCTATAATTAGCGCAGATTAAATCCTATTATAATAGTAAAATCTCTTTATATGTGTGTATATATACACATGTTTACATAGTACTTTGTTTATTATGATAAAATAATTTTACCAAACTTTTTGTTACAAACATGATTTATTATCTATAATATATATATATGTTGCTTACAAAAGTTGATGTTACTTCTAAGGCTTTCCACAAAGAATTTTAATTAACCAACAATTATAATCTATATTAGCATCTAATTTTTTGCCACATGTCGTCGCATGGAATAGATGTGCGGAAAAGATTGAAGAAATTATATTTTTATATTCAGTTTGGGATTGGATTGCTAGGCATGGGCATTTGGGTACCCGTTCGGACTCCGATCGGTTCTTTCGTGTCTTAGATACCCAAATTTTAGAAGTATAGGACTCATTCGGGTATTTTATTTTTCGAATCAGTTTCGGTTCGGTTCCGCATGGGTTCGGATCGGATTTCGGGTACCCGAAATTTATCCCAATTTTAGAAAAAACTAAAAAATATTGTTTAATTAAAATAAAGTTTGTTAAATTTTGCAAACATTATTTAATTTTGACAAATATAACTAAAGATTTTCGAATATTTTGAGTATTTTGGTTATTTCGATCTAAACATAACTAATATATTCGGTTTATAATTGTAATTTTGAGTATTTTGATTATTTCAAAACTAAAGATACATAATATTTATATATATATATATAATTATCTTTCGTATATTTTGGGTACTTATTTGGGTTTCAGTTCGGTTCCGGTTCGGTTCGGGTACCCGAAATATTTTATAAGAGGAACCATTCGGATTTTTGTAATTATTCGACTCGGTTCAGTACCTTCTAATTCGATTCAATTCCGGTTCGATTTTTCGGTTCCGAGTATTTTTCCTAGCCCTAGGGATTGCCATAGATCAATGTAGCATTTCTTTGTTTTGAGTTATTCTATTTGTATTCATTTTCTGAATTTTTATGTAAATTGTATTTATTTTGTCTACTTAATTGTCTTCTTGATCAAAGAACGGCATGGGAAAGAATTCATCCATGGATTGAGAAATACGACTACAATGAAGGAAAATGACTATGTAAAAACCAATTTTCTCAGATATAAAATAATATTTGTTATTTCAGTATTATTTGCAATGACAATATGATAATTAAGTCCTCTTCACTTAGGTTTATGATCTCATCAAAGAACCATTGAAAATTTACCATAACCAATATGTCACGAGACAAAATTCCGGACTCTATCTGTGTAAGGTAAAACTTACAAAAAAATATATTTACTTTGTCGGTTTTGTTATTATAAATTTATTTCAAAATTCATTCCATATTCATATATTTTCTTTGTTTCATAATTATTTTTTTTCATAGATACGAGAGCAAGATGTGTGCTTATTAGTTTGGTTTTCGATTTATAAATTAAATTGAAAAATTGTATTGATTAAAGTAGATAAGGAAGGATAATTTTTTTTTTACTTTCTTGTTTTTTGTTGTTGTTTTCATTAAAAACATATATAACGAGAATAAAACTGAATATGATAAAATAACTTATTCACTCTGATTGGAAGAAGTGAGGTATAATCATTGAAAAAATATTTAAATTTTATCACAGCCAATATACTACCAGACTTTTGTCTGGTCATTACTTTTTCAAGATAAAACTGAAAAACAAAGTTCGTTTAAATTAGTTTCAAAATTTATTTCATATTCATCCATTGTTTTGGTTTCAAAATTAAAGTTGTCATGAATCTGAAAGCATGAATTGTGTTTATTAGTTTATTTTTCAATTAAGTTGATTAAATCATAAATTTATATTGGTTAAACTAGCTAAGGAAATAAAATAATTTTTAACTCTATTATTTTTTTGTCTTTTTCATAGAAAATATATATAATTAAGATGAAACTTAAATGATGAAAAACTTATTTTATTGATTTGAATAAGTGATGTCTAATATTTTATCTCCGTGTCTATGTTTATTAAATAGCATTTGATTATTTTGTTACATTTTTAGTTGGTTTTGATATACTAACTTATAAATATTCTACCTAATAAATTTTTTTTCAAACGAAACATATATACATTCAAAACTAAAAACAAAAATACTTTTTATATATATTACTAGTGTGTGATCCGCGCGTAGCGCGGACGTGAACACAATTTTATTTTAAAAAAATTTGGTATAATATTATTTTAGTTTTATTAGTATGATTGTTAATGGATTTGTCTCTATTAGCTTAAGAAATGTGGATTGTTTATTCTTAAGTTTTTTTTCCTTTCTTAATTTTATGTTTATTTATGTATTTGTTTAGTGAGTGATCCACGATTTGAATTTTTTTTTTGTTGTTGACTAATTATTCAATTAGTTGGTTTTTAAAAGTTAAGTTTTTATCATTTTAATGTTTAAGAATTGTATATTTTTTAACCCAACTGAATACTAATCAAATAAATACTTCGAAATAGTGTTAGTTTTGTATAGTCCGAAAGTTATTTCGAATACTAATAAAAGGAAAGTTAGTTTTGTGAATTTAGAATTCTCCGAACTTAAAAAAAAATACTTCGAAATAAGTCACTGTATTTTTATCTCTTTTTACCTAAAACCGAATACTAATAAAATGTTCAGAATTTACTATTATTCATCTTCGATGATCCAGTGTTGGTGACTATAAAATGAATCTAATTTTATTTGAAAAACGATTTAATTTCTATCACTAATTTACTATCAAAATAATCGTAGATGTGTAGGTTAATGGAAACATTTGAGATAATATGAGCCGATTGGAAAAATATAAGAAATATGGGGTCGAGCGTCAATTCAAACATTTAGAGAGAGAGAGAAAGAGTTCTTGTGAATATGATTATCTTGTAAAAAAACATTACCCACTGCTCTAAAACCCTCGTCTTCTCCGATATCTTCCCCCATCGCCGGTGAGATTTCACTTTCAATTTCAATCACAAAGGGTGTGATCCGCGCGGACGTGGTAAACAATTTTTTTAATCTAATGGTATTTTATTTTATTTGGTCTTGTAGTTAATTTAATTATCTCTATCAACATAAGATATGTGTATTTGTTTTTTTTTTTTTTTTAACTTATGATCATCTATGTGTTTATTTATTGGATGGTACACATTTTTACTTCTTTTTTTCTTTGGTGATCAATTTTATGCAATTAGTTGAGTTTTTTAAAAGGAATATATTTACATTTAAAAAGGAAGATATTTACATTTTAAAATTGCATAATATTTTTTTAAAATTTTGTTTTATGTGAAGTTATTATTTTTGGAGTGTTTCATGTATGATTTTAACCCTATTTATGTGTGCAATATGTTTGTGATTCCTAAATCTATTTTTCTTTTATTTTTGTTGAAAAATATTTCCATATATAACTGATTGTTTGAAATCACAACGTTTGTTTGATTTTATTTAGAATAAATCTAATTCATAATTTATAAACACTAAATTCTATAGTTTTTCTAAACTATATAAATAAACTGATAAATATAAATTATTAAATTGAAATTTATTTAGATTAATTCAATATAATCTATCTACTATTAAGTAAATGTCTTTTCAAATTCTAGGGAAAACTATTATATTAATGGATGATAATTATTATGAGAATTGAAATATATTTACATCACATGATATATATTTTGCATATACAAAACTTTTATTTTCTTCTCCTGTTGTAGTTTTTTTTTTTTTTTTTTTTGTTAAAAGTAATATCACAAAACACAACGATCTTAAATTTTTAAATTTAATTTATATTTTCGTGTAAATACTTTTAATATGTTTCTTAATTTTTTTTTGGCTCTTATTCTCTTTTTCATAGTTATGTATAATTGTAATTATTATGTTAAGTATACCTAAATTTTATTTATTTGTCTCTTTATTATATGTAAAACTTGTCAACTTATATTTTGCTTTATGAATTTAGTTACATATTTATAATATTTGCGATACAACTTAACCTAATTAAATATTTATAAAAGTTGAAATATATTATGATAATCAAATTTATTAAATCTGGTATTATTTCAAAGACCTATATTCATATAAGTTTATTATTTTCTTGTTTAATTTAGAATATGAATAATGCATTTTTAAATTCTTTTCATAATGTTAAAACCAAATTTATAATTAATATATGTATTTAGTATGTGTATTAAATTTTTAGGATGATGAGGTAACAACATAAGAAGGTAAAAAAGCTTATTTTATATATATATATTACAATTACCAATATACCAAAATAATATCTGAATAATTGGTCGCATATTGTTTTTATCAAACTAATGGTTATCGATGTGATTAATGATAGAAAAAGACAGAGGTGGCTCGAGGTAGAATAATAAAATAAATTGTAATAAAATAAATTCTCTCTCTCTCTCTCTCTTCGGAGGCGCTATATAAAATTACAAAAACCCTCTTGACAGCTCTCCAAATTCCAAAATCACAGTTTCGCCATTTGCGATGGAGAATCTATTGGGTCTTCTGAGAATTCATGTGAAGAGAGGTGTGAATCTCGCCATTAGAGATATCTCTAGCAGCGATCCTTATGTCGTTGTTCACTCAGGCAAACAGGTAACAAAAAAAAAAAAAAAAATTCGATTTTGGCTTCTTAATTTCGATTTTTTTTTAAATCCTCAATTTAGCATCTTTGACTAGAATCTGGTGATGCATCTGTTCGAATCTGAATGTTTTTTTATTAAACTGTTTGTTGGTAATAAAATAGGATCTGTGTAATGAAAACTCAATTGGGTCTTTTTGAGGTTCACAAAAAAAAAATTGGGTCTTTTTATAATTTTTTTTTTGGTTTTAAAGGTTTTTTGATATTTTACAGTGGATTATTGATTCTTGATGTTATAAATCTCAAACAGAATTCACCAATAACTTGAGATTTTATATGTTGAATTAATCAAGATTTAGTTATCAATAATGGGATTTGAAGGCAGACTTAAAAGGTTATACATCTCATTGTTATACCTAACTTTTTTTTTTTTGGGTTTTAGTTATACCTAATTTTACAAGCTAATGTGAAGTCTTTGAATCTTGAATTAGTAAAATATTTATAGAGTAGTTAGAAAGTTAAAACCTTTGGATATCTTCTTCTCTGCTAGAGTTGAGTTATGTGATTGATAATTTGCATACAAGTAACTTAGAGAAGAAGACTTATGATTAATTTTTCATATTTGTGGGTCCTTGTACCCATATGTTCTATTGAATTATGAATTTGGAATATTGGTTGTCTTTTACTGTAAGCCAACCAATCTTTCTTTGTTCTTTCTGTCATCATCAATCCTCTGGTTCCACACCTTGAAATGATGACTTGTGTCGCCTTTTGACTCGCCTTAAGATCAATCAAAAGCATTTTGCTAGTTCTTGATTCTTTACTAAATGAATCAGTCCCAAATCTTTTTAGTTTGTGATGTTTATTTTGTTTATTTGATGCAGAAGCTGAAAACCCGCGTGATCAAACACAGTGTAAACCCCGAGTGGAACGATGATTTGACTCTTTCTGTGACTGATCCAAATCTCCGTATTAAACTTGTAAGTGATCCTTAGCATATTTTTAAGCATGCATATCGGTTTCACTAGAGAAATGATACATTCTTGTTATGACACACAGACGGTTTACGACAAGGATTTGTTCTCGGCGGATGATAAGATGGGAGAAGCAGAGTTTAACATTGCTACTTATCTTGAAGCCATTAAATTCCGCAATAAGCTCGAAGGAGGACTTCCCAATGGAACCATAATAATGAAGATACAGCCGAGCAGACAAAACTGTCTTTCTGAAGAGAGCCATATTGTGTGGAACCAAGGCAAGCTTGTTCAGAATATGTTCCTTAGACTCCAGCACGTGGAATGCGGAGAGGTCGAGTTACAGCTCGAGTGGATCGATGTCCCCGGTTCAAGGGGTATTTAAGTCACTTGATATCGATCGATCCTATCCTTAGTCCCCTTGTGCATACATGGTTTAGAGATTAGAAACTACGGTGCGGTTTAAAACTGGTCAGTGAAAGAATCTCAAATTGGCTTATGTAATAAACTCTCTCTTTTTTTTTCTTATTTGAGTTCAAAAAGTGTGCAACTTTATGAGGAGTAACTTGTGTAACCTTTGGATCTCTCAATAATACTCCTCTCTCGTTAGCTTGAATTGGCTACGATTCAACTGATTAAACCCTCCACGATAAGCCAAATTTAGATGTGTCAAGTTACAAATCTTCTTAACCTCTTCATCTTCTTCTTCTTTAACCTCATCATCTGTTTTCTCAAAAACCATTGGAAGATTCTTGATTTTTTTGAGGCAGAAGATCAAATTTCTCACTGAAGTTTAGATGTGTCAAGTTACAAATTTTCTTAACCTCTGTTTTCAGCTTCTTCTTCTTCTTAACCTCATCCTCTGTTTTCTCCAAAGACAGTTTCTTCTTCGCCGAAGAAGCCATTGGAAGATTCTTGATTTTGTTGGGTGTCATAATTTTATCATCCCATTAATTATTGTTTTCGAGGCAAAAGGCTAATCCACGTAAACATTAATTACAAGGGTAAATAAGAAATAATTAAAAGTGTTGGCTTATCTTTAAATAACAGAAGATTGAAGGGCATTTTATCAATAAACAAAAATCATAAATCAGAGTTCGAAATGAACGGATTGAGAGTAGATTTGGATGGAGAATATGTGAAAATTATAGTGATCCCGGAGTGAAATACAATAGGGAATGAACACACGAATTCATCCCGGAGTGAAGCAAATTAGTTTTAATTAAAAGTGTTTATAATAGCGGTAACTGCACTCGGAGCTCGAGTTGCCTACATACCTATTTCGTGATCAAGATACAACTTAGTTTGTCTGGGTACAATGATCCTCCTCTCAAAAGAGGAATTTTCGCTAGAAATTCTTTTAGGAAGAAGATAACTTCACTTCTCCTATAGAACCCGAACTGCATATAAAAATATTTGGTAGGTGTGCGTGCGTGTTTCCATGGAGAAGTTCCAATGATGACCTCTCCTTCTTTTATATTGCTCTTCTCCATTTGAACATGCCTTTGTGTAACGTTTTCTCCTACTTTAATGCTTCATTCTCAACCATTAATTGGTGAATTAATCACCAAATTAATGGTGAAATATCTTCAAATATCTCTGTCATTAACATTGTCTTTTACTTCGCTTGATCCGCCATAAATGGTCTTTAACGCAGAAGATCTGGCCGTTACGTCTAAGTGCCTTAATTCATCGGTTTGAATGACTTTTTAGTCTTGTCTGGGTTGACTAACAGATATGAATTTAATCCCTTTTGACCATAAACTTTACCTCGGTGGGCCTTTCAGTCCGGCTCGTCACCTCGAATGTACCTTTGACCTTGTCAGACCTTTTTACCACTTGATAATTATGGTCTTGGTTTGCTGGGTCAAGATCTTCTTGGACTTATAGAAATAATGGGCCACCAAGAATGCATCACATATCCATTATGGGAGATCCTCCACCAACAATAGCCCCCATTCTTTTAATAAATTGTTTTGCTCGATGAACTTTACACTTAAAGATGAGGATCTTCTCTGTTGGTTTCGACTTCACACCCAAACTTTGAATGGTTGCATGGATCACTTCGGTAATGATAGTAAAAGAATTCATGAATCCCTTGATGCTGCGTAATCACAATGTAGATCAGAGAGACGAGGTATCAACCTCAAATGACTTCGATGTCTTCAATTCGGTAGATTTTATCCTTCCTCGAAGTGGAGGACCTTATGTTGTATATGAGCCTTGAATACTGCTTTTACGAGGGTTTTGATGAAAGATAATTTGATTCAAGACACCCCAGTGTTTCCCCATCACCTAGTGGTTCCAGCCAAGATATTTTTTCCGACCTTCCCTTTTGCTTCCGGGGTTTTAACTAATGTGTTTAGATTTATGGAATCTCCATTTTCCATGAGATTAATGCGTAGAATTTGCCTAATCGATGCAGAGAGATCCCATGAATTCAGTTGATTGCTGGCTAAGGGTCTTGTTGAGTTCGCCTACCTTATTTATTTAAACTGATATGTTACCTCGTTAATGTCTTTCTCGATAGGGCGCTTGCTATTTTAATGGAGTCTTTTGGAAATATGGGTTTGAACTATGTCCGCGCGGATCCCCCTTCGATTAATCGTCGTCAGGATGCACGAGGGGTGGCCGCCCACCAGGTGGCAGGTCCGTCTGCTTTGGTTTGAAGCCGGGTTCTAAATATCTCTGCGGGGCTCCACGTGATCTGATGTGAGTTCGCTGGCTTCGTTGGGACAAATAATACCTTCTTGGATGTTTTTGTTTCCTTTTTGATCATCTTGGATATATCCGGGGGTTGTGCCGTTTTCCATGATTAAAACAGTATTGTCGTGGTTATTATGTTCTTCCTTTTTGATGTAGAATGAGGGTTTGGATTCCGAATATGGTCTTTTCCTTCTACCGTAGTATGAGGATATGACCATCGTAACTTTAGTGTGATTTATAAAGCTATCTTTCCTTTTTGTCGTAGCATGAGGGTTTGTCAATTCATTCAAGTTTTACAGTTATATTCCTCAAATACCCAAGTACAAGTAATGTCGATGTGTACTTGAGGTTCTAACCCGAAGGAGATGATCTAAACACTATGAATCCAAGCAATGAAATTAGCTAAGATGGTAAGTTTGTTTGGTTTTGAATTCTTAAGTCCTACATACAAATGAATGAAAACAAAAAGAGAAAATGAACTTAAGATGCAAACTAAATGACCAAATTAAAACAAAAACTTAAACTAAAACATGTAAAGAACAAAGACAAATCTAATAGAATGCATAAACAAAAGCAAGATGCAAAATTACACCAAAAATAAGAAAAGTCAAAGAAGAAAATGCTACTATATGAGAGAAAATGTGGATAACGCATGGTATAATGGATTAGAGTAGCTAATGGTTGAATCATGGTTCCTAAATAGGCATTGTGAAGTAAGAATGTAGTAGTTTAGGATCTTAAGTTAACTAATCCATTCCCATGACACTATAATTAATCCAATGAACATCCTAGTTAGCTACGATTCTCATGCAATTAAAACATCAAAGGTCATTAAGTTCAATTTTAAATGTTTTATAAACCATCTTAACATCTAATCTCTTAGACTAAATTTGGTTTATTCATTTGGTTTTGGTTGGGAAATTTCATCAAACACTTTGTGGGTGTGAAATTACCTTAGTTCTAATTTGAGAATTTTCATATGAATATAGCATTAAGAACTCACCAAATGAGAGATTCCATAAGATCTAGCCTTAGAAAACTATAACCCAACCAATTACTAACAAAATCTATCCATAACCTCAATCCACAAAGAAATACACTCACACATAGATATTGATGGATCCATGGTGATTAGAAGTGAAAAAGTAATGAATTGAGGAAAATAAATCATAAGAAAATTTGAAATTACAAAAGAGAAATGAAGTTTAATTATCCAAAATCACCAAAGTATTCAAGAACACATGTTTAGATCCATTTAAGAGCCAAGAAAAACTAAACTTAATGGAAAAATTAGGTATAAATAATAAATAGGGAACCGGACCAGAATAGAGGTTATGGTCTGTCGTGCGCAGGAAGATGCTTCTCTTTGGATTAAGCTAAATCTTCTTACATGGCAACATGACCAGAATAGGATGGCCTCTGGTTTCGGTGAGAAGCGATGGCTTCCTCCTCCCCCGGGACTGGTGAAATGCAACATAAATGATAATTAGCGCAACGAGAAACTTCAAAGTGGTGGTGCCTGGATTTTGAGAGATCAGTCTAGAGAAGCTGATGAGGACATCGGCTCTAGAACCGACCCAAATGAGATGCCCATCGTCCCGGAAGGCCCCATGACCCGTTCCAAGGCCAAACAGCTTAGACGAAGATTCGGGACGGCCATACAAGCTTTCGTCAACTCCCCCGGACCAGGCGATCCGTTTCAAGCTTTAGCCGAGAGAGGAAAGCCTTTGCCGGTTGATCGTCCGAACGACCAGATCGTCACTGAGGGAGGTGAGTTCTCTCGACCAAGTGACCATTCTAAGACTAACAGGACATGTGGTTTTCGTCCCACAGACACAGAACCAGTTCTGGTCGAGGAACTTTACTCGGATACAGTTTTAGCCGAGACAGAAGAGCGTAGTCCAAACGATGGCCCAGACGAACTAATCTTCACTGAGGGAGGTAAGTTCTCTCAACCAAGTGGATATTTTAAGGCTAACCGGTCGAGTAGTTTCCCTGTTAGAGATACAGGACAGTCAGCTGTTTCACACACAAGCCGCCTAGCCGGTAAGAGCCAACAAGGGGCCAAAGAAGGCGTTGAAGTTAAGGAGCTGCCGGGACTTGAAGAAGATGACTTCTATGATCAAGAAGACCTCCTAGAAGACTTCACCAAGCTGCTGCACACACGGGACACACCAAAGCCAGAGTCACCTTCAAAGGCGCCTCATGCACCACCGTGGGCCACTTCACATCAATGTAAGCTATTTACATTATATACTATTCTTGCAGGTGTTCCAAGCACCAACAACGATTAAGAGCAGCATCAAATCGACCTTAAGTCATTAGTTAGATTGCGCGGCCAAACTTTCCTTATTTGCTTTAAATGAAACGATGAGTATTGGAGTTTTTAGAGTCTTTTGTTTCGTGTTGTTTTACTTTGAACGTCCTGTTGTTTTGAGTCTTTTCTTGTTGTTTTTTTTAGAACCCTAGAAGGTTCAAGCTGACGGGCTATTAATAAAGCCCCACACGCAGCATTGTAGTCACAACTTTTACCCTAGATCAATAAAATAGCCGCACTTTCTTCTAAGTGTTCTTGAGAAGCGATTTCTCATTCCGGTCTTGTTCTTGCTCGTGTGACTCGGCCAAGATCAAGTCCTGCACCGTATCAGAGAGTAATCTCCCCTCTGTGTCGTGTATTCACTCCACCATCAGCCCATTCACCGACTCCACACGAGAGAAGCGATCGCCATCGTGTCAAGTCCATTCACCATCGACCATCAACCGGCTAAAGGAGAGGGCGACCGCCTGTCTTTAGTCCCATCGACTATCCCGGTTAAGACCTCACCACCGAGGCTTACACCATCTGGTATCAGAGCCAAAAGTTCCACCTTTGGTTTTCTATCCCTTTACTTTAACTCTTTCTATAGTTCCATCGTTAGGTTGTTAGTTCATATCGTCGGAGAAAATACAAAAAAAAAAAAAAAAAAAAATTTCTTGTTAGGGTTTTGTTAGATCTGTCGGTCTTCTTGTTTAGTTTAAGAAAAGCAAAAAAAAAAAAAAATAGAAGTTTAGTTTAGATCGTAGTAGATTTCCATATCGCAAAAAAAAAAAAAAAAAAAAAAAGGAAAACTCCCCGTATCGGATTTAGTAGTTTTAGAAATTTTCCCCGCGTGGTTAAAAAATTACCGGTTGTTTAGGAAACTTGGTAGATCATCCAGGAAAATTGGCAAAGAATTTAAATTCGCTTAAGTAATTTTTTCGGGAAATTTGCCTTATCGATACGAATAGTTTTGGAAAGTTCCCCGGGGGAATTTTAGAAATTTTCCCCGAGAGTTTAAGGCTTGCCGAATATTTAGTATCCTTGTTAGAACCTCTAGTAAATTCGGCAAAGTTTTTAAAATCGTTTAAGTAATTTTTCTGAAATTTACTTGTGAACCCATTCGATATTTGACGAAGATGTTGTTTTTTAGTGTTAACGAGGAACACAGGATCCGGTATGGACGAAGAAACCGACAACGTTCCCCAAGATGCCGTGATGCAGATGCTTACGGCCATGAGAGAAGAGCTGAGAGGACTTGGCCAAAGACTCGGCCAACTTGAGCAGCCACAACCGAGAGGAGCCGAGGATGCTCAACTACCGGCGAGGAGGAATGCTCCTATGAATGACCGGCACGATGCGATTCATGAAGACCGTGACAGCATGCCGGAGATGGAAGACGAATTTCCCCCTGACCCCAGACGTCACCTGAACCAACGGAGACGTGACCCCATTAGAGGGCCTCGGCCAATAGAGCGTGAGCCCAATCATGACATGAAATTGTCACCGCCTACTTTTGCAGGGAAATCAACTCCGGAAGTGTACTTGGATTGGGAAAGACGCATGGAGTACATATACGAGTGCTATGGCTATGGAGAAGGCAAGAAGATAGCCTTGGCAGCCGCACAACTCACCGAAAATGCACTCGCATGGTGGGATAGGACTGTAGCCGAAAGGAGAAGGCAACTTTTTGGCCCGGTCCAAACGTGGCATGACATGAAATACCTCCTACGACTAAAGTATGTGCCTGATCATTATCACCGTGACTTGCAAAAACGTTTCAGGAAGCTAGCACAAGGCAACCGGACCGTAGAGGAGTATTTTGAAGAATTCGAGAAACTGATGAACTCGCTGGAGTTAGAAGAGTCCGAAGAAGCTTTGATGGCTCAATTCATTGACGGGCTTCAAGAACGTATAGCTAGGAAGGTGGAGAGAGCTAGGTATAGTGGACTCCATGAGCTACTACACCTTTCGGTGCAAATAGAGCAACAAATCAAGAGGAAGACTTCACTTGCCAACAGAACCAAAAGCAACCCGCCTTGGCAAGCAAGTGGCAGCAAGCCGGTCGACAAAGGCAAAGCTGTCGAGATCGACTCCCGATTCAAAAGCCGGACCAATGATTTTGCTAAGGCATCCCGGCCCGACCAAGGTAAGTTCCCTAACACTAGTCAAGCTCGAACTCGTGATATTACTTGTTTTAAATGTCAGGGAAGAGGACACTATGCCCGAGACTGCCCAAACCAAAGAGTCATGATCATTACGGCAAGTGGTGGATATGAATCTCAAGACGAGATCGAAGAAGAAGTAGATGGAGCTGATGACGACGTTGAGTATCCAGATACTGGTGAACTACTAGTAACTAGGCGAGTCCTTAGCATGCTGGTTCAACCCGAAGAAAAAGTACAACGGAAAAACTTGTTCCACACCCGATGCATCATTAACAACAAGGTATGTAATCTTGTAATAGATGGAGGATCTTGTGCTAATGTGGCTAGCAAGTACATGGTAGACAGGTTAGGCTTGGAAAAGACTAAGCACCCCAGGCCCTACAAACTACAATGGCTCAATGACACCACGGAGCTCAAAGTGACGGAGCAAGTGAGTGTGCCCTTTAGCGTTGGTAAGTATCAAGACCAAGTGCTTTGCGACGTAGTTCCTATGCAAGCTGGCCATCTCCTGCTGGGGAGACCGTGGCAATTTGACCGTGCAACACTTCACAATGGCCGGACCAATTACTACTCATTCGTACACAAGGAGCGCAAATACAATTTAGCCCCTCTAAGTCCGACCGAAGTACAAGAGCTTCAAGCCAGGATGAGCAAGGAGACCAAGGTAAGTGTCTCTAATCTATACATCAATGCTGGTGGTTTAAACCGTGCTATGAGTGCCGAAGGCACTATATTACTAATGCTGTTTAAAGAGTGTCTAAGTACAGAAAACAGAGAAATAGCATTGCCGCCGGAAGTGGATGCTTTGCTAAGCAAATTCCGAAATCTCTTCCCGGATCTTCCCGGAAGAAAACCCACCAGGCCTGCCCCCTCTACGGGGAATAGAACATCAAATAGACCTTGTCCCAGGCTCGGCCTTACCAAATAAGGCGGCATACCGAATGAATCCCGAAGAGACTAAGGAGTTGGAAAAACAAGTCCGGGACTTATTGGACAAAGGCTACATACGAGAGAGTCTTAGCCCGTGTGCGGTTCCCGTGTTGTTAGTGCCAAAGAAAGATGGCACTTGGAGAATGTGTGTGGATTGCCGAGCTATCAACAATATCACCATCAAATACCGGCACCCTATCCCACGCTTAGACGACATGCTAGACGAACTAAGTGGGTCTACTATCTTCTCAAAGGTAGATTTGAAAAGTGGATACCACCAAGTCAGGATGCGTGAAGGAGATGAATGGAAAACAGCCTTCAAGACCAAGCAAGGGCTATACGAGTGGCTAGTCATGCCCTTCGGCCTGACCAATGCACCGAGTACATTCATGCGACTAATGAACCAGGTTCTTCGTGCCTATATAAGTAAATTTGTAGTGGTCTATTTCGATGATATACTTATATATAGTAAGAACCTACAAGATCATCTCAAACACCTAGAACTAGTGCTTAAATCACTTCGCAAGGAAGGCCTTTATGCTAACCTTAAGAAGTGCACATTTTGTACTAACCAACTTGTGTTCTTAGGCTTTGTAGTAAGTGAACAGTGACTACAAGTGGACGAGGAGAAGATCAAGGCCATCAAAGATTGGCCCACACCGACGTCTATCGGACACGTTCGGAGCTTTCATGGCTTGGCAAGCTTCTACCGACGGTTTGTGAGGGATTTCAGTACTGTTGCTGCCCCACTCACAGCTGTGATAAAAAAGAACGTGCCATTCACATGGGGAGCAGCTCAAGAAACCGCCTTCAACGACCTCAAGAACCGACTCACTCAAGCACCGGTTCTTGCCTTGCCCGATTTCGACGAAATGTTCGAAGTGGAGTGTGATGCATCCGGCTTAGGAATTGGAGCTGTGCTACATCAAAGGAAAAGACCCGTAGCCTTCTTTAGTGAGAAACTAAGTGGAGCCACGCTGAACTATCCGACGTATGACAAGGAGCTCTACGCTCTTGTCCGGGCTTTAGAGACTTGGCAACATTACTTGCTGTCCAAGGAGTTCATCATCCATACGGACCATGAGACCCTTAAGCATTTGAGAGGACAGACCTCACTAAAGAGAAGACATGCCAAATGGCTTGAGTTTGTGGAGACGTTTCCCTACGTCATCAAATACAAAAAGGGAAAGGAAAATGTGGTAGCCGATGCCTTGTCAAGGAGGCATGCTCTCATATCAACAATGGAGGCCAAAGTGCTAGGCTTCGAACACATCAAAGACCTCTACAAAGATGACCCAGACTTCAAAGAATGCTACGCTAATCACGGCAAAGGAATATACGGTCTATTCTATCTCCAAAATGATTTTCTTTTTAGAGGTAAACGTTTGTGTATTCCGCAGGGGTCAATGAGAGAGTTAGTGCTTAGTGAAGCACATGGAGGAGGATTGATGGGACACTTCGGTGTAGACAAGACCTTGGCCATAGTGAAAGATCATTTCTATTGGCCACACCTCAAGAAAGACGTGAAGAGATATTGTGCGAGATGCATCCAATGCCGCAAGGCTAAATCCAGGTCACATCCTCACGGCCTTTATCTGCCTTTACCTATTCCTAACGCCCCATGGGTAGATCTTTCGATAGATTTTGTTTTAGGACTCCCCAAGATACGACACCAACATTGCATCTTTGTTGTGGTGGACCGGTTCTCTAAGATGGCACACTTCATCCCGTGTGACAAGACGAATGACGCGACCAACATTGCTAATTTGTTCTTCAAGGAAGTGGTGCGCCTACATGGAATCCCGAGAACTATAGTCTCCGATCGTGACACAAAGTTTTTGGCTCATTTTTGGAGGACCTTGTGGAGGAAGCTAGGAACCAAGCTCCTTTTCTCCACTACTTGTCACCCCCAAACGGATGGTCAAACGGAAGTGGTAAACCGTACACTTGGTACTTTACTTAGAGCCACCCTTGGTAACAACATGAAAACATGGCTTGATTGCATTCCATTCATAGAATTTGCGTATAATAGGGCTGTTCATTCGGCCACTAAGCTATCTCCTTTTGAAGTTGTCTATGGATTTAACCCTCTATCTCCAGTAGATCTAGTGCCTCTTCCTCAAATAGAACAGGTCAATCAAGACGGGCTTAGGCGTGCCGAGCTCATCAAGGAGTTGCATGAGAGAGCTAAAGCCAATATTGAGAAGAAAACCGAAGGGTACAAGAGGAGCCATGACAAAGGCAGGAAGGAGCTCACCTTTGAACCAGGAGATTGGGTCTGGCTACATATGACCAAAGAAAGATTCGCGGACAAGCGTGCATCCAAGCTCGCTCCAAGAGGCGACGGTCCATTTAAAATTCTAGCCAAAATAAACGACAATGCCTACAAGCTAGAGCTGCCAGGTGAGTTTAATATCTCACATACATTCAATGTGGCTGATTTATCTTCCTTTGATACAGGGGATCCAGTTTTGTGGACAAAACCTCTTGAAGAGGGTGGGAATGATGAGGACATCGGCTCTAGAACCGACCCAAATGAGATGCCCATCGTCCCGGAAGGCCCCATGACCCGTTCCAAGGCCAAACAGCTTAGACGAAGATTCGGGACGGCCATACAAGCTTTCGTCAACTCCCCCGGACCAGGCGATCCGTTTCAAGCTTTAGCCGAGAGAGGAAAGCCTTTGCCGGTTGATCGTCCGAACGACCAGATCGTCACTGAGGGAGGTGAGTTCTCTCAACCAAGTGACCAGTCTAAGACTAACAGGACATGTGGTTTTCGTCCCACATACACAGAACCAGTTCTGGTCGAGGAACTTTACTCGGATACAGTTTTAGCCGAGACAGAAGAGCGTAGTCCAAACGATGGCCCAGACGAACTAATCTTCACTGAGGGAGGTAAGTTCTCTCAACCAAGTGGATATTTTAAGGCTAACCGGTCGAGTAGTTTCCCTGTTAGAGATACAGGACAGTCAGCTGTTTCACACACAAGCCGCCTAGCCGGTAAGAGCCAACAAGGGGCCAAAGAAGGCGTTGAAGTTAAGGAGCTGCCGAGACTTGAAGAAGATGACTTCTATGATCAAGAAGACCTCCTAGAAGACTTCACCAAGCTGCTGCACACACGGGACACACCAAAGCCAGAGTCACCTTCAAAGGCGCCTCATGCACCACCGTGGGCCACTTCACATCAATGTAAGCTATTTACATTATATACTATTCTTGCAGGTGTTCCAAGCACCAACAACAATTAAGAGCAGCATCAAATCGACCTTAAGTCATTAGTTAGATTGCGCGGCCAAACTTTCCTTATTTGCTTTAAATGAAACGATGAGTATTGGAGTTTTTAGAGTCTTTTGTTTCGTGTTGTTTTACTTTGAACGTCCTGTTGTTTTGAGTCTTTTCTTGTTGTTTTTTTTTAGAACCCTAGAAGGTTCAAGCTGACGGGCTATTAATAAAGCCCCACACGCAGCATTGTAGTCACAACTTTTACCCTAGATCAATAAAATAGCCGCACTTTCTTCTAAGTGTTCTTGAGAAGCGATTTCTCATTCCGGTCTTGTTCTTGCTCGTGTGACTCGGCCAAGATCAAGTCCTGCACCGTATCAGAGAGTAATCTCCCCTCTGTGTCGTGTATTCACTCCACCATCAGCCCATTCACCGACTCCACACGAGAGAAGCGATCGCCATCGTGTCAAGTCCATTCACCATCGACCATCAACCGGCTAAAGGAGAGGGCGACCGCCTGTCTTTAGTCCCATCGACTATCCCGGTTAAGACCTCACCACCGAGGCTTACACCAGAAGCCTTCACGCCTTCACCAAACTGCATGATTGCAGAATTTTGATGTCTCATATGGGCTTTACATAGTCTATGTGATCTTCATATCCCAGAGTTTGTGATGGTTTTGGACTCACGCGCAATAATTGATGCAATCGCCAAACCCTTGGAGTGGCCAAGATTTTGTGCATTTTACATATTATATCTCTCGTCTCTGTGCTGATTGAAGCTAACAGAGCATCTTGTGAGATATCCAAAAGCGTTATTCGTGAGGGAGGTTATTATTCTTACATCGCCATGGGTAGACCCGCTTGGTTGCACGACATTCTCCATCAAGAGTCCCTTTTTTTTAATGCTGGATAGTTTCATTAAATAGAAATATGGGAATACAAAGTCTCATACCAATATGTATTAAAAAAAAACCTTAAACGAAGAAGGTCAAAAGCATAAGGATCCCAATACCCAATAAATGATGTCTGGCGGTGTTAATGGAGCACGAGGAGACTTCCAAATTTCTATCCATACATGTGTACCTCTTCCATCTCCAATGGACTTCAAAATACCTTTTTTAACAGGTCTCTCTCATGTATGATACTCCTCCAACCATATGAGGGTCTTGATCCAATACCACATTCCAGGAAGGGTCTATTTTTGAAGTAACGATGCTTGAGAATCTGCGCTAGTAGGGATTGGAGACGTTGCCAGATTCGCCAAGCTTGTTTACATACTAGAGCTTGGTTAAACCAACCAATGTCATGGAAACCTAAACTTGTCTTCCTTTTTAAGACACAGTTTATCCCAAGCCACCCACAAAATTTTCAAATCGTTGTTGTCGTTGCTCCACCAGAAGGATGTAATCGCACCCTTGATCTTTTTGCAGAGATCTTTGGATAACTTGAAGCAAGACATCGCATATACAGGAAGCGCAAGGCATATTGATTGCCATGTAGTTTTCAAATACATTCCCGTTCGTTCTGAGACCATTGACTAACTCATGGGCAACAAGAATATTATCAGAGATGAGGTGACCCGACAAAAAGGCTCCCTGAGTGTCTGATACAATTGAAGAGAGCACTTGTTTCAGTCTATCACACAAATTTTTTGAGATGATCTTGTAGTGGACCGAACACAAACTTATTGGTCTAATATCCTTCACTGTCGTGGGTATGACACATAATTGAGTATGCTTCCAACCTGGAAGGAGGATGGCTGTTCTGAAAAATCCCTGGATTTCTTCCGTCACACTTTGTCCAACAATGGACCAAAACTTTTTGTAGAAAACACATGTTAACCCATCTGCACCTGGGGCACTTGATCCGTCGATGACAAACGCTACTTTCTAAACCTCTTATGGTGTGACAGGTGCAGTAAGGATCACGTTCATCTCTGGCGTTACTCTGTTGACTAGCCCTTCTAGCAATGATTCCCTCTCAAATGGGTTTCAGCATGATTATTCTATTCTGGATTTTCCGACCTTTAAAACTGTTGTGGTAGAATTTTGTATTCTTATCCCCTGACGTAAGCCATTGATTACAGCTTTTTTGTTTCCAAAACTTATCTTCTTCAATACCAACTTTAAGAACAGAGTTTTCCTCTGCCTTTCTTTTCGATACAGTCTCCTTCTGGTGGAGTTGCAGTCCATCGTTCCAGGAGCATGGTCCAATGATTGTAAGACCAAGGTCTATCCTTGAGCACCATTTTTAGATTTTCCTCCCTCTGGAATATAAATTAAAACTTGCCTTTGGAGAGTGCAATACCTCTTACTCTTTCATACACCCACCAGATTTGAGGCATTGCTTCGATCATCTTCGCCATCGGTTGACAATATGGGTTCAAAAGTCTTCCCAAGAGGCTCATGGAGTTAGCATCCGGAAGGTTAATTGGTTCTTCATCTTCAAGTGACATTGCTCGAATCACCGCGTGAAGAGAATCAGCCATATCTGAGTAGACAAGAGGGTCATTGAGTTGATGAAATCGCCGTAAAGGTTTAGACTCGGTAGCAGATCGATCGATAGGATAGTAAATTTGCATTGAATACTACAATATTCCCCCACTAATTTAAGCGAAATCATATCGAAAAGGAAGGTGGCGAGAGAAAGGGAAAGTTTCAAGAATCAGTTTCGATGATTACCGTAGCTAATTAGCCCGCAGTGGGCTCCACTCAATTGAGAGAGAAAGAAAAAGGAAACCTTCTGGGAGGTTTAGAGAGTGCTGTCAAGACTCCCTTTAACTTTGAGTATCTTGTAACTCTTCCCGTAGGAGTTTAATACTCGTTTTTTTTATTTCGTTGTAACGATCTTCTCTTTTTCACTTTAATGAAATTTCAGACGAAAAAATAATAAATAGGGACAAAACGGGTCAACTCGGGACAAATCGGGTTTGACCCGATTATTTTTGGCTTCGAAGGAGGCCCCAACGGCCTCAGGAAACCACTGCAGTTGGCCGCTGCAGGTCACCGGAGGTTCATCTGCTCAGAAAACAAATATGTGTTTACTAAATTTGTCGTATCTCTTTAACCGCTGCTCGGAATGACTTGAAAGAAGCACCAAACGAAAGCTAACTCGATTATCTATGACTTTTAACCAGATCTCCGAAGCTAAATCCAAATGAAAAGCCTTCATCTGGCACGAGTTTTCAGTCAATTCGGATGGCTTCTGCATTTTCCTTCTACACTTTTCATCTAAAAGCATGTCCTTCATCATTTTTCAAGCTCCATGCATTTCCAAAGATCAAAACACCTAAAAAGAACATAACAGACTATGTAAATGCATGATATGAATGAAAATGCAACATAAAGCTCTAGAATGCAAGACAATGCAAAAAGTGAAGCCAAAATGCATATATAGAATTCCTAAATGATGCAAAGTGAGATCAAAACTAATGAAAACATGAGTTAGAAATGTGCAAAAACCATGAATATCAGTCTGGCTCATAACGAGTTCATTTTCCCTTCTACTGTAGTATGAGGGTTTGACTCGTTTTGAGAGATGATCTTGTTCCTTTTACCGTAGTATGAAGATTCAATCATAATGAGTTCATTTTCTTTTTACCATAGCATGAGGGTGTGACTCGTTTAGAGAGAGAGAGAGAGAGAGATATGATCTCGTTCCTTTTACCGTGGTATGAGAATTCGATCATCTATATAGTATCGCGTTTTTCCTTTTACCATAGTATGAGGATGCGATGTAGCGATTGTTTTTTTAAGTATGTGATGTAGTGATTGTTTAAGGATCTGGTTGTTACGTCCATGCGCCTTAATTCCCCGCTTTGAATGAGTCTTTGGTCTTGTCAGAGTTGACTAACGGATATGCATTTAAGCCCATTTGACCGTAAAATTCACCCCGGTGGGTCTTTCAGTCCGGCTTGTCACCTTGTATGTACATTTCACCTCGTCATGCCTTTTTACCACTTGCTTATTGGGCCTGGTTTGCTGGACCGGGATCTTTTTAAGCTTATGGAGATAATAAGCCTCCGAGAATGCCGCCCAAATCTAGAGATGTCAGACGGGCCAGCCTGCGTCCAAATAGCCCGATCCGATGTGGTTTTAATTTTTTTCGGGTCTCGTGGGCTGCGGTCCCAAAATGATGTGTCTAAGCCCGACCCGCCTATATTCTACGGGTTCGCAGGCTGACCCGCGGGTTCGTTTTTTCTTTTCACCTCGGGGTTCTTTGTCTTTATGGGTACAATATTCGTTCCGTTTGAGTTTTAATAAGAAGAAATATTCGTTACGTTTGTGTTTAAATAAGAGAAAACAAAAAATAGAACATATTTGTTTCAAAAAAAAAGGGAAATATGAAAGCAAAGAATGTAATTCTATCATCCGAACAATTGCTTGGTGAAATTTTAAAAAATTCAAACTGAAACACTAACAATCCAAGAAGCAACATTTCAACAATCCGAGAAGCAAGACAATAAAAAATCCGAGAAGCAAGACAATAAAAAATCCGAGAAAGAAACATAGTTCTTCAACTTTCATCTTCGTCCTCATCTTCATCTTCGACAATAGATTGGAAAGATGGTAGTGTCTCATCTTCTTCATCAGAGTTTTCTTCGTCCTCTACATATGTGAGTAACATAAGTTAGTAAACTTAATAAGTTATGATCAAATAAGTGTAAAAGTTATTAAAAGGATTTTTTTACCCTTTTCATATGCTTCAAATCCCTGTAGCCAATTGCGACTGCATATCAAAGCTTGCACGTTTTTGGAAAGAAGCCGACTTATGTACTTGTTCAAAACGCGAGCTCCAATGCTAAAAGAGGATTCCGAAGCTACTGTCGTGATAGGTATACTAATCAGATCGCAAGCCATTGAAGATAGCTCACCATATGTTTTTCCATTATCTCTCAAATAATGCAGAATATCTAAATTGATCATGTCTAAGGGCGGTTCTTCAAGATACGTTTCCAAAGAAGACTTCCCACTAACAACAACATTTGACTTTCGAAACGCAAGAAAATCCTGAAAGCAAAAAAAAAAAAAAAAACCACCATAACGTGTTCATCAAACAATAAAGGAGACAAAAAAAATTAAGACCAATAAACTTCACGTCGACAATATGATTCTGATCTCAAAAGAGGATAATTATATGAACCACACTTTATATACTTCACGTCGTTATATGATCTCACGTGTACAAAAAGTGATTTCACTTCAATATACTTCACGTCAATATAATTATATGATCTCATGTTGACAAAAGGTGATTCACGTGACAATATACTTCGTAACCATAACCATGATGACAAAAAGTGATTCACGTCAACATAGTTTTATTTTTTAAATTTGGACAGAAAAACAGCTAACTCAATTAAGATCATAAGATACATAAATAACATAAGAAAGGTACTTACATCGTAATTCATAAAACTCCCTTTTTGTTCTCCATCATTTGAATTATGTTGATCTGTTTCTCGTGACTCTGTAGATGGTGATGTGGATTTCGTCTTTGTCTCATATGATTCAAAAAGCAAACGTAGTTTACTACGCAAGTTTTCCATCTTTGCTTGACAAGATCTCATATCAAGCTTTCCAAAACAATATTCTGCAAGTGAAAGCTTCAACCGTGGATCAAAGACAGTAGCCATTGCAAAAATATCACTAACTTCTTCCCAATACTTATCAAACTTCTCCTTCATCGGTACGATCATTTGTTTGACAATTAAATATGTGCTTGATTCATTCACTTTCAGCCAGTTTTGAATTTCTCATACATGCATGAAGTACAAGTTCTAAGTTGGATATGTCGAACCTGACATAAGCCGAGTGATTTCATCAAATGTCTCCAAAAAATCAGAAATCTCCTTTGCTCGAACCCATTCTTGATCTGTAGAAAAGAACTTGTAGTTTTTCCCATCAATCCTTTGAAGGTTAGAAAAAGCAGCTCGGTACTCGATAGCCCTATCAAGCATTTTGTAAGTTGAATTCCATCTTGTAGGCACATCCAAAAGCAAACCTTTATTCGGATCTAAACCCACACTCTCCACACATTTTTCAAACAGTATCTCACGAGATTCAGATGATGTAACATACTTGATACTCTCTCTGATTTTATGCAAGGAATTGCCAATAACTTTCAGCCCGTCTTGAACAATAAGGTTAAGTATGTGAGCTGAACATCGAACATGAAAAAACTCCCCTCTACACAGCAAATCCTTCCGCAAAAACAAGATGAGATTTCAAAATGCCTTGCATTGAATCATTGCTAGTGGCGTTGTCTAATGTGATGGAAAGTTTTTTTTTGTCAATTCTCCATTCTCTCCAAGACTCAAGAAGCTCCATTGCTAAATGCATACCTGTATGTGGTGGTGGGAGAGCACAAAATGTTAGGATTTTGTTGTTCAACTTCCAGTTTTGGTCTATTTAATGTGACGTGATACACATGTAGCCTTCATTAGTGATTGCGGATCACAAGTCAGAGGTAAAGCTAATCCGTCCAGCAAGACTAGCTAGTTCTCTCTTCAACTTAGCTGTCTCATTCTCATAGAACCGGTACATATCTTTTGCGGCTGTATTACCGGAAATAAACTTAACATCAGCATTCAAGTATTTCCAAACTTCTCTAACTCTTTCATACTCAACGTACGCAAAAGGCAGATCATGCTGAATAATTGTCTTAGCTACCATCTCACGGAAAACAAAGTGATCAAACTTTCGTGCTTGTAGTGTAGCCTCTGCGTTTATCAGCATGTTACCAACATCACCATTTCTGGGCTTGAGACTGCATTTGTTACGATGCCTACCGTTCTTGTGAGAGTCATGCTTATACTCCTTCTTACAATGCTTACACTGTGCTTTTTGTTCGCCATCTTTCTTAGTAATCACTACAAAATCATCCCACACATCTGACCACGTCCTATTCTCAGTTTTATTTTTCTGATTTAATGACTTTTCTTTGGGGAAAATCGCATAAAAAACCATCAAATTGGCATCTACTAATACTTTAAACCTTCACAGTTTTAAAATATCACTATAAAATATCAACTTGGAACTTTTAACATAATAAACCCTCAAAGTGGATCCCGAGTACACGCCGTCGATTTTTTAAACGGAATAGTTGACTCCGTTAACAATAAAATTTAAAAATGTTAAAAATTCGAATTCCTCCGTTAACAGACTTTTAAAATGTGGTTTATTCAATAAAAATAATAATTAATTAATAAAATAATAAATAAACAATAAAACCACAAAACCCCCAATTCGATTTAGGTTTCATCGTGATTTAGGGTTCAGTCACCCAGGAAAAAAAATTCCAATGTGATAATATCGAATTAGCGATTGCAGAGAAAGGGGAAAGTAGGAGTAGTTAATCCGAGCTCAAGTTGTCGTGAATCGAGAGCTCAATCCGAGAGCCCAAGCCACATCGAATACGAGATCTCAATATGAGAGTTCAAGTCGAAATGAGGTAACTGGTGTTTCAAATTTTCTGTTTCGATTTGATTTTGTGTGCTTAGGGTTCTTAATAATTCTTCTCTTTCATTGTTATGGGTATTTTCTGGGTTTGGTTTTGATTTTGGTTTATCCCGAGTAAACCCTATCAAGCGATTCTCTCCATGTGGGATTTCAAGCTTCTCGGTCTTTTGATTTTGGGTGAAATTAGCTTTTTCCAAGATTTATTAGTTCTCGGTTTTATGATTTCAACATCATTTGCAGGATTTTGTTCAATCAAAATTTTGAGACTTGTAGTATTTGTTACGGGTTTGTGTCTGATTAACCTCCAACTTAACTCTGATTTTGTTAGATTGTGTTCATAATCGTTCCGAGTGAAAAAGTGAAGGCGATATGATTTCGGTTAAGTTATTATCGCGGAACTGAAGAAGTTTTCGCTTTTCGCGAGATATGGGATTGGTCTGGCGAATTGTTTCTTCTTGAGCCACACTTGCGACAACGACGGCATACCAGAAATCACTTCGATCATACCAGAAAGCACTTCTAGAGATTCTGAATTGAAGATTTCGCAAGCGACGAAGATAACGGTCCGGTGATGTAGTTGTAAGAGAGGCATAGAATTTGGAGAGAATTAATGTCTTCCGAGAATCGGGCACGATTTTGTTGTTGTTTTCCTTCTTTTTCATGAAGACGTCGGAATATGTTGAGGAATCGTCGATGGAGTGATAGATTTGGTTAAGGAGAGAGGAGGAGAAGGAAGGATGACGATAACGATGAGGAAGAAAAATAATTTTTTGTATTTTTATTTGTAATAATAACTAAAATTAATTTTTAATTAAAAATAATTGATTTTTAACGGGTTTAAATTTTGCTGTTAACGGAGTCAACTATTATGTTTAAAAAATCTGCAGCGCATACTCGGGATCCATTTTGAGGGTTTATTATGTTAAAAGTTCCAAGTTGAGGGTTTATAGTGATAGTTTAAAACTGTGGAGGTTTAAAGTGTTAGTAGCTGCCACTTTGATGGTTTTTTATGCGATTTCCTTTGTCAGCATCATCTAATCCATCTTCAGAGTCAACAATTTTTTTCTTTTTCTTACTCGGCTGACTTGACTCAGACTCAAAAACTTTTTTTCTCCTCCTATTCACCTCAGATTCTCTGCCTTTGACATCACTTACCTCAGCATGATTTCTCTTTCTCGGTTCTGGGCTGAATTCTGTTTGAGACGACTTTCCTTTGCCACCATCAAATGTATCCTGAAACAGATTTTTATTCCTCTTATTCGGCTGAGATGCATTTCCATCCTTTAGTTTTGCCACAAAGTGATTTCTCTGTCTCGGTTCAGGGGTGATATCTATATCAGCATCATCCTCATCGTCGTCAACCTGGATGAGCCTTCTTTTATGCACTGTATGAGGCTGTGATCCATTAGAATTCTCTTGTCCTTCTTCAGTGTTTAGAGATGCAACAAGTCTTTGAGACTCAAATTCTAGCGTGTTCAAGTAGGCACAATCTTCAGAGTTCTGTCAAAAAGAAAGAAATAACATAATGAAATTCAGTTATGAAATTACACAAAGCTATCTTAATTTGCGGTCGACTTCTTATCTTTTCATAAGATGTTCATACTAAAATATGTTTGCATAAACCAATTCATATAATGTACTAACTTATTTAGCCTAAGTTGAAAGTGCATATTTTAGTATGAACAGCTTATGAAAAACGAACTTATTTACTAACTTATTCAATAATATTCCATTTACATGAACTGGTTTACAAAAAGTCAACTGGTTTACAACTTATTTATGAACTAACTTATTCAATAAGATCCATTTATGATATCATAATATCAAAAAGTCAAACTGGTTTATGAAAACTTAGTACATAAGATGGTCGGTGAACCGCTTATGAAAAGTTATGAAAAGTGGGATATTATGAGATCATTATATGAACTGGTTTACAAAAAGTAAAAATGGGATCTTATTTAATAAACTTCCACTTACAGGTTGTGAGGGATTACGTTAATCATTCGAAATATTGAATAAACTTTCACTTACAGGATGTGTGAGATTACATTAAGAAACAAACTATACCACAAACTAGTCCACAAACTAACTATCCCACAAACTAGTCCTTTTGTTTCCCCTAACGTTTTTTTAGTAGTGAATGATTGAACAAGAGGAGTGAAGCGAGAGCATTAAGAACATCGATTAAAACACCAAACTTAAGCGATTCATTGCTCACGATGATCAGTTCATCCACAAAGTTATGATACCACATGTGATGATGTGAAGTGAAACTTACCAGGTCCATTGTTCACGATGATCACGTCTCACGGACACAAACGCCTTAAACCTCTGTCTTCAGCTCTCAAACTCTCTCACGATCACGATCACGTCTCAGCCGAGTTTAAGTTATATTTAGGCTAAATTAGGTTAATAATAGTAGGGTTTACCGTAAAAGTGACTCTAATTGGTACAAAAGGTTTCAAGTAATTGTAATTGTAAAGAAACCCATCTATTCAGCCGAATTTAATAATCAGCCGAGTTTCATGTTTTTATAGACTTATAATTGTAAAGAAACTCATCTATTCAATCTGAAAACAACATGTGCAAGACTAATTAAAAGAAACAAGTAAAGATGAGAAGACATGTACTTGCCTTCAGATGGATGCTAAAATCCTGAGTCAGCAATAGCTCTGAAAGCAGCAGACAATGGCTTACGAAGAATCTCCATGACGGAATCCTACTCTTCTCCCTTGACTATCCTTTGCTCCTAGGCACCAAAACAAGACAATACAATTTTAGGGACAAAGATTCATATCCATGGAAAAGCCAATTTTTAAAATCGAGAAACGAGACAAAATCAAATTTAGTACCTTGTAATACTCCTCGAAATCAAGAGTCAGCCAAGTACGATTCTGGATGTTTGAATCAAAGTAAGCATCAGATTTGAGGACTTTAAAAACATTTGCTTTGCTATTTTCTAATTGATTTCTCTGCGACTGTGAGTCTGTGAACGACCTCCTCTGTGTCGTCTTCCTCTTCCAATTCTTTTTTTTTTGTGGTAAAATCTTCTTATTCTTCTCTACCGGTTCTTTGAATCACATCAAAATCGACATGAAATCGCATATGCCCATGAAATCGCATCGGAATCGATATGAAATCGACATGAAATCGCAACTGCCCATCAAATCGCATCAGAATCGACATGAAATCGCATCGGAATCTAGAAATCGTGAAAAACAATGAATTTTGCGATTTAGACCGCAGACCCGCAAACCCAGGACGGATCAACCCACGCAACCCGACTTCCCGCACAGGTCAAGCCCGCGAGGCTCGCTTTTTTGGACAATTTTTTTTTTGTCCAGGCCCGCCCCACGATGGGCTTACTTGGGCCGACCCCGTAGGTCAAAGCCCAAATTGACATCTCTACCCAAATCCATTATGGGTGATCTTCCACCAACAATATCATTGTGTGGGCCTAATCCTAACTTTTGCTCTGAAATCATTAACTATATTACCGGTTATCCAGTTTATTCGGGTTTTGTAGGATACATGAGATTGTCTACAATTGATTTTATCCGGTTTTATGCTAAACTGAGACCGAATAACTAACATGACTAGTCTGAGATTTTCAATACGGAATTCAGTTTGGATTTTTTTTGGGTTTATGATTCCCCAAAATAGCTAAATTTATTATAAGTGTTTTGGTACGATTTCGGTTTCGTTTTAGATTTGAGTTTTATTCAATTAAATTTTGAATTTTCAAAAAAACATCGGTTTATATCGGGTTTTTTTGTTGTTGTTTGTTTGATTTGGATTCGGATTTGGTTTTACGGATAAAAAAAAATGTGAATCTTGTTTAAGTAATACTATGATATGGTTTGGTTTTCGAACCAATTTGTATTGACTCGTATTTCATTTATTTTCCTTTTTTTTTGGACGAACGATATTTTATAGATATATAAATGCTTAAAATTCCACCTAAAGAGGAAGTTGTACCAGAGAGAAGTCTGGACTTAGCCAAAGAGTCTGCCACATATGATAGTCATGAAATTACATAATGATATGAAATTACTTTTAAATCGGATATGATAGTCATAATTCTAACAAGAGACCGTGAACTTTATTGGAGTTGCCTCCGACTCTTCTGACAGTTTGAGAAACAAGTCGCATAAGCCCATTTAACTTTTAGATCAGCATATTAAAAACTTGTATGTTTTTAACTAAAAATAATAATAAAGCTAAGAGAGTAAAAACAGAACAATCTTTCAGTTTTAGAAACTGGTTTTCAATCTTTTAGTAGTTAATCAATGTTGGAAACATCTAGAGGATTTGCCTTTAATTTCTAGGGTTTTGACAAAATCCATCCTAATCGCCGTCACTAAACCAGAAGATCAAATCGAACTTTCTAGATTCCTCTATACAAAATCTCACCGTCCGCCGGAGAATTCGAATATCCTCAAGCACCGCCGTTGTTCATCATCCGTTTAAACTCCTCGAAATTAACGCAACCATCGCCATCAATATCAACTTTGCTAATCATCTTCCTGCAATCCTGAACAGAACACTTCTCACCGAGATTCTTCATCACTGAGTGAAGCTCTTTCGCCGAGATCCGTCCATTACCATCCAGATCGTAAAGCTCAAACGCTTCCTTCAGATCTCTCACATCGTTATTGTTGTTTCCGCCTCCTCCTTGATTCACTCCGATTTGGAAAAGAGCGACGAATTCGTCCATGTCGATGAATCCGTTTCCGTCAAGATCGAACTGTTTCATCATCGTCACTGTTTCCTCCGGCGATGCGGTAGGGCTGAGCGCACGGATCACTTCTTTGAGCTCGTCGACGGAGATTTTCCCGTCTCCGTTCTTATCGAACCGCTGAAAAACTTGGCGGATATCTTCCATCGAACCTAAACAGCTACGAACTCCGTTCTTCGACATTGCAACAGTGAGAATCAGAGAGAGAGAAGTTTTGAGTGTTTGGAGAAGACGATGCGTTGGTTATAAATATGCTTGAGAGCGAGTGACGTAAAAACGCGTTTTTTTTTTTTAAACGCGTTAAGATTGCGTGAGCTGGTGGAAATTAAATGCGTATGCATAAAATGAAATTTTCCTTTTATTTTTGTTATAGTAAAAGTTTCCATTTTTTTAAACCCACATATCAATGTTATTGACAAAACAGATTATACTTTCCATAATTAATTGTTACATTTATTAAATAAATTTCGATGTGATGAAATTTTCCACTTTATAATTTTTTTATTTTTTTTACTCATGAACAAAAATAGAATAAAAACATGTTAACATTGTTTGGAAGGTAAAATATGGTTGTTTTTCTTTTTCTTCATAAGTAAAAAAGGTAAACTATGGTTAAAAAGGAGAAACAAAAATAAAACAACGATACTCGAATGTAATTTTTGGAGTTTATATTTAAATAATTTTTTAATAAAAATCTGCAAACGCGAATTATAATCTAGTGTATAATAAAAAGATAGTATTTTTGAATACTCATTCTAATCATTATGAGAAGTATAATGTTGTAGCTAGAAATCCAACGGTCAAATTTTGTAAATAAAAATAAACGGATGATTTTTATTTATCTTTAGGAAAAAAAAAGAACTGAAAGACTATCGAGCAATGAATATAAAATTTGTTCCTCGACAATATCAAACATGATTTGGAAGTGATTTGGACAAGGTTTTTGGTGAAATAAACTAGATTAGTATTGCGATTCCCGAGAACAAGAACAAAGAAAATACAAGTGTTTGACTCTAGAGCTAAATTCTAGTTGAGAGTCATGTAGAGAGTTAGATTTTGGTCCTCTTGTTCTTGATGTTGTCATTGTTTTATACTCTGAGATCGTGCTTAACGTCTTCGTTTACTCCGCTTGATTCGCCATGAATGGTCTTTAAGTCTGAAGATCCGGTCGTTACGTTTTGGAGCCTTAGTTCACCGGTTTGAATGAGTCTTTGGTCTTGTCTTATCTTTAAGAAAAGAAGAACTGAAGGACTATCAAGCAATAAACAGAAAGTTTGTTGCTCGACAAGATCAAACATGATTTGGAAGTGATTTGGACAAGGTTTTTGGCGAAATAAACTGGATTAGTATTGTGATTCCCGAGAACGATTTACAAGAACAAGAACAAAGAAAAGACAAGTGTTTAAGTCTAGAGCTAAATTGTAGTTGAGAGTGATGTACAGAGTTAGATTCTAGTCCCCTTGCTCATTGCTCTTGTCCTTGTTTTATACTCCGAGATTGTGATTAACGTCTCCGTTTACTGATTCGCCATGAATGATCTATAAGTTTGAAGACCAAGTTGTTACGTTTATGAGCCTTAGTTCACTGGTTTGAATAAGTCTTTGGTCTTGTCGAGGTTGACTAACGGTTTTGCATTTAATCCCCTTTGATTGTAGACTTTCACTCCGGTGGGGTTTTACCTTCCTTTATCGAGGAAGGACATAATTGGGCTGCATGTGCGCCCTCGAAAGGTTTGAACCTTCATTTTAAATTCCTTGCTTACGGTGTACTCTACTTGTATTTACTTGTATGTATTTGTTTCAGAAGTCTGTCCCGGCCGAGTTGCTCCTCGAATTTTGTATGATCCCTGGAGCGAGCAATAAAGGGCTCCGACTCTTTCTTTATTCGGACTGAACCATTCTTGTGGCTCCCTAGACTTAAAGACGCCTTCTACTTGCGTGATCATTTGCCTCGCGACCGTGAGCTCGGCTCATCTTCGAGACTTGTGAGTAGGTGCTCATTTGAGATCTCCTTTCTTTTTATTTGCCATCCTGATTAATTATAACTGATTCTCTTTATCATTCCAGGCAGTTGATCCTTTGGCAGGATCTGAGGAGGCTTTGGAAGAAAGGATCAATGCGGTTGAAAAGAGGTCTTCGCGCTCGAGGATGTCTTGAAGGGGAAAGATCGTAATTGAAGGATTTGTAATCTCTTTTTTTTTGTCAAAGGATTGCCTTTATAGATCCGGGTTTTTGGATATTTGAACTGGTGCAAGAACATTTTTCCTTTGTTTTTGGAATATTTCTTTTTCACCTATTTGTGGAGCAGAATAATGAATTCCAATTCCTTTTGCCGTACATGAGGTGAGAATATCACACGAGATTTAAGGATTTCATTCCTTTTTGCCGTAGCATGAAATGGGAATACGATTTTTCCATTATGCTCTTTTTTACCTTAGTATGAAGTGAGAATTAGTTCAACTCCCTCTTGTTGTAGCGTGAGGTGAGAACATATGTGTTCGTTCTGCTTCTTTTTGTCGTAACATGAGGTGAAAGCTCTGGAATGAGTAGATCATCTACTCCTTTTTACCGTAGTATGAAGGGGGAGTCACTGTTTACAAGGCTTTCACTTTTTACTTGTACGTCGGATTGGACCGTGTTGAGATGGTGGGTCTCTTTTCCCGTCGTTTAATTTTTACCGAACCGTGTGGGATCTCTCAGTGTCGGTGGTTTTGACTCCAGATAGTTAATGACTTTTGGGGAAGTGGAGAGCCTCTCTTTGCATTAAATACTTTTCTAGTTTCCGAGAAACCTCTCGGGTCGACATGCCCATGTATTTAAGGTGAGTGAGTCCTCCTTTTCTCTTCAGACTTCTCAAATGCTATTCTTCTCTCATCTCCTTGTCGATGACTTCTCGTCTCTTGGTTTAGATGGTATATCTCATGGAGTTCCCTTTGGATACGTTCTTATTGGTTTTGAGGTTGACACTACGATGTCTTTGGATCTTGGCTCGAAGACTTTCCTGTAAAACGTAGATCTTGCGCAGGAGGTTAGGTTTTTCTTCTTTTTGTTATAAGTATTACATGACTCGTTACCCTTTCTTTAATTGATTTTTTTTTTGTTTTAAACCACACATGATCTTTGGAGAAAAACTCCTTTAGTGAGACGCGGGAAGGAGACAGAGGAGCAAGTGATTTCGATCTGAATTGCGCATGATATTCTTCTTGATGGTTCCATCTCGTGGGAGAAGAAGCAGTGGGAGTAATCTTTCAAGATATTCTTTCCCTCAAGTTCTCCCATCCTCTTTATTGGGGAAATCACCTCTCAAGGGGATGAATGAGTTTATGGGATGAGAGATTTGGCGAAGTTCAAAAGGAGTGTTCATTCATTTCATTCCGGAGTTAATGGAGGAGAGAAATTTGTCCTTCACTCCAATAGCAAAAGAAGTTGACTTCCATTCTATATGCCTCGTCGTTTATGTTTTTTTGTGCCTGCAAGTAGAGATTTGTTTGTTGTAATAGAGATTTTGATTTGTACATGGCGTTTGTGCCCTCCTTGATGAATAATAAATAAGAGCTTTGTTTCTGACTTTCTTTTTCATTATCTATCCGAGAAAAGAATTCGACTCCAGAGAATCTTCATTTTCCTTGGTTGAACTAGTCACTTTTTAGAAATTTGCCTTTTATTCCTTTGAGTATTAAGGTGCTCATTGAGCTCCCTTGTGAATCGAAGGGTTTATGCTTCGAGATCGTTCTTTATTCTTTTGAACAAAGAGTTAGTCTTCGAGCCGTTTTTCACAGTCAAGACTTACAGTCAGGATGTCATCTTCGGGAGCGTCCTTATCAAATCGATCCTTTTCAGTGAAAGATATTTCCACGTCGGGAAATAACCTCCCTCCCCCCCCCCCCCCCCCCCCCCCCACCATTTGCTTTTTCAGTGTTAGCTCGCCGTTGGTGCCTCTTGATTTATCTGGTTGTATCTCCGAAGAGTTTTTATCCTCCCACGATTAAGTTGATCATTTTCTTCTTTTGACTATGCTCTTGCTCAGCTGGTTCGTGATCATTTGGATCCTCGTCTTTGGATTTTACAGATTATGGATTATTAACCTCGACGTCGCCAAGCTTTCCCTCTACATACATGTGAACGAGTATATCTTTTAAATTGCAATATTTCACAGTCGAATGTCCATACCGGTTGTGATAGTCACAATATGCTTCCTTATCCTTGTTCAATGTGCCATCGGACTTCAGTGATCGATCATCACCACTTCTTTTTGATTCTTTTTGAAA
Organism: Eutrema japonicum; assembly: GCA_030161315.1. NCBI lineage: Eukaryota > Viridiplantae > Streptophyta > Magnoliopsida > Brassicales > Brassicaceae > Eutrema > Eutrema japonicum. The sequence goes on from BSQW01000011.1 coordinate 47,036,124, forward strand.
TGCAAAGGCTTGCATTCCGCTTGATTGACTACTTTCTATGTGATCCCTCCTTTCACTTCGAGGAGCAACTAAGATTCTAGAAGATAGATGTTTTGAATTTTTATAGCGCTTTGCGAGTGCAAGGCGCTCTGTGAGTGCAAGGCGCTCTTCTTAAGCTATTTCAAAGTCTGCACCTCGGTGAAGTGCATCATAGATTGTGGATGGGGTATTAACCACCAAGCCATCTCTGAATTTGGATTTGTGGCACAATCCCATTTTAAGGCCGCTAGAGCTGTCTCATCTTGGACGACATGCATTATAGTAATTAATTCCTTAAACTTGGTGAGATATGCTCGGAGAGTCTCGCAAGGTCCATGCGACAAAGCCCAAAACTCTGCTCCCGATGTCGTCTTCTGAATAAATATAGAGTATGGTTTCAGAAAACTGACTGAGATATGGGAGAAACTATCAATAGACCATTCTCCCAATCGAGAGAACCAATCGAAGACATGCCCTGCGAGGTGATCTGCAAAGAGTTTAAACAATCCGATATCTTTCTCGAACTCATTAAAATGAGCTCTTCCGATTGAAATCCTAAATGCGGTTAAGTACGATTTAGGATCTGTCTTTCCTTCATAGATTGTGAGTTTTAACTTCCCCACGTATCTGATAGGCATATTCTTAATACGGATCAAAAACGGAGTTCGCTTAGTTTCCTCAACCACGCGATCAATGTCGGGGTCTGCCCTAGTGGCATTATGGATTCGTGAATTTATATTATGTAATCCTTCCTGTTTTTCTGATAGCATCCGATGAATGTATTCCAATCATGTTGGATCTACATTTATTCTAGCTTCGTAGCTGCACCATCTCAAGATAGTGCGTTTTTAGATTAAGTAATCATTTAACTTAATATGACACACGTCACCTTCTGATTCGTCGATCTAAAAAAATTATTTATCTCCAACAAATATTTATAAAGTAAACGCATTATATCGATAAATTAAACTTTTATTATATTGATTGATGTTGTGATAATTTTAGTGTAAATACAATTGATATTTTACATTATTATTAATTTATGTACGTATTAATAGAAAATACTAAGTAAATTAAAATCATATTTAAAATAGTGTTGAGTTTCGTAAGTAAAGTTTAAAAACTTTTCATGAAATGGAGAGATTCTGGATTCTCTATCTCAGCCCCCACACGCCAATATAAAGCGTGGCCAATGGATCATGAATACCAACCTCGTGCTTTATTACATGTGTCGTTTTTTTGTTTGTGCAGCATTAAATTTCAACTTCGAATCCACGTAGAAAGTGAGGAACAAGTACATTTGAAAAACACTTTATACAAAATAAAAACACTTTATACCAATTTTAATTTTTTTCCCAATGACCCATTTGTCTTATGAAGATTAAGAATTTGATTGGATGATCATTTGGATGCGAAGCATCTTTTTCTCTGTTGCGGTTGAGCACAGATAGGAATAAACGAATGGTTCAAATAGATAAATAGATAGTTAAAATCGTTGGCCAAAAATCAAAAGTTTTGGTCCTTAATTTAAGGCATTTGGAGGTGTTTAACTGTTCATTCGATTACCAATTGGATTAGCTGATGAAACACACAATTTATTCGATGTTTCAAAATATGAAGAAACAATTAGAAGCTTAAGCAAAGCGATTGTTTATCAAATGGGCGGCTGGTTAATTTTTTAAAATGTATTATACGGTTATACCTTAAGAAAATATATATTTATTTATTATTAATAATTACAAAAAATACAATTTATATATTTAATGATTTTATGTTATCTTAATAACAATTTTATATCATCCAACACTTGTTAAAAAAAACTTTTTATTAACATATTTTCTTTTTAAAATAAAATTTTGTTCATACTTTTATATTCAAGTGTTAACATAATTTCTATAGACTTTATCATCAATTAGATTATCTCAAAGTTATGATATAAAAAAATACTCTAAAATAACACAAATTTTTTCTTCCAAAACTAGCATACTAAATTTAAAATTCTGAAAACAGCACAAATAATTATTTAAAAATACTTGTTTACCCAAAATAAAATTAAACATTATGTTTGAATTTAATATTATCAATTTAGGATTTAGTTTTTCTCATTAAAAAAAATTTAGATCATTTTATTGTTAAATTTGTGATATTATTGTTAATTTTAACTAATGATGATAAGTTTGGAAATTGTGTCAAACATTTGGTCAATTGTCCGTATTTATATTTTAATTTTAATATATTTTTTATATTCAAACATTCTTTCAACCAAACAGCATTCTCTTTTATGGCGATCTCTTATCGACTCCAACCGTATTAAATCTCTTTAACCACTTTTCCTCCGGTCCTCAAAAAAACACAACCACCTTATTAAAGCGATAGAGACCAATGACAATGAGAGCCAAAACGTGGCTAAAACCTAACCGGAGGAGAAGCAATTGGACCACCTTAATTGTTTCCTATTACACACACAAAAGTCACAAAACCATAAAAATGAAAAACCAAAAACAAATACTGTCTCAAATCTCAATCCTTTTCAAACCAATTTTTTTTAGACCAATCATGCATTTGTTCTTGGTTAAACTCCTAGAAGCATAAAAACAAAAACAAAAAGCAGTACAATCAATCATCATCATCAACCTTTCTCCAATCACTTAGCCATCATAATCTTGACAAACTCTTCATAGTTTATCTGACCATCTCCATCAACATCAGCCTCACGGATCATCTCTTCCACTTCCTCATCACTTAGCTTCTCCCCAAGATTGGTCATCACGTGGCGTAGCTCAGCAGCTGAGATGAAACCGTTCTGGTCTTTGTCGAAAACCCTGAACGCTTCTTTTAGCTCTTCCTCTGAGTCAGTGTCCTTCATCTTCTTAGCCATCAGGTTCAGGAACTCTGGAAAGTCGATGGTTCCGTTTCCATCCGCATCAACCTCGTTGATCATGTCTTGGAGCTCAGCCTCTGTTGGGTTTTGCCCTAGCGAACGCATAACTGTTCCCAGCTCTTTCGTAGTGATGCAACCTGCGTAAACCAAAATCGAGAGAGCATTTACATTTATACACTATATAAACTATCTTTCACAGAGCAAAGACATGATAGATGCAAAAGCACATGAACCTGATTTGCTTATCTCTTAAAAGACGACACAAAACTGCACTTTAAGCTTCAAGAAATGTAGATCTTCAACTCAAGAATAGTTTTTCAAACAATTTATGAATAGAGATCACACTTTTGCACATAGTTATCGGATTCTTGATAAAAGATTCATAGATTCTTCATCAGTTTATAGATTACCTCCAAGAAACATACAACGCGAGAGATACTTTCTCTTTCTCAATTGATCACACAAACAGAGATCGAACAAAGATTCAAAGACCAAAACGCAAACCCAGATCCCAGTTTAACAAATCGGTGAAGCAGGACATCAAGGAGGCGATTAAATCGATACAATCATAGACGAGAAGCGAAAACGAATCCAACAAAAACTACTCAGAGAGGGTACAAAATAGGTCGATAACACCGAATCTAAAGCGATTATCGACTCAGAGACTCATATTCAGACGATTGAATCATCGATTGCAGACGAAAACGGAGGAAAAAAAAAAAAAAACGAGATCCAGCAAAGGTGTGTGAAGAGATTTAACCATCGCCATCCTTGTCGAAGAGGCTAAAGGCTTCCTTGAACTCGGAGATCTGCTCGTCTGTGAGTTGGTCCGCCATAGCTTCGTCTTTTTTTCCAGAAATCGTCTTTCTTCTCTCTTTGCTTTTTTTTTTGTATTTTTGGTTTCAGAGTCGTCTCTCTTTGGAAACTGTCAAAAGAAAATATCTTTAAGCAAAACGACAAAAGAGTAATGAGAAATTGGCATCCATATTCAAAATCTTGTAATCCTAAACGACAAAAGTTTTTTTTTTGTTTTTAAATAGGTATGTTTTCAGTTTTTAATATAAAATTAAATAATTTTTTATTATTTATATTCTGTTGATTTTTTTTTATTAATTGATTTGTGTTTAAATAAATAATAAATAATATTTTTAATATAAAAAACAAATTAAATGAATTTTAAATATGCGTGTAAAAATCTTAAACATCACTTATATTAGAAATAAAGTATTTATTATAATGAGTTAAATAGAAGTAATTTTTTTGAAATTTGTAGTTTTTAATGGTTTTATTATAGTTGATGACTTATATTAGAAATAAAGTATTTATTATAATGAGTTAAATAGAAGTAATTTTTTTGAAATTTGTAGTTTTTAATGGTTTTATTATAGTTGATGAAATAATATTTTTTGAAATATATATATATATATATATATAAGATAAAAAAACAGTTATATTTGATCAATAGTTTAAAATTAAATTCGGTTCGTAAATATCTTAATATTGATGTATATATATATATATATATATTTTTTTTTTTATGGCATTCATATATATATTGATGTAGATATGTGAGTTTCGAATATCCATACTCATAAGCAGGGACGAAGCTATTTAGATCATAAAAGGGTCAGCTCATCCCTATAAATTTTTGTTTTTATGTTATATCTTTAAATAAATTTAATTGATCCCACTTGAAAAAAAAAGCTTGACCTCATACAAAAATCAATCTAGTAGTAAAAGCTCAATTATGAATGGTTCATGGCTTATTCATGAAATAAGTAAAACTATTATCTATTATTATTTCTATTTTTACCAAATACAAAAGAAAAAAAATCACAAAATTGAACTCTTTTATCTCTATTTTTCTTTTTGAGAAAAAGCAAAAACTTAAACAATCACCTTTGGGTTGAATTTCAAGTTAAATTTTTTTTTTTATCTTTTTATATTTTACTTTAATATGAATTAAAGATTATACTCAGCTTTCGTTAAATTAAAGATTATGTGAATTAAATTCATAGAAAAATCTAGAGTTTCTATTTATGAAAGGTAAATTAAAATATAGATTCGATAAACGATTTTTAGTGATTATCTCGTTTGTTTTATCTAAAATTAATTATTTAAAGGTGTAACAATTGAAACGGTGATTAAACAAAAATTATGAGTAAATATAAAGTATATTTATAGATAATTTTTTTAGAATATATATTTTTTGCCCCCGGTGGAAAATAGTTCTAGCTCCGCCACTGCTCATAGGTCTGGTTCTTGATTGTTGCATCTTTGATCCTAATTCTAGTAATTAATCTTAGATTTTACGAAATTGAATATGAATGACGTAATGTTTTAAAATATCCAATTTATTTTTAAAAGAAAGAAATCTATAGAAAAACCCCTGTTCGAAAAGTCGCCGACTTTTCCGATTAATCGGACGCCTAGGCGGTAGTCGGAGCCCAACCGCGGTGACTTTATCCTGATCGGCGACCTAAGGCGGGTTTCCGATTTGTGTCGACTAATCGATGATTTATTCTTAAAAACCAGTTAATCGGCGATGTTTCCTAAAAAAATCGGCCTAACAATTCTTATTTTTCTGGATTTTAAGTTCACAATCCAACAAAGGATCGCAAGGAAGACCCTAATTTTTTCGTCGTTAATGGCTGAAGCCATAGCTATCTTCGCTGCACTCACTCATGCCCAATCCATGGGCTGGAACAAAATCAGAATTGCTTCAGATTCGCAAGATTTGACCAAATAAATCAATCCAAAACTTCCCCAAAAGGATTTTTATGAAATCATTCACGATATATCCCAAATCTCTAGTTTTTTCTCTGCAATTTCTTGAAAAAGTTGAGTTAACAAAAAAAAAACAAAAACGGCAGAAATTAGGGCTTTTCTGTCGCAGAGGCATGAAGAAGATGAAGGTATTTTGGTCTTTTCGTTTATTAAAGTAAAAAAAAATAGAAATAACAAAAACATACAAATCTATATGTCAAACCCGCGACCTTTACATTGGGAAAAAGCAAAACAGACCACTACACAAGACCATATCATTACGTTTGGTACATTTATTTTAGTATATATATTTTAATAATATAAAAATAATTAAAAAGCTAATCCCCGATTAATCTTCAATTTTTTTGTTAGGCGCTAGGCCTAACCCGACCGCCCGACTAGCGCCTAACGCAATTTTAAACATTGAGAAAAACTAACAAAATCATTATTCTTCCATGTACCCCGACAACGTAAAGCCACAAATACGACATAAGGGTTATGGGAAGTGTCAGTCCACTCGGTTGTGTCATGGATGCCCTCCTCGATGGATGTGATGCACTAAGAGACTATTTAACCTCGTCAAAGTTATCAATGTCAAGTTACATCTACATAAAGCATTCTGCATCTAGTCATTTGATCCATTGAAAGATGACTCAAGAGATTCAAACTCTATGTTAGAGAAACGATGAAAATATAAATGTTTTCAATATTTTTCAATCGCAGATTACATATCTTTACACTTGATAATATTTGAACTAAAGTTATGAAGTTCCCTTTTTTGTTTTTTTTTGTTACATGTTATGAAGTTATGTTTGAAAATGTAACAGCTACTACTACAGGATGTAAAACACAAGTAATAGGGGTTTATCTTCTCAAAGTAATATTACTAGATTAATCATCAAGAGTATTTACAAGTTTTCTCTCAATCTCACTAATCTAGTCTCTTCTGTTCAAAGATCTATACGTGATCTTCGAACCTCCCAAAGTACCCCTTAGCCCTAGCTTTTGCTTTCTTACAAGAAATCCCAAAACCCTTTTGATAAGTGATAGCTCTCAATGTGTTAACCTAATACAAAGGCCAAACACTCTATTTATACAAAATAAAAGACGGCGAATACTAGCATATTTCGCAAAACTAAAGATACTAAAAGATCTTTTGTGATAAGTAACATTCCCTATTTCTTAGGATAAGATTTAGGGAATATTCTTTAGTTCTTTGCATACGTGCTTTGTGAAATGAACACTCCGTCGTCTGACTGTAACAGTGTTACTTGTAACCCCAGAAAGTACTTCAGCTCTCCCACCATGCTCATTTCGAATTCTTGAGTCATATTATTCACAAAAACATCAACAAGTTTCTGAGATTTACCACCGAAAATGATGTCGTCAACATAAATTTGGACAATCATGATCTCATTTCCTTGTTCTAGAGTGAACAATGTTTTGTCCACACTCCCTCTTGTGTATCCCTTTTTCTCAAGAAAACTGGTTAGCCTCTCATACAAGGCTCGTGGAGTTTGCTTTAGCCTATACAATGCCTTTTTCAACTTATAGACATACTCAGGATGAGCCGAGTCCTCAAATCCTTTAGGCTGCTCCACGTGTACTTCTTCCTGTAGGAAACCATTAAGAAATGCACTTTTCACGTCCATTTGATATATCTTGAAATTCAGAATGCAAGCCATTCCAAGAAACAGTCGAATAGATTCCAGACGTGATACATGAGCAAAAGTTTCTTCAAAGTCAACACCTTCGATTTGAGAGTATCCTTGAGCCACAAGCCTTGCTTTGTTTCGCACCACAACCCCACTCTCGTCGATCTTGTTCTTGAAGATCCATTTTGTGCCCACAATGTTTACACCATCAGGCCTAGGGACCAGCTCCCAGACATCGTTGCGCACAAATTGTTCAAGCTTCTGTTCCATTTCAACGATCTAAAATTCGTCTTCAAGAGCTTAAACATGATTCTGAGGCTCAATGACTTAGACGAAACATGCAAACTGAACCATCTCACGAAAGTTGATCTGAACCCCTCTAGTTCTCCTCCCTTCATTCACATTACCGATGACATCCGATGCTGAATGATTTCGATGCACTTGCTGCAGTACTTACTGATCTGATGATGGTTGAGTGATATTCTCTGTCTCTGCTTGTTCTGATTCACTGTCTAATCCAATATGTTCCAGTAGAGGTACTGAGTAGTCATCAAACACCACGTTGACTGATTCCTGGATTGCGCCATCACATGTATTGTAGACTCGAAATGCTGTACTAGTGCCTGAGTAACCCAGAAAGATCCCTTCGTTGCTTCGTAAGTCAAACTTGCCAAGCTGGTCCTTGTCATTCAAGATGTAGCACCTGCACCCAAAGACATGAAAGTAGCTCAAGTTAGGTGTCTTTCCTTCCCATAGTTCATACGGAGTTTTTGTTGTCCCCTTTCTGATGTAGACTCTGTTGATTATGTAACACGCGGTGTTTAGAGCTTCTGCCCAGAACTTGGTAGGTATGTTATTCCCATGTAACATGGCTCGAGCCATCTCCTGAAGTGTCATGTTATTCCTCTCCACGACTCCAATATGATGTGGTGTTCTAGGTGCAGAGAACTGATGTGCAATCCCTTGATTTTCACAGAAATTCTTCATAGCCTCGTTCTGAAATTCTCCTCCATGATCACTCCGTACTCTCTTGATCCCTCCTTTCTCGTTGATCAGTTGAAGAGCCCAGATTCTGAAACTGTTAACCATCTCTGATTTTTCACGTAAGAATCTGACCCAAGTCTATCTGGTGTAGTCATCGACGAGAACAAAGACATATTTCTTTCGTGCTAGACTTTCAGTTTGCATTGGTGATACAAGATATTTTGGTATCTCTAGAGTCAATTCTCTAAATGCAATTGTAGCATAAGAGGTTATCAAACCTTATCGGGATTTATCCTAATCACTAAGAATGCAAGATTCATAAGTAAATTAAGCTAAACAAGGTAGTTTATGATTAAGTATCCAAATTCAAACAAACAAAAGCAATACTAAACGAGTTGAAATTCAAATAACAAAGGTGGAGCAAGAGATAAGGTTATTGATATAAGGTGATCCAAATCCAATTATTCCTAGGCAATAGATCTCTAATCTTGATTAGTTCTCTATCGAGCAACTAATCACTATGTTAATTATCAAGTCCATTAGCAAATCATCATTTGTGGATTAACAACTAGCAAGCATTAAGAATCATAACAAGATCAACCAAAAGTATTCCCTAAACAACTAATGTCTTAGGTTAGGAACATAAATCTCTTGTCTAGTTCATCAAGGCATTTCATCAAACACTTGGTGTTCATGAAATGCCCTTTGATCTAGATCCACTCTTTCAAGCTGAATCTAGCCTTAGGGGCACTAGACAAGAAGGAATAAAAGACTATATAACCCTAAACACCACCAACCAAGCCTTGGACCACCCTAATCTACCATATCTCAAGATCATAAGGACTACTCACTAATCATCATGAGTTCAACAAATCCAAGAAAAGGACAGTTAAAGCTTATGGTCAAGATGATTGGATGATTAGAAAATAGAAGATAGATAGGTTCAATCAAGAAAACAATACTCAAATTGCATTAAACAAAAAGATCAATCTCTTACAAATCACTCTTAGAGAGGGTTTTTGCTTAAGAAAAGACTTAGCCCATCAAAATTAGGTTTTTGGGAATAAATAGAGAATAGTGACGAACCGGGTCGACCCGGGACAAACCGGGTACCGACCCGGTTTAAATGGATAAAGAGTTCTGATTTGGCCAATACCGAGGTCACTGCTCGGTGCAACACCTCGGTATTGAGCCTGGGTTTGTGCACCGACGAGAAGCACCGAGCAGTGGCGTCAGTATTGAGGTGTTGTTGCTTGATGATCTTCAATGGATACCGAGGTCACTCCTCGGTACTGTTGCTCGGTATTAAGGGATTTTTCCCCCGGGTTTCTTCCTTTGACAGCACCGATCAGTTGCACCGAGCAGTGACGTCGGTACAATCCCCTGAAGCTTCGACACCGACGTCACTCCTCGGTGTTGCACGTCGGTATTGGGGCTGTTTTCCTCCGTTGGGCTATACCGATCAGTTGCACCGAGCAGTGACCTCGGTGCAACCCTTATGCCTTCGATACCGAGCTGTGGTACCGACCAGTGACGTCGGTACGGTTTCCGTCTCCTCTCTTCGGGTCTCGAATCTCCTCTTTAGCACCTGAAATACGAACCAAAACATGCAAGGACTCTCTAGGGCTAAATGTAGACACATTAGACTCCTAAAATGACTAAAATGCTAAAGAGATATCATGAACTACATGTAAATGACTCGAAACCTAAATGGAACGGATGCTAGAATGATGCAAAATATGATGATATCAATTGGCCCCATTAAGTCCATATGAACCAGATCCAAAGCAGCTGTTGTGTGAACATCAGGGACTCTCTTTTGTTGAATCTTGAATTGTTTCCCTTTGTTACATGGTCCACACACCATCCTTTCTCCTCCCTTAATTTGTGGTACGCCTCGTACTATCTCTTTATTGACCAGAGTAGTCAGGTTTCTCACATTCATATGGCCTAGTCTCTGGTGCCATAGATTCAAATCATCTCGAATACTGAAACATTTAGTCGAATTTTCCCACATGTAGCAGTTGTTTCCAGTTATGATGATTCCCCTTAAGATGACTTTGCCAGCTTCATTGGTGGCTTTACATTATGTGCTAGTGAAGGTAACTGTTAATCCCTCATCACACAGCTGACTCACACTAATCAAGTTTGCCTTCAGTCCCTTGACAAGATACACGTTCATTAGCTGTGGTAAGTCTGCTTCACACGTTTTCCCTTTCCCTTGAATTGCTCCGTGGCCACCATCTCCAAAAGTCACTTTTCCTCCTTTCAAGATCTTGAGACTTTTCATATTGCTTCTTGTACTAGTCATATGTTTAGAGCATCCACTGTCAAAGTACCACGGACATGTATCCTCCTGTTCTTCTGAGACAGAGGCCATATTGCACCAAAAACCAAGTCCTGTTGCACTTCGTGATGTATTTCCTGAGGCAGTTTGCATTATATCAGTCTTTTTCACCCAAATTTGATTTCAAAATCCGTTCCAGCTGAACCTTCCAAGTTTTCTGAGTATATTCACTCTTTCCCAGAACTTGTTGCAATGTGCTTTGATATGTCCATTCTTTCCACAGAAGTAACACACATTTCTTTGAGCTGTACCACTTTTGAGGTCATGATCTACCTACTGTAAGAAACCTGCAAATACAAATTTGGTCTCTTCAGATGCATATGCGGTTCTCCCAGTGTAACCCAGTTCTCTGTGAGTTTGTTTGCTTCTTCATTAGCTCAGAATCTGGTCCAATTGCTTGGTTCCAACAAACATGTGGATTTTTTTGCATTGAAGATCCATTTCAGCCTGAAGCTTGGCAGAGAGTTTCTTTTCTGAGATAAGTTCTTGTAGCCAAGTTGAGTTTCTGCTTTATCAAGGATACACTCTCCCGGATGAGTTTTGTTTCAGCTATGAGTTCATTCTGCATTGACTCAACAAGTGCTTTAAGACAAAGTTTCTCCTTGATGAGTGCCACATTCTCATGTCCAATCCTGACTAGGGTGTCACGAACCTCTTTATAGCTAGTAGAAAGATCATCATCTGGTTCTTCCTCTGACTCAGGTTCATACACCTCCTCTTATTCCTCAAATTCCACGATTCCAATAAATGCAACAAAGTTGCTCACCTCTTCTTCTGAGTTACTTTCTTCTTCCTCTGACTCTTCTTCAGCCATCATTGATCTCTCTTTTCTTTTCTTCTGATCATTAACACACTCCAGCTGAGTATGGCCAATTTTCTTTGCAATGAAGCATTTCATTTCTCTTCTTTTGACTGTGGGACATTCTGTTTTGAAGTGTCCGTATCCTTTGCACTCATGACACTGAAGTTGACTTCTTTTTCCCCTTCAGCCTGTCTTTTGATGAAGCCTCAATTTCTCTGTCCTTGGTCTTGTTCAGCTCTTCTCAAGACTCTATCAAATCTTCGTACCAGCATACTCACAGGGTCGTCAACAACTAGCAAGCATTAAGAATCATAACAAGATCAACAAAAAGTATGCCCTAAACAACTAATGTCTTAGGTTAGGAACATAAATCTCTTGTCTAGTTCATCAAGGCATTTCATCAAACACTTGGTGTTCATGAAATGCCCTATGATCTAGATCCACTCTTTCAAGCTGAATCTAGCCTTAGGGGGACTAGACAAGAAGGAATAAAAGACTATCTAACCCTAAACATCACCAACCAAGCCTTGGACCACCCTAATCTACCCTATCTCAAGATCCTAAGGACTACTCACTAATCATCATGAGTTCAACAAATCCAAGAAAAGGACAGTTAAAGCTCATGGTCAAGATGATTGGATGATTAGAAAATAGAAGATAGATGGATTCAATCAAGAAAACAATACTCAAATTGCATTAAACAAAAAGATCAATCTCTTACAAATCACTCTTAGAGAGGGTTTTTGCTTAAAAAAAGACTTAGCCCATCAAAATTAGGTTTTTGGGCATAAATAGTGAATAGTGACGAACCGGGTCGACCCGGGACAAACAGGGTACCGACCCGGTTTAAATGGATAAAGAGTTCTGATTTGCCCAATACCGAGGTCACTGCTCGGTGCAACACCTTGGTATTGAGCCTGGGTTTGTGCACCGACGAGGAGCACCGAGCAGTGGCGTCGGTATTGAGATGTTGTTTCTTGATGATCTTCAATGGATACCGAGGTCACTCCTCGGTACCGTTGCTCGGTATTAAGGGATTTTTCCCCTGGGTTTCTTCCTTTGACAGCACCGATCAGTTGCACCGAGCAGTGACGTCGGTACAATCCCCTGAAGCTTCGACACCGACGTCACTCCTCGGTGTTGCACGTCGGTATTGGGGCTGTTTTCCTCCGTCGGGCTATACCGATCAGTTGCACCGAGCAGTGACCTCGGTGCAACCCTTATGCCTTCGATACCGAGTTGTGGTACCAACCAGTGACGTCGGTACGGTTTCTGTCTCCTCTCCTCGGGTCTCGAATCTCCTCTTTAGCACCTGAAATACGGACCAAAACATGCAAGCACTCTATAGGACTGAATGTGGACACATTAGACTCCTAAAATGACTAAAATGCTAAAGAGATATCATGAACTACATGTAAATGACTCGAAACCTAAATGGAACGGATGTTAGAATGATGCAAAATATGATGATATCAATTCCCCCAAACTTACTTCTTTGCTTGTCCTCAAGCAAAAGCATCACTAAAAGAGTTCAAGTCCAAGTGCAAACTCTAAAGTATGATTAAACATGTCTACTCAAAAGGGGCTAGCCATGTCCATCCTTACATGAACCAAGCTCAAATCTCAACCTACACAAGCTTTCAAATCATCCAATCCTTTAACATTCATTAGACTTTTTCTAAGTGAATCATGCTTATGAAAGGCAAGTGAATGCATTTGGCTAGGGTTAAGGTTTCGAGATAAAGGTGCTCTCGATACAAGTGACGGTTTCCGAGCAAGGGGTTCTCTCAAAAGGAATAAACTAATGCAAAATGCTAAGAGTAAAGCCCAATAGATGCATACAAGGTTGACTTCCATCAACCCAAATGTCCCATATCGAACTTGACCCCTAACCTCTAAACCCCAATGAAGATCCTTCCTAAGCTACCCTTTTTGCAAGGCATTTTGCCTTCACTACTCATATCTTTTCACTTTCCTTCTCCACTTAAACACTTAGGGGATTTCCTTCTTCACCAAATGGGTTGGCTTTCAACATTTTTTTTAACTTAGCTCTTCTTTAATTTCTCTAGTCTCTCTTATTTCTTTTCTTTGCCTTAGCCTTTTTGGCTTTACTTCTTTCTTTTGAAGACTAGAGACTATTTTCACTTAGAGCCTTTTCCCATAAACGATTATTGCCAACCATTTCAAGCTTTTTGCTTATCCCTTATTCTTTCTTCATCCCTTTTTCTCATTCCCGCAATCTCTTTTCTTTCCCTTGTCCCAAGTTCCCAACCTATCTAGCCTTATCCTATGTCTCGCTCATTGATGCCGAGCTAGTTCTATATGGAAGTTTTTCCTTGTCGTTCTAAACTCAACACCTTTTGCCTAGTTGATTCGAAAAAGGCCTCACAATCACTCACTCACAAGTAGCATTTGGCTTGAAAAGAGGTTGGGTTAAAAGGAGTGGTTAACCTTTCCAATGATGAGAATCGGCTATTCGGGCTAACAACAGAGTGGCAAAGCGGATTAGATAGCCCAAATATGTATGTGGTAACCATGCATTCACTATGCAATGCACAAACATGATAATTACAATGTCGAATTATGGTTATCACTTAAGTAGGAATGGACTCAAATCAACTTGCTTTGGCTAAGACCTAAGTAATGAGACATGAAATCCAATCATGGTTCGACCTTAATTTCGCACATGAGATCTTGAGCATATGACTTAAACTCTTAAAGCAATACTTCACAAGGAGGGATCATTCTAGCTCCTAATGCACATGCAATGTATTATCTACGTCCTATGCATTATAGACTCAATCCTACATGAAGTGCAAATGCATCCTAAATGGCTTCTTTTTGTCTTTTCATTTTCAAAATTTTTCAAATTTGTTTGGTTTTTCTATGCCTTAGATGTATGCATGAGACTCAAGATGAAAATATAAAATAAGACAAAGCAAATGTTATTAGATACCGGTCCCTCCCCCAAACTTAAATCACACCGTCTTGGTGTGAAATAAGCCTAAGGAAAGGACCAAAAACAAGAGATAACTATACAATGCAAAATTTAAAAGAAAGATATATACAAGGTTTTGGATTCGTACCTAGAAGCTTGGAGACGGGGATGTAGACCCCATTGAGTAAGATGGATTACTTGAGACTGGAGACGGGGATCACATCGCTCTCCTCTTTTTTGCCTTTTCCGGTCGGGCCGTGGGACGGCTATGGCTGGTTGCCAACGCCCAATCATCTCCTCAAGGCGCGAGGTTAGTGTCCATGACGACGTCTCCTCCTTCACCGGCCCTTGATGAACTCGCTCCACAACCTCCGTCCTTGAGCTCATTGATGATTCGACCCATGGGTTTCACCGTCTTCTTCAAAGATTTGATCGTTTTCACCATCTTCTTCATGTTTTTGTTTTGCCACTTGCACATGCATTGGAGGAGACGGTTTTGGTGGTGAGCGTGTCTTGTGGCCGCATTAGTGATAGCCCCATCATAAGGGTCAAAGTTGTAGCGCTCACTACCGTACACGGTCTCGGGTGACGAATCATGTGGCACTTCCTCGTCGAGATCAATAGACTCCTCGGTAGTGGTTCTCCGTTGTGCTCTCTTGCGGAATGCTTGCATAGGCGGGTCGAAGGTGGAGTTGTAGAGGTACTCTTGGGGAGGAATGAACATGACGTTCCTCGGGTCATTGAAGTTGGTGAGAGCGGGATTAGGCAAAGGGATTTGTGCCACGGATGTCTCAGTGAGTTGGAGGTTGTAAGCTATCTTGCCTTCGATGTATCCCTTGAAGAACTTAATCTTTGAAAGGTAGGCCATATCCAAAGATTTCCAATCATATTGGCCAAGTGCAACCTTTATTCCCTTTGCCATGAGAATAGGCGTTATCATCCAACCGAGACAAATCGCGGCCTTCTTCGACTTTGTCTTCCAAGCCCAATTCCTGTAAGCGAACAAGTGCCTCACCAAGAGTGTTGCGAGACAAGGAAGTCTCTCCGGCCCCTAGAATGCCTTACCGTTTGCGAGAACGGGTAGGATAGGCTTTAGACCAAGCCCCAACAACTCCATCTCCTCCGTAGTAACCATGTCAATCTCTACCTTGTGGTAGAAATTGTGGACCAACGCCTTGTGTGCGTACCGGAGTGCCGGGTGCCGTATGCTCGCACTCTTAGAGTTACCGGCTCTAAACTCTCCGCTTGTAATTGTTGCCCAAAGATTTCGGAGCTCGAGTCTCGGATAGTCAAAGTATTGCCCGCCTTATGTACCTTCTTCTTTAAACCCGAATATTTCACAAAGCTCGTGGAAAGTGGCGGTGTAGGTGGTGCCCATGAGCCTGAACTTTAGAATTCCAAGCCCAGAATTTGCATCTTCCGTTTCGTAGAACTTGGCTCGAAGGGTGGCTAGGAACTTGCCGGTGAGTGGCTTTAAGGCTTCATGCTTCATGCTCATGAACTTCCTTAGCCCCATATTCTCAAAGAGAGCCCACACTTCGTCACTTATTCCCATCATATCCATTGTCTCCGCATCTACAAATTTGCCTTGCTCGAACTTCATTTGGCTAAATTTGTCGAAGTAATCTTGCTCGCTTGGCTTTGTCTGTTGCGGCACGGGGATTTCTCCACTTGAGCTCTCACTCTCGTCCTTTTCTTCTACTCTCTTGCCCTTTCCCTTTGCCGTTTGCTTGGCTTTAGAAACCGTAGCCGCGGTCTTAGCCTTTGCCTTGGCACTAGCTTTTGAAATCCCTTTTCCTTTTTCCGCTGCCGTAGCTTGGGCAATTCCTTTCCCTTTCCCAACTGTTGAAACCTTGGTCCGTGCCCGTGTCGATGGAGCGCCCTTGTCCGACATTGTACCTACAAAAATGCTTGAGATAATTCATGAGCATAGGTACAATTTCTTATCAACAAGAGGTCACCAAAAGATGATCTAAGAGCAATGAACGAATGTCACAATTCGCATCTAACAAGAAAATTATCCCAATTCACAATCCCTAATTCTCAAAATCCCAATTTCTCAAAATCCCTAACCATCAATAATTTGCACATGAATCATCAAGCTTAATAATAGATAAACCATCCCCAAGGTATTTGCACAAGTGAAAGACAATAACAAACCACATTCAAGCAATGTTTCTCCAAGAATAAAACCATGGTTTTCAAAAGATTAATTGAATAATACCTTGGGGAATTTAGATTAGATGCTTGAAATGATGATAAATCCAAAAAGAGCAGTGTAAATCGAGATTATGGGGCTTTGAATCACCAAATTTGGTTGAGAAAAGAGGGAGATTGGAAAATTTTCTCTCTTGAAATCGCGAAAGTGATGAAAAAAAATTGGGCTTGGTCGCGTGGAAGAGGAAGAATAAGGGGACTTACCTGGGTCGGGTCCGAAAATTTTGTAAAACATTGGTCAATACCGATGTCACTCCTCGGTACCACTGCTCGGTATTGACTGATTTTTACAAAATTTTCGGCGAAAACCGAGGTCACTCCTCGGTACCACTGCTCGGTATTGTCACACCGAGGTCACTCCTCGGTACCACACGTCGGTGTTAAGGAGGTTTTCCTCCTGTTTCCATACCGAGCTGTGGTACCGACCTGTGACGTTCGTATTGGTCCCTCGGTTGATATGCCTATTCCGATGTCACTCCTTGGTACCACTCATCGGTATTGTCATACCGAGGTCACTCCTCGGTACCACACATCGATGTTAAGGAGGTTTTCCTCCTGTTTTCATACCGAGCTGTGGTACCGACCTGTGACGTCGGTATTGCTCTTGGCAAGTCCATACCGAGGTCACTCCTCGGTGTCACTCCTCGGTATTCACCTTTTTGCCTTGGAACCCCTATGCACACTTAACAAAAACATCAAAAAGATCTAGCAAAGATAGAAAAAGAGATAAACAAAAAGAAAATATGTACAATGATAAGCTTGAGGTGTCTCCCAAGAGTACTTTGTTTAACGTCACTATGTTCGACGTTTGTTACCGTTCTCAAGCTAGAGGGACATCTCATCGAGGGGGATCGATCCTCCCTTCTCGACGATTTGATTTTCCCGGTAGAGTTTGAGCCTTTGGCCGTTTGTAATGAAATCTTGGCCCTCCTTGTTAACAAGCACCACGGCTCCATACGGCCTTACTTCTTTAACCTCAAACAGACCCGACCACCTTGACTTGAGTTTCCCGGGAAAGAGCTTCAACCGGGAATTGAATACCAACACTAGGTCCCCAACCTTGAAATCCTTGTGCACAATCCTCTTGTCGTGGAAAGCTTTGGTCCTCTCCTTGTAGATTCTCGAGCTCTCATAAGCTTCGAGCCTAGTCTCCTCTAACTCTTGAAGTTGAATCAACCGCCTCTCTTGTGCGGTCTTGATGTCAAAGTTAAGTAGCTTCACCGCCCATAGGGCTTTGTATTCCAACTCAACCGGTAGATGGCATGACTTCCCATAAAGCAAGTTGAATGGTGTAGTCCCTATAGGTGTTTTAAAGGTGGTCCGGTATGCCCATAAAGCATCATCTAACTTGTTGGCCCAATCTTTCCTTGAACCCCCAACCGTCTTCTCAAGTATGGCTTTGATTTGCCGGTTGGACACTTCTACTTGGCCACTCGTTTGAGGATGATAAGGTGTTGCTACCTTATGCTTCACACCATGCTTCTTTAGTAAGCTTTCAAACACCTTGTTGATGAAATGACTACCTCCATCACTAATGACCACTCTTGGAACTCCGAACCTTGGGAAGATTACGGACTTGAACAGTTTTAGAACGACCTTGGCATCGTTGGTCGGGCTTGCAATGGCTTCCACCCATTTGGAGACGTAATCAACCGCCATCAATATGTATTGGTTACCATATGATGACGGGAAAGATCCCATGAAATCGATCCCCCACACGTCGAACATCTCCACCACAAGGATTCGGTTTTGGGGCATCTCATCTCTCCTCCCAATGTTTCCTTTCCTTTGGCATGCATCACATGTGGAGACAAAGATGTGTGCATCCTTGAATAACGAGGGCCACCAAAAACTGGATTGCAAGACTCTTGTAGCGGTTTTTTAGGATGTGTGATGCCCGCCATAGCTTGACCCGTGACAATGGAGTAGGATCCCTTGGATTTCTTCTTCCGCTACGCACTTCCTATACAACCCATCCGAGCATAACTTGTACAAGTAGGGCTCATCCCAATAGTATCTAGTAACGTCGTGGAAGAACTTCTTCTTCTTATACCCATCCAAAGGCGGTTCCTTCCCGCACACTAAGTAGTTCACTAGATCCGCAAACCATGGTATTTTCTCATCTTGTAACCCATTAGCACTCTCTAGTCCTTGCACGGCTTCAACCCCTTTCTTCAAAACTCCAACCACCATGAGACTCTCCGCGGGGAGCTTATCATCAATTGGGACAAGGTCTTCAATCCTCATTCTAGACAAATGATCCGCGACTCTATTCTCTATCCCTTTCTTGTCAACTATCTCCAAGTCAAACTCTTGTAGAAGCAAGATCCAACGGAGTAACCTAGGCTTGGTGTCTTTCTTGGCATGAATTTATCTCAAAGCCGCGTGATCGGTGTAGACAATCACTCTTGATCCCACAACATAAGACCTAAACTTCTCCATTGCAAAGACTACGGCTAGCAACTCTTTCTCCGTTGTGGCATATCGGGTTTGAGTGTCATCTAAGGTCCTACTTGCATAGTAAATGACATTGGTCTTCTTGTCCTTCCTTTGACCCAAGACCGCTCCAACCGCGTAGTCACTAGCATCACACATGATCTCGAAAGAGAGATCCCAATCCGGAGCTTGGACAATGGAAGCACTAACCAACGCCTTCTTGATCTCTAGGAACGCTACCATACATTCCTCATCAAACACAAACTCCACCTCCTTGCAAAGTAGCCTTGTAAGAGGCCTCGTGATCCTTGAGAAGTCTATGATGAATCTTCGGTAGAACCCCGCATGACCCAAGAAAGACAGGATGTCCTTGACCGACTTAGGCGGCTCCAAACTAACCATAACCTCGATCTTGGCCTTGTCTACCTCAATCCCCTTCTCGGAGATCTTATGCCCAAGCACAATTCCTTCTCGCACCATGAAGTGGCATTTCTCCCAGTTAAGCACCAAGTTTGCTTCTTCGCACCGTTGCAAGACCCTGCAAAGGTTGGACAAACAAACACAAAAAGAAGATCCATACACGGAGAAGTCGTCCATGAAGACTTCTACCAAGTTTTCAAGAAGGTCAGAGAAAATTGACATCATGCAGCGTTGGAATGTTGCGGGAGCATTGCACAACAAAAACGGCATCCTTCAATATGCGAAGGTGCCGTAAGGGCACGTGAAGGTTGTTTTTTCTTGGTCATTCGGGTGTATGGGTATTTGAAAGTAACCCGAATAACCATCTAGAAAGCAATAGAAATGGTGATTAGCTAGGCGTTCGAGCATTTGATCTATAAATGGTAATGAAAAATGATCTTTACGAGTGGATGAATTCAATTTCCTATAGTCAATGCACATTCTATGCCCGGTTATCGTCCTAGTAGGTATCATTTCATCCTTTTCATTTTTTACAACCGTTATCCCCCCTTTCTTAGGCACACAATGAACCGGTGAGACCCAAGTACTATCCGATATTGGGTAGATAATGCCCGCGTCTAAGAGCTTAAGAATCTCTCTCTTTACAACATCTTTCAAATTAGGGTTCAACCTTCTTTGATGTTCAACAGAGGTCCTTGATTCATCCTCTAAATGGATTCTATGTGTGCACAAACTAGGGGAAATACCCTTGATATCATCCAAAGAATAGCCAATTGCTCTCCTATATTTCCTAAGTTCTACAAGAAGGGAGGATAGTTCATTCTCATCTAGACTCTCATTCACAATAACCGGGTAAGACTCGTTGGGACTTAAGAACGCATACCTTAGTCCCGCGGGAAGTTGCTTTAGGTCCACCTTTGGGGCTTTGAGCTCACTCCAATCGTCCTCCTCAAGACTAGACCCTTGCTAGTCTCTTCAATGGCTAGAGCAAACTCCTCTTGGACCGTGCCAACCCTTGAACCATCTTGAACCTCGGCACTACGAACATCCAACTCAACAAACATCGTATCTTTGTCGACTGGCTTGTGCAAGTCCATGAGTAGCTCATACCCTTGACTCTCTTTACTCAAGTACCCATGATCGCCATGCTCCTTGGTTAAAACCACTTCCAACCCGTCTTCTACTCGCATTTCCTCAAGTAACTCGTCGGCTAGCTCATCCATGGTCTCTATGTAGAAGCATTGGCCATCTATAGTGGGCTTCTTCATCACCTTGTTGATATCAAACTCAAGGACTTCTCCTTTACCCAAATGGAGATCTATCTTGCCTTTCCTCACATCGATTATCGCTCCCGCGGTTGCTAGGAATGGTCTTCCAAAGATAAGAGGGTCTTTTGGTTCTTCATCCATTTCAAGTACCACAAAGTCCGTGGGGACACTGAAATCCTTCACCACAATAGGAAGATCCTCAAGCAACCCGATAGGAACCCTCACGCTCTTATCCGCCAATATTAGGGAGATATTGCATGACTTGTAGCATGTGAAGCCTAGTCTCTTGGCTACCAAAAACGGCATGAGGCTTACACTTGCTCCAAGATCAAACAAACAATGGTTGAAAGCTAGATGACCAAGTGCACAAGGTAGCGTGAATGATCCCGGATCTCCTAACTTCTTTGGCATCATCTTCTTTTGTATTATGGCACTACACTCGTGAGTTAAAATAACCATAGATTCCATCTCCTTAGCCCTCTCATTCACGACATCTTTCAAAAATTTGGCATATTGAGGGACTAGTAAGAAGGCATCAACCAAAGGCATTGTGAGTTCCACCTTCTCCATTTCCCTATCAAAGATGGCCTTATACTTGTCCATAAGTTGCTTCTTGAACCGCCCGAGAAAAGGTAGCTTAGGAACGTATGGCTTAGGGACAAACACATTCTTCTTCGGTTTCTCTTGAGCAACAATAACCCTAGGCTTGACCTTCTTAACTTCTTCAACCTTGTCTTGCTCTCTCACTACCTCATCTTCAACCAATTCGTCATCTTCTTGAAGTTCCACCCCCCCCCCCCCACTTTGCTTCTCAATGTCCGCATTGAGAGGATAAGGAGCTTCTCTTTTAGGCAAGAGCGTGCCACTTCTCAAGGTTATGGCGTTGACATACTCCTTAGGATTAGCTTCGGATTTTCCCGATAGTTGACCTTGTGGTCGTGAAGAAGAAGCAACACCTTTGTTCTCCATGTATTTTACCTTGGAGCTCAAAGCCTCAATCTTTGTGTTGAGGTCATTGTAGGAGCAATCCACCCTCGTATTTATCTCCGCTTGTCCCTTGAGTAGTTGTTGGAACATGGAGCTCAAATCAAGCTCTTGCGGTTTAGACGTAGTTGCTTGACTTTGAGGCACAAACCCTTGTTGTTGTCCTTGAAAATCGGGTGGAGCTTTGGGTTGAAGTCCACCTTGGTTTCCTTGGAATTGGTTCCTTGGGACAAAGCCTTGGTTTTGTTTGGTATTAGAGGCTTGGCCTTGAGGTTGGAATTGCTTTTGTGGAGTTCCTTGAGGTTGAGTGGGTTGCGGAGGGTAGACTTGGTCTTGTGGGTTCTCCACATTTGTGTTTCGGTAAGAGAAGTTGGGGTGGTTCCTATAGTTTTGGTTGAACCCTTGTCTTTGATAGTTCCCTTGGTTTTGGTAGTTCCCTTGATTTCCCAGGTAATTCACTTCCTCTTGTGTTCATGTCCACATTTTCCTCTTGATAATAACCTTGGTTCTCATCATAAGCATCCACAAAGTTGACCGTCTTTTGAGAAGACAATAGTAGTTTATCAATCAAATTGGATTGCTTGTCCAACTTGTCGTTAAGAGATTTCATATCTTTGGCTCGCTTGATCTCATCGAAGTCGCTAGTAGTCCTTGTGGCGCGGTCATAGTCGTCGCCATAGGTACTGTCGCTTTGGGCCAAGTTCTCGACAAGCTCCATTGCTTCCTCAACGTCTTTAGCCAATAAGTTTCCGTTAGATGCCGTGTCAAGTAGCATACGGATCTTAGGCAAATCACCGCGGTAGAGGGTGCTTAGGAGAGAAGCGTTGCTAAAGCCGTGATGTGGGCATTGAGACGTGTAGATTCTAAATCTCTCCCAAGCCTCGTTGAAAGACTCATTGGACCGTTGTGTGAAACTTGAGATCTCGTTGCGAAGCTTGGCGGTTCTGGCCGGTGAAAAAAATTTGGCGAGAAACGCACGTTTGCAATCATCCCACGAGGTTATAGATCCTTGTGGCAAGGTCTTTTCCCATTGGTGAGCCTTGTCACCTAAACAGAACGGGAAGAGACGAAGCTTGAACCCATCTTCGGAGACCCCATTGATCTTCGTGAGACCACATATCCGGTCAAATTGGTCAATGTGATCCAAAGGGTCTTCCATGGACAAGCCGTGGAATTTGTTGGCTTGAACCATTTTGATAACCCCCGGCTTCACTTCGAAATTGTTGTTCTCTACCGGTGGAGCTTGAATGCCTTGGCGGTTTTGGTGAGCATTAGCGGCATCACCCTCTCCAACAACGTTTCTAGCTCTTGGTGGATGGTTGGGGCCTCTCATTGGCCGGGCGGGTGGATGTGGGGCGTGGCCTCCTTGTGCGTGGTGGTTTCCATTACCACCTTGTGCGGGGTGGTTTCCATTACCACCTTGTTGAGGATGTGGAAGGTTGTCCACATTGTCAAGAATGTCCCCAAGTGGAACATTGGCATAGTGATCCATGTCGTTCTCAACTTCTTGTTGTCTCACACGTGCTTCCCTTGTTCGAAATCCTCGGTATGATCGATGTATGTCGTCCCTTGGTCCAACTAGATTGTCGTTGCCTAGAGATCGTGTATGCATGCACCTATGGTTTAGAGAGAGCAATGGAAAGCAAACAATATTAGTAACTTTGTAGCAAATAAAGCTTAATCTTACAAAGAGCCTAAACCTCAATGTTAAAACAAATCCCAATATGGCAACGGTGCCAAATTGATACAAGATATTTTGGTATATCTAGAGTCAATTCTCTAAATGCAATTGTAGCATAAGAGGTTATCGAACCTTATCGGGATTTATCCTAATCACTAAGAATGCAAGGTTCATAAGTAAATTAAGCTAAACAAGGTAGTTTATGATTAAGTATCCAAATTCAAACAAACAAAAGTAATACTAAACGAGTTGTAATTCAAATAACAAAGGTGGAGCAAGAGATAAGGTTCCAATTAGTGGTGTTTATTCACTCAAAGAAGCTCATTCCTAGGCAATAGATCTCTAATCTTGATTAGTTCTCTATCGAGCAATTAATCACTATGTTAATTATCAAGTCCATTAGCAAATCATCATTTGTGGATTAACAACTAGCAAGCATTAAGAATCATAACAAGATCAACCAAAAGTATTCCCTAAACAACTAATGTCTTAGGTTAGGAACATAAATCTCTTGTCTAGTTCATCAAGGCATTTCATCAAACACTTGGTGTTCATGAAATGCCCTATGATCTAGATCCACTCTTTCAAGCTGAATCTAGCCTTAGGGGCACTAGACAAGAAGGAATAAAAGACTATCTAACCCTAAACACCACCAACCAAGCCTTGGACCACCCTAATCTACCATATCTCAAGATCCTAAGGACTACTCACTAATCATCATGAGTTCAACAAATCCAAGAAAAGGACAGTTAAAGCTCATGGTCAAGATGATTGGATGATTAGAAAATAGAAGATAGATGGATTCAATCAAGAAAACAATACTCAAATTGCATTAAACAAAAAGATCAATCTCTTGCAAATCACTCTTAGGGAGGGTTTTTGCTTAAGAAAAGACTTAGCCCATCAAAATTAGGTTTTTGGGCATAAATAGAGATTAGTGACGAACCGGGTCGACCCGGGACAAACCGGGTACCGACCCGGTTTAAATGGATAAAGAGTTCTGATTTGACCAATACCGAGGTCACTGCTCGGTGCAACACCTTGGTATTGAGCCTGGGTTTGTGCACCGACGAGAAGCACCGAACAGTGGCGTCGGTATTGAGGTGTTGTTGCTTGATGATCTTCAATGGATATCGAGGTCACTCCTCGGTACCGTTGCTCGGTATTAAGGGATTTTCCCCCTGGTTTCTTCCTTTGACAGCACCGATCAGTTGCACCGAGCAGTGACGTCGGTACAATCCCCTGAAGCTTCGACACCGACGTCACTCCTCGGTGTTGCACGTCGGTATTGGGGCTGTTTTCCTCCGTCGGGCTATACCGATCAGTTGCACCGAGCAGTGACCTCGGTGCAACCCTTATGCCTTCGATACCGAGCTGTGGTACCGACCAGTGACGTCGGTACGGTTTCCGTCTCCTCTCTTCGGGTCTCGAATCTCCTCTTTAGCACCTGAAATACGAACCAAAACATGCATGGACTCTCTAGGACTAAATGTGGACAAATTAGACTCCTAAAATGACTAAAATGCTAAATAGATATCATGAACTACATGTAAATGACTCAAAACCTAAATGGAATGGATGCTAGAATGATGCAAAATATGATGATATCAATTGGCCCCATTAAGTCCATATGAACCAGATCCAAAGCAGCTGTTGTGTGAACATCAGGGACTCTCTTGTGTTGAATCTTGAATTGTTTCCCTTTGTTACATGGTCCACACACCATCATTTCTCCTCCCTTAATTTGTGGTACGCCTCGTACTATCCCTTGATTGACCAAAGTAGTCAGGTTCCTCACATTCATATGGCCTAGTCTCTGGTGCCATAGATTCAAATCATCTCGAATACTGAAACATTTAGTCGAATTTTCCCACATGTAGCAGTTGTTTCCAGTTATGATTCCCCTTAAGATGACTTTGCCAGCTTCATTGGTGGCTTTACATTATGTGCTAGTGAAGGTAACTGTTAATCCCTCATCACACAGCTGACTCACACTAATCAAGTTTGCCTTCAGTCCCTTGACAAGATACACGTTCATTAGTTGTGGTAAGTCTGCTTCACACGTTTTCCCTTTCCCTTGAATGGCTCCGTGGCCACCATCTCCAAAAGTCACTTTTCCTCCTTTCAAGATCTTGAGACTTTTCATATTGCTTCTTATACCAGTCATATGTTTAGAGCATCCACTGTCAAAGTACCACGGACCTGTATCCTCCTGTTCTTCTGAGACAGAGGCCATATTGCACCGAAAACCAAGTCCTGTTACACTTCGTGATGTATTTCCTGAGGCAGTTTGCATTATATCAGTCTTTTTCACCCAAATTTGATTTCAAAATCCGTTCCAGCTGAACCTTCCAAGTTTTCTGAGTATATTCACTCTTTCCCAGAACTTGTTGCAATGTGCTTTGATATGTCCATTCTTTCCACAGAAGTAACACACATTTCTTTGAGCTGTACCACTTTTGAGGTCATGATCTACCTACTGTAAGAAACCTTCATATACAAATTTGGTCTCTTCAGATGCATATGCGGTTCTCCCAGTGTAACCCAGTTCTCTGTGAGTTTGTTTGCTTATTCAGTAGCTCAGAATCTGGTCCAATTGCTTGGTTCCAACAAACATGTGGATTTTTTTGCATTGAATATCCAGTTCAGCCTGAAGCTTGGCAGATAGTTTCTTTTCTGAGATAAGTTCTTGTAGCCAAGTTGAGTTTCTGCTTTATCAAGGATACACTCTCCTGGATGAGTTTCGTTTCAGCTATGAATTCATTCTGCATTGACTCAACAAGTGCTTTAAGACAAAGTTTCTCCTTGATGAGTGCCACATTCTCATGTCCAATCCTGACTAGGGTGTCACGAACCTCTTTATAGCTAGTAGAAAGATCATCATCTGGTTCTTCCTCTGACTCAGGTTCATACACCTCCTCTTATTCCTCAAATTCCACGATTCCAATAAATGCAACAAAGTTGCTCACCTCTTCTTCTGAGTTACTTTCTTCTTCCTCTGACTCTTCTTCAGCCATCATTGATCTCTCTTTTCTTTTCTTCTGATCATTAACACACTCCAGCTGAGTATGGCCAATTTTCTTTGCAATGAAGCATTTCATTTCTCTTCTTTTAACTGTGGGACATTCTGTTTTGAAGTGTCCGTATCCTTTGCACTCATGACACTGAAGTTGACTTCTTTTTCCCCTTCAGCCTGTCTTTTGATGAAGCCTCATTTTCTCTGTCCTTGGTCTTGTTCAGCTCTTCTCAAGACTCTATCAAATCTTCGTACCAGCATACTCACAGGGTCGTCATCATCTGATTCCTGTGATTTCTTTTCACACGAAGACATAGCGAAGTTCTTTGGTTTCTTCAGTCCATCCAACTCCATCTCATGGGCTTGCAGCATCCCAAACATTTCTCCTAAACTCAGCTTCTCTGTGTCTTGTGACACAATTAAGGCCGATTTATAACCCATAAACCTAGCAGGCAGACATCTCAGGAATTTCTTCACCAATTTCTTATCCTTGTACTTCTTCCCAAGCGTTGAAGCTTCTTGAGCCAGAGAGCTTATCTTGGAACTGAAATCCGAAATGGTTTCATGTTCTTCCATCTTCAGGTTCTCAAAATTTGATGCCAGCATATCCTTTCTCGAATTTTGCACTTTTGTTGTTCCTGCAAAATGGGTTTGGAGAATATCTCATGCTTCTTTTGCTGTTTCACAACCATGTATCAGTTCGAAGGTCTTCTTAGAATCACTGCAATGAATTGCGGTAAGAGCCCTTGAGTTGAAATTGAATTTTTTTAGTTCATCCTCTGTCCAGGTCTCATCTGGTTTAGCAACATCATTTCCTTCAGCATTTTTTGTTTTAGGCATTTCCCAGCCCGCTACGACAGCTTTCCACGCAAGTATGTCAATACCACCTATCAAAGATTTCATTTTTGCCTTCCAAAAGCCGTAGTTTCCTGGATCCAGAATTACCCTCGAGCTGTTGACCAAATCATGATAGCTTTCCATATTCTTCCCTAAGATCTCACCTGTTTAGTAGTACGCACATATGTGTGCTCTGATACCAAATGAAAATGTAACAGCTACTACTACAGGATGTAAAACACAAGTAACATGGGTTTATCTTCTCAAAAGAATATTACTAGATTAATCATCAAGAGTACTTACAAGTCTTTTCTCAATCTCACTAATCTAGTCTCTTCTGTTCAAAGATCTATATGTGATCTTCGAACCTCCCAAAGTACCTCTTAGCCCT
This sequence comes from Eutrema japonicum, assembly GCA_030161315.1. Classification (NCBI taxonomy): domain Eukaryota; kingdom Viridiplantae; phylum Streptophyta; class Magnoliopsida; order Brassicales; family Brassicaceae; genus Eutrema; species Eutrema japonicum. The sequence continues at coordinate 47,063,765 of BSQW01000011.1, forward strand.
AACTTTTGCTTTCTTACAAGAAACCCCAAAACCATTTTGCTAAGTGATAGCTCTCAATGTGTTAATCTCAAACAAAGGCCAAACACCCTATTTATACAAAATAGAAGACGACGAATACTAGCCTATTTCGCAAAACTAAAGATACTAAAAGATCTTTTGTGATAAGTGACATTTCCTATTTCTTAGGATAAGACTTAGGGAATATTCCTTATTTCCGATATCCTACGAGATCCTTGATATATCATGGTTTTTACCCGTTTTAGGCCATGATATAAGTCCTTTTTATAGAGTCTTTCTAGTATTTTTGAGTCTTTTAGAGTCTTTTCAGGTTTTATGTACGCTTGGAGCATAATTGGAGATATTGAAGCATTCTGGAGATTTTTTGAGCCAAGAGAGATCCTGTAGCTGAGACACCGATTTGATGCCTGAGTATCGATCGATACACTTATGGTATCGATCGATACCCGTCGAAGAAATAGAAGGATCGCGACCTTTCTAAAGATTTGAGAAACTGCAAATTGTCCCAGAAGATTTTATTATTTACAAGAAGCCCCAAAACCTGACTTAGGTTATTTATTAGGTTTTTCAGCCACTTTTGTGAGCTATGCTTTATTTTACTTTGGTTTTGTGAGAGAGCTTTTGGAGGGAGACAAGTCTGAAACTCTGATCGTCCGAGAGAAGATTTTGAACCCTTGTTTTACTCTCTTCTTTATTATTTATTCAAGGATTTATTCAGTCATGTTTATTGCTTCAATCTCTATCTCTGAGTAAATCTCCTGTTAGGTTTAGGGTTCTCATAAGGGATTTCTTTGAATGCTAAGTTGATTTGTTGATTATGGTTCATAATCTGAATTAGTTCTTCGCCTTAGGTTGTTCTCAAAGCTAATTCTAGATTGATCACCTGAAACTTAGATCTTAGGTTAATCGATTAGGCACGATAGTGCAATTAAGAAACCTGATAGAACTTAGGGTGAGCAAAATAACTATTCGCAAAGAGATTTGGTATAGTTGTTTTGTGAACAAATCAAACTTGAACTAAAAGCTGGTTTAGACTTTAGGATTCGCAAAGAAATTTGGAATTCTATAGGATTTAGACTTAGATAATTCTCGCAACGACAGTTGGTTAATTATACTTTAGTGATTTGAGTTCAAGAACTGTGCGTAACCTGAACCCTGATTTGTTAGTTTATCTACATTCATTGATTTCCTGAGAAATACTCTGAACCTATCTTTCTCCCAATCGATTCACAACTTGTTTAATTTACGTATTTGCTTTCAATTCCATTGATCACTTAGCTTAATTTTCATCTATACAATCTATTGTGTGATTTCTTGAGTCTCTGTGGATTCGATCCCTAAGTATTACAATCGACAAAGCTTTAGTACTTTTAGGGTATTAATTTGAGCTTATCAAATTTGGCGTCGTTGCCGGGGATTCAATTCGCCATTAGATTTTAGTTTGAGAATTTCGACTAAGTTCACCCCAGTATCGATCGACACCCTAGTGGTATCGGTCGATACATGTCGTGAATTTTTGTGTTACTTACGTTCTTGACTTTTGTGTTTCAGGTGCATGCCTATTCGTGAAACCAGGAGGAACAAGAACACTCCGCTAGTTAATCTGTCAAACGATCAGCTAGCACTTTTGGAACGCACAAACAGAAAAGCAAAGAAGCCAGCAGAGATGAACAACAATCCAGTGGTTTTGGCTCAAGATGGAGCTGGTGCTTACAGAGACCAAGAGGGTCAATTGTGCAATGAGAGAGGGCAACGATTGGATGGAGTGGGGAACATCATTCCACCTCCTGCTGTTGTCGAGGAGATTGTCGCAGGGAATGCTGTGATTAATCGTGGTAGGACAATTGGTGAGTACAACATGCCTGATCAGTTCTACTCCAATCGTTCTACGATTCGCCCTCCTACTTTTCAGAGAAACAACTTTGAGTTGAAGCCTGCTTACTACTCTCTTTTGGGTCAGCACCCTTTTCATGGTCTTTCCAATGAACACCCTATGGATCACATTTAGAGGTTTGAGGATTTGGTTACAAGCATCAAGTCCGATCGAGTATCCTATGATTACCTCTTCTGTAAGCTCTTCCCATACTCTCTTGGTGAGGATGCAGCTTATTGGCTGAAGCAGTTGCCAGCTGGATCACTGACTACTTGGGAAGAGACTAAGAATGCCTTCCTAAACAACGTCTATGATGATGCACGATCCGAAGAGCTTAGGAATAAGATTTCTCTGTTATCTCAGGGACCGACTGAGGCATTTAAGACTGCATGGCTCAGATTCAGGTCATATCAGAGGGATTGTCCACATCATGGGTTCGCTAATGTTCAGCTGCTAAGTCTTTTCTTAAGAGGGATTGATTGGAGGTACCAGATGGCTTTGGATGCTGCGAGCAATGGAAATTTCAACACCAGGTATCCTGAGAACGCTTATGTGCTGATTGAGAACTTGGCATCTTGCAATAGTACTAAGAATGCAGACATGGAGCGTAAGAAGCAAGCTGGTGGCATGGAAGGTTCGCAGATTGCTGAGGTTCAAGCCAAGTTAGATTCTATGCACAATCTGTTGATGGGCAAGACGATGAAGGCTGTTCACTTTGCAGATGATGTTAAGGTATTCAATGAGGATGAAGTGGAAGATGTTAACTACATTGGTGGCTCTGGTTTTCAAGGTCAGAGAAATCAATATAAGAATAACAACAGAAACTTCAACAACAGCGCTCAACAAGGAGGATCGAATCAGTTTGTCCAGAAACTATTATAGAGCAGTGGGTATACCAGGAACTATGTGAGTTCATCTTATCAACCTATACCTGCTAAGATTCCCGATAGCAAGATTGAGTATATGTTTGAACAGCTTGTTCAAGGACAGCAGAAACTAACTGTGGATTTCAATGGGAAGATGGATGCTATGTACAATGATCTGAGTGGAAAGATCGAAGCTCTTAATATTCATCAGAAGAAGCTGGAAACTCAGGTTGCTCAGACTTCAGAGGGTGTGAAAAGGCAAGAAGGTTTTCTTCCAGGGAAAGGAGAAAACCCAAGGGCACACATCAATGCAATCACCTTGAGGAATGGAAAAGAGGTCAATCTAAGAGTGAAAATTGGCCAAACTGCAGAAAATTTCGTCGATCTTGACGATGAGGATTCTAAAATCGCCCCAGTATCGATCGACACTAGCCAGCATCGATCAACACCGGTCAAGATACTTTCACGGGACACATCAAAGCCCTGTGTATCGATCGATACCACTCCTGTATCGATCGACACTGATCTGGTAGCTTCTTTGGGATCAACACTGATCCTTCAGGAGATATGTTAAGAGGATGGTATCAAGTAATGTGAACCTTGAGGATGGTGTTATGATGATCTCTCATGAGTGCAGCGCGATCTTGACAAACAGGATCCCAAAATTTATCGTGATATCAAACCTGTTATATTGCTAACAATAGTCTTGCACATGTTAAAATATTAATTGTACCATGTAAACATTTAAATGAATAGCCAACTTTATATTTATCATGGTAAATCAATCGTTATATGTTAGTTTTTGTATTATTATATTATATTGACATCTAGATGTAAATCTAAGTTTTTATTTAGTGCACTAACGAATTCGTTGAAGGCTAACTTTTATATTAACATATATATATTCGTGGAATCGAAAACGGGTTTTAACCCGGAGTGAAGAGGTTCACGGCTGAGACCCATCTTGCTTAAAAGCCTCGAGTGTCTCTCTGAGATGATTGATATGTTCATCTCCGTGAGATTCAGCAAACCAAATTTGAAAAGCAAAATACAAACCCGAGCACCACAAAGACATCTGCTTTCTTCACCGGAGCCATAGATTCCTGGAACCCAATGTGGGAGTTCAATTTCGTGGTGCTCTCTTGGTATGCACACATCTCTTCCGCCTCCTCCAATGGGGGAGAAAGTTGCGGCTTGGCATACACGCAGCTGATGTGCCAATGCCAAGAGTCTGGAGGATCAAAATCGAATTCACAGAACAAGGATCAAGACGGAATCGAAAGTACCAAGCCAAACGCGAGATTTCTTCCATGGGTCACGGAACTCCATTGTAATTTGACCCCGAGACCTCATATTCTTCAAATATTTGTTGTGATTTGCGGTAAGTCCGACGACGGCGGAAGAGCCTCTACCTATCCCCATACCGAAATAAAAAATATGAGAGAAAAAGATGGAAGATTTGAGAGAAGAGAGAAGAGAGAAGAGAGAAGAGAAGATGATGTCGCAAATCCAGGAAGGAGAAGAGAAAAAAAAAAAGATTGGATTTAATTTTTTGTAACAGTGCCGAAAACAGTAAATGATTAGTTACCTAAATACTTTTGAATCCTTATCTACCCAATTACTCTAACATATATAAGAAAGAGTTTTTTTTTACTTACCATACCTTTAAAATTATATGACAAAAACTTGATTTTGGTTATTAAGCTAATTTACACTTTAATAATCTAATTTCGTGTTCCATCCAATGAGATTTCTCTCTTTTCCTCTACATATTATAAAACTTTTATTGTTGGTAAAATAGTCAGGATTCACAACAAATTCAAATGTATATGATTTTACCTATCCAATTTATAAATAACAATTTCAAATGGATTTCCCAAAAAAGCCCAAAAATATTAAAAACGGAAAACGAAACCGGAGAATCGGCTTTCTCTCCATAACCAAACCGGATTGATAAAAAATCTAAACCGGGTTTCTCCATAGTGGAAAAAAAACAAAAAAAAACTGAAACATGTACACAGCAAATTCACCGATTCAAAGAACTAAAAACTCTGTTCCAAACTTTCCATAAATACCTATTTACACACTTTAATCCATTTCTGTGAGATCTTTCATCGTCCATACAAATGATCATCGTCTTCAAACTCGGTTACACCTAGCATCGCAAGATCAAGATGACATTTCATCTCGGATTTGGTCTGCTGCAACTGTGTATAAGAGTCGATTATACCCGCAAGATTTGTATTTTTCCTGCTCGAGTATGTTCTTGGCTCTAATCCTTCACCGCCTTTCAAGATTGAGACAATCTCTTCCATACCGGGTCTTCGGGACTCCTCATTGATCACACACGCCGCTGCAGCACGGACCATCCGCTCCATGTTAACTGAGTTTTTTCTTGTACATCGCAATCTTGGATCGAGCAGCTCCTCTATAGCTTCAATCCCTCTATCCAACAACGGTTTCGCCTATAGAAAAAATACGGAAAAATTGTAACCAAGTCTTTTTCCAAAACAACTCTAAATGTATGTAACACAAACACAATATTACTAAAGTTGTGCAATAACCAAATTCAATACTAATAGTTTTGTATGGGAATGATGTGAATTTAGATGACATACCCAAACAACCAAATTTTCTTCACCAGATGATCTTCTTGGTTCGATTGGTTTCCTACCAGTTATTAGCTCAAGCAAAACAACCCCAAAGGCGTAGACATCGGTCTTGTCAGATATCTTACCATGTTGGAAATACTCAGGAGCCAGATACCTGCAAGAAGTTTTCTAATATCGGGTTTATTCACAAGGAATTGACTTTAAAAGGAAAACAAAGAACTCAAGGAAGTTTTGATCAATACCCAAATGTGCCTTTCACAGTCTTGCAGAGGAAAGGAACAGAAGGTGCAGCGGTCCAAGTAGCTAACCCGAAATCACACAACTGAAAAAAAAAGCAACAGAAAACAATTCTTATTTCTCCAATTCGATTATCGAATAGATCATTCATTTTCCGAAAATGACTTGCTCTTTTACCTTTGGTATTTTCTTTGAGGAAAGAAGAATGTTGGAGGGTTTGATATCTCTGTGAACAACACATTGCTCTGTTCCGTTATGCAAATAAGCTATGGCATCCGCAATGCCTAACGCGACCTTGTACCTTGCTGACCAAGGCAAACCAAAAGCTGCCTTCACGCCGCCTTTCTTCTTCTTCTTATCTATTAAAAACCCGTAAAAAAAAAATCGAGATCCGTCAGTCTCTTAAGAACAACTTTGATCTACAAAACAACGGAGATCAAAAAAGCTTCTCTCTTACCGTGTAAATAGTGTTCGAGGCTACCACCAGAAACATACTTGTAAACCAAGAATAGACCTTCTTCCGGATCGATACAGAATCCAAGAAGAGGCACAATGTTGGAACTATGAAGAGAGCTTGCAATCATCAACTCTCTGCAAAATGATTTCGGAGATTCTTTGTCCTCTTTATCAAGTCTCTTGATTGCTAAAGCTGTTCGCCAAATTCCGATTTTACCCCTGAACACATAGCTACAAGCTCCTCTTCCCAACACTCTCCCTAACAAAACCATTGAATCAAAAAGTCAAAACCTTTATCCAAATTTTTCCTAATTTCATGGAACTAAGCTTAACACGAGAACTAATTTAGGTTTTTTTTTGCCTTTGGAGAAATTACGAGTGGCGGCGACGATTTCGCCGTAGCTGAATCGAACCAAAGTGTTAGCTACCGGAGAAATACTATTTTCCAGCGATCCAGCTCGGACCATCGTCCACCTCAAATCGTCCGTAGATTTTCCAGTTTCCTTAACTCCGTTCTCTAGATTCACCATCAACACCGTCGCAGAGCCACCGGAAACTGATAAATTCCGGCCAGACGATGAAGCAGACAACGAAGGTTCTCCTCCTTTCATCTTCTCAAGCTCAATCTGTGAGCAGAGACTGAATCTAAACGATGAATGGACAGAGTGAGGATCAGGGTTCATATTTTCCGGTGCTGTTTCCGCCAAAAGCCACGCCTTGTTGTTCTCTCCTCCGCCGCTTCTGTTGTTGCCGGAGCTCTCGATTGATCTTGATCCAGCTGGAGGAGGAAGGAAACAAGCGAAACTCAAATCAAAGATCATCTTTTTCAAACGGGTTTTGATTCCTTTCTCATTGTAATCTCCGTCAAGATCTGGAGAAGATGAGGAAGTGAGAATGGGAATATTTACGGAATTGCCCTGAAGATTTGTTTCTGGGTTTCTTGGATGAACAGACGCTCCTTCATAAAAACCCATTCTTTTTCTGTGAACAGATCTCAAGAAAAAGAGCACAAATACCCAGAAATTAAAGAAAGCAAATTTGATTCTCTCTAGTGAAAAAGTTGATTCTTTTAAAAGCTTTGCTTGATGGAAGAGAAAGAGATTATATTTGTTTTTTTGTGTGGCAATTTTAGGTTTATAAATGGAAGATGGAAGATGGAAGATGGAAGAAGATGATTAGATTAATATATGATTAGTGGTGGAAGGTGGAAACATTTTCATTTTTATTTTCTATACCGTTAAGTTGTTGTTGCGATCTTGAGCAAGAAAAAACAGGAGATGGGGGGAAATAATTAGGTATAGATTAGTGGAAATTTTAAAATAATTGAGTTTAAAATAATTGAGAGCGTTACAAAACAAACCAATCAATGAGTATTAATGTAGAAAATTAAATGTAATAATTTAAAGATTAGGTCATATGGGTAAAGCTGTTTGCTAATACTCAAAGGGGAGGGGACAAAAGCTGAGCCCACGAGGTTATGGTTCTCTGAAATAATGGAGAGGGAGAAAGAGAGAATATTTAAGAAAATATTCATGTTTAAAAACAACAAATCATAAAATAAAATAATCAAGTGTTACTTATTTTAGTTTTATTCTATGTATTCTCCAATTCGTACATGTGGCAAAATATCGATACAGGTAACTTTTACATCATTTACGGGCCTGTACACATATTATTTTATGATTTTTATTTGGGTAAACCTAGATTTGGACATAAAATTGGGATCCAAAAAATCAAACCGAAACCCACCCAAAATAACCAGTTCGGATTGGGTTTGGATTAGGGGTGGGCACGGTGCCCAGATATATTGGAAAATTTTACTATTTGTGATTTGCTCCATTTTTACCAAATATCTAATTTTGTGATTTGTTTTGCTCCAGAAAAATACGGATATACGGATATACGGATATCCGGAAAACTTACGGATATTTTCGGATATTTACGGATATCCGCAGATATCCGCGGATATCTATTGTGCTCCATTCAATACAAATAAAAACTAAAAAAAAAGTTTTTAGTGCATTTTTTATTTAATATGAACTAACAAGAGGAAAAAAGTGAAATCATCTAGTTTTGTTTTCCTATATAAAGAATGATGGACAAAATAAACATACAAAAAATAATATATTCACTTAAAATCCAATACAAACATTTTTATTAATATTTTATTAATTAGTATAGAGTTTATATATTTTTATCATGCATATTTTCTTTTGACATTTTTTTATTAATTAAAGAGATACAGAAAATATAAATAAACATTATAAATTTATAATATATTATGTATATATATATAATCTACGGATCGGAGCGGATATCCGACCTTCTTAAAATTAGTATTTGTGATTTGCTTTGTTTTAGACGGATACTATATTTTAGTATTTGATTTGCTTCGAATCTTTACGGATATCCGAATTTTTTGGATCGAATCGAGACGAATACCGGATCGAAGCGAATCTAACGAATAATTTGCCCAGCCCTAGTTTGGATATGTCAATTTTATCTGATGGATCCTATAGCTGAGACCCGTGGGTATAGGTTCGTGTGAGAGCAGAATCTCACAACCTCAATCCTTGGCTTTGCAGTTTGTATGTTCTTGAAAATTACTTAGAATATTTTAAGAGACAAATTGTATATTGCTTATATTGCCAAGAATTCGGTTCTCCTTTACAATGAAGGTGATGTTCAAATTTATACAAGCTCAGAAAATATAACTGCATGATACTACACTTAATTATATAATTAAATCCATAATCTTTGTCTTTAATGTAAGGCTTGATTCTAGGAAGTGAAGTAATTGTGTTTGACCAGGTTTGAACTTTGGCCGAGCTCGCTTCCTTTCCTTCATGCTCGCTTCTTCCAGCATGCTCGCTGCTTCCAGCACGCTTATTTTAACTTGTGCCTTTCTTACTTCAGCTTGTAAACAGTCTCATGAGACCTCGTCGTGGGCCGAGCCTTCATTGTTGAGCATGTTTATTCGGGCTGGATTTAGGGTGCTAAATCCGGGCCCAACAGTAGCCCCCCAGCATCCTTAGTGATGTGTCACTGAGGATGCGGTCTTGCAATCTCGAGATTCAATTGATCTTTAAGTCCTGTTCGAATTTATTTAGAATTATCATTTTCGCCATTTAGAGGGCTGACACTTTTCAGTGGATCAAAGGCAGTCTTTCAGCCTAATATCCGGGCCGTTTAGAGACCCTGCTCCCAGGTCGTTTAGAGACCTATGGAGCCCACCAGGCGATTTTAAGATGCAATGTTGAAGCCGTTTAGAGGCTGACACCTTTCAATGGGTCAAAGGTAGTTTTTCAGCCAAGGACCCGGACCGTTTAGAGACCCTGCTCCCAGGTCGTTTAGAGACCTAGGGAGCTGACCAGGTGATTTTAAGACGCAAGGTCGAAGCCGTTTAGAGGCGGGCATGCAACCTAAACAGTTTAGACGTAGAGATTGTTGTCATTTAGAGACTAAAAAGGTTGTGACCTTGCAATTTAGACGCAAAACCGAGTCATGCTAGCTGATAGTATGCTCTAGCTCGTGAGACTGTTCATTTAAGTAATTAAGCTTTTAGCTTGGAAATGGAAGTTGAAGAACTTCATGCTGCTTTTAGCAGGCTCAATTTCTGCTCCCAGGTCGTTTAGAGACCCTGCTCCCAGGTCGTTTAGAGACCTAGGGAGCTGACCATGCGATTTTAAGACGCAATGTCGTAGCCGTTTAGAAGCAGGCATGCAACCTAAACAGTTTAGACGTAAAGGTTGTTGTCATTAAGAGACGAAAAATGTTGTGACCTTGCAATTTAGATGCAAAGTCGAGTCATGCTAGCTGGTAGCATGCTCTAGCTCGTAAGGATATTCATTTATGGAGTAAGCTTTTAGCTTGTAGATAGAAGCTGAGAAACTTCAGGCTGCTTTTAGCAGGCTTAAGAGAAGATTTTTTTATATTTATTTTAGTAGTTGCACCCTTGTGAGGTTGCCTACGTACACTGAGGAGGGATCAAGCCTTTCGTAGTTCCATTTTACAAATATCTTTCATTGTAATGGTAATATTTCTTCAAATTCATCGCATTCTATGAGTTCCTCCCAGGTATGTGTCACTGCCTCCTCGAGAATTATCCAGCGAGAGGCGCGGTGTAGTGCATCATCCAGTGACTCTGGCTCCCGGACTGTGAGCTCCTCGAAGAATTTTGAGGATTGTAACAATCCATTTTTGAAGGGCTTTCAGGGCTGTTGGGTTATGTAAATTGGCAATCTTGGCCTTAACGACCTTAAAGCTGTCAATATACTTCCGCAACGAGTTACCTGGCTTTTGAGTAAGTACCCATAAGCCAGCCTCCGAGGCCTCGATTTGGATAAACACCGAGTACTGCTTCAAAAACAATGCTTGAAGCTGGGTAAAATTATCAATCGAGTTTGGCTCCAAGGAGGTAAACCATTCCAGAGCTGAGTCTGTCAAGTTTTCAGCAAAGACACGGCAGCGCGCTGCCTCGAGGTCTCTCTCGAGAAGCCGCACCCTGGAGAAAGCGAAATTGAAACTCCTCATAAATGCCTTGGGGTCGGTTTCTTCATTATATCGGGGAAATCAGATATTTCCGATATCTCCGAGCTGGGGACTCGCAACCCGTGAGGTGAAAGGGGTCTGATTGACTTCATCAATCATTCGATCGATCTCCGGTGCGGAGCTCAGAGCAACGTGGATCTGGGACCTCAGCCGCTGGAACTCCGCACTCATGTCCTCATAGTACTTCTTGATTGACTCAAATTCAGGCATGTTGCATGAGCCTTAACCATTCCCGTAATTGTATTGAGGTTGAAGCAGGAATCCTTGTTCTCAGGTCGGGGAACATGTCGCCCCATCGTGCCTGCCTGAACCACTCTTTCTAGGCGATTTTGTTCTATGAGAACCGATTGTTAGATTCATCACTAAAACTTCTAAACTTATAAACTTCATCACTAAACTATCTAAACTTCTCGTTTCTAATTAATTTCACATTTGTAATCAAATCTAGGAAATAAAGTTTTATTAAAACAAATAGCGTTTTAACTATTGCTATTACCTAAGATCCGATCCGTAAAAACCAAAATCCAACCCAAAAAAAAATGTAAATGATAAATAAAACCCATAAATTAAAACTTCTAAACTTCTGATTTTTTTATAATTAGAGGTGATTTAAGTTCTTACTAAGGGCATTTCCAACAAGCCCCCAAATTCTCAAATTTTGAGGTTTTTGGCATTCTAACAAGCTCTCAAATCCTCAAATTTTGAGGTTTTGAATAGTGAAACTACTTTTGAAAGCATTCCAACAAGCCCTCAAAACCTCAAATTTGAGGTTTCACTATTCAAAACCTAAAAACTACTTTTTATTTTCTTTTTGGTCCCTATAATTATATTTTTCACAAATAATTGTATTTAACTTAATTTAGAATATAAAAAATAAAATAAAATAGGAGAAATATTACATAACATTAATTAAAAACAAAAGAAAAATACATTAAAAATACAACGTTCAAACAAATTAAAAAATAAAGAGGTTCATTTATCACTTCGGAATGCGTTGAATGATCACAATTGAGAGTATTACGGAAATAATGATTATTAAGTTGGTATTTTATATGTAGCTTTGTTAAATTTGTGTTTATGAATGTTTTATTATTATATATATAATTTATATTATCATGTAACTTTATTATGTAATATTGTGTATTGTATAATATATTAAATGTATGTTTCATATTTATTTATGAAATTTTATCAATATTAGTAACTTTTATTAATATAAAGGACTATATTGCAGATTAATAAAATTTTAAAGATTTTTTTGAGGATTCATTGTTGGAGTAAAGCACCCTCAAATCCTCATTTTGAGGATCTTCTCCCTTCAAAATGAAGAGAGCTATTGGAGATGCCCTAATCTTCAAAGTGAATATAGCATTCGAATAACTCATTCACCAAGTTTTCTAATGAATCTAAAACATAACAATAATATTGTTTTGTTGCTATTATTTTTTCCGTCGAACAATAGTATTCTTAGGACGACATCAATTTTAGAATCATAATTTCTCTCTTTATAAGAATGTTCGACGAAACCTCTTTGAAGTTTTGTTGGTAATTAGTACAGTTGGGTTGGTTATTTATGGGTCGAAATTAGATTCAAACGAAGTACATATCTCCTCATATTTCTCTTTTTAAGGTGAATAAGGTTTTTTGATCATCCCAATCTGCTGAAAAGGAAATCTTGGAATATATAGTTTAGAAGTGTCGTGAGTTATACAAATATTTTGCGAGAGCACTAAGACATTTTTTATAATAATTAATATTTTATTAAACTCGACCTAAAAATGGGCATTGGCCAGATTACAACTCCAATGATCGGACCAAAAACACGGTGAATTGAACAAGAAGGTAATCGAGACTAAATCTACCCTAGCAGCTAAATATACGGTAGGAAAAGGTAAATGACCGCACGACACCTTCCTCCGGTGGATAAAAGGAAGAAAACTTCACCTCAAAGCCGCCGGTTACAACAATTACTCGAACAGAGTATCTGCCTCTGGCAACCGCCGTCGTACCATACACGAATCATATATGCATCCCTTCTTCCGGAGGTGGCACTAAGCATCGCTGGAACCCCACAACCACCGAATAACCTTGTCCCAATTAGTTGACTCATAGATTATCGCTGGAATCCCTCGGATTTATTTTCCTTCGGTTGGATCCCTCGGACTTGATTTTCCCCCGAAAAATCCCTTGGCTTTGCGGACCCCTCGGATTTGATTTTCCCTCGGTTGTGGATCTTCAATTCCTCGAAAAATTTAAATTCCACACACAAACACGTGCTTAGATCGATCTTAGAGATAGACTGAATCAAACTATTTTTTTTTTTAAATAAGAAGATGAACGGTTTTTAAAAAAAATGAACGATTAAAAAAAAAGATGAACGATATATTTTTTTTTCTTTGATTTATGATCGAACTAAAACAACCTAACAATGATCTAGATGAGATAATTAAATTGACACAGAACTGAATTCGACACACAAAAAGATGATCTAGATCGATGAACACAAAAGAAGATGAACGGACAAAACATTTCAAATCGCAAGGAAATGAAACGAAATGAAAAAATGAGAAAGGGAGAGATGAAACGATATTACCGGGTCCTTGAGTTGCTCTGATACCACTTAATACACCCCCTAGTCCACGTGATCTCTCAAAGGAGCGGTAATGAATTGGATAATCCTTGAACGGAGGTTCAAGGCGGTGAAATCGTAGCTTTGGAAATGTGGAACCGGCTCGAAGGCGTGAGACTCCTCTCAATAATCCTTCCAACTCGCAGCCCGCTTGCGGACACTTCCTAGACGACGATCGTTTGAATGGTTACCCACAAAGAGAGATGGAAATCTCTTTGATAAAACCGAGAAATCGAAATCCTTAGAATCCACTAAAGAGAATCGAAAATGAGAAGAGAAATGTTATTGCTTAATTGTTTTTTTTTAGAAATACAAAGATCTCAAAGAGTTTAAATAGACAAGGGAGTTCAAGGGACAAAGCCCTTCTCGAAAATGAAAGAAGAATTCTCGAAAATGATACAAGAAATAAAAGAGAGTTTTGACTTTGACTTTGACTTGAGTTGCGAAATGGCCCTTGGTATTCTTGAGGGATTTTGTTGAGGGATTTGCTGAGGGATTTGGGCTTGGGGAAGAAGTGCCAAGGCCTCGTTAAAAACCTTGTCACGTAAAACCCAATGGGTAAAAACCGTGACTAAGGAAAAGAGCACACTTGGGCTTGAATCAAAACCAATGCGGTTTGAAACACTTCTTCCTTAGCACCCAAATATGTTGAACGGTCTTGTACTTGTTGAATAATTCCTCCTAATGCTTCCTTGAGTCGCTTTGCCTTAGCTCGGGTTATGGCTCCTTCGGGTATGGTCAAGGCATCGTTGTCCGGATTGCCCTTAACCTCAGTTCCTAGCTCGGCAACAAGCTCCATGTCCTTAGTGTCGTCTAGGATCATATCACCCACGAAAGTATTCATATCAAGAAATGCAGGAACGTCGAGTAAAGGGGTTATGCATGTTCTGTGATGAACCTTTCACTTCAGGACATCAGCTGAAACATAAAAGATCTCAGATTTTTGTCATCGAGTGTGATGACGATGATAAGTGTGATGACGGATGAGACTGGCCTGGTAGAGGACGAGCTGGCTGCCAATGTTGTTGAAAATACTGAGCCTAATCCTGTAATTTCTGTAAATGCTCTGAGTGGTTCTTGTACCTTCAACTGTATGAGAGTTGTGGGTCAATATGGGAAGAGGAAACTCCATATTTTGATCGATCCAGGTAGCACTCACAACTTCATTGACTTGTCTATTGCTAAGGAGATTGACTGTTTGTTGGAGGCAATTAAACCAATGTCAGTGACAGCCGCTCTTGGAGATAATTGTTTTTGACAAAATACAAGTGCAGAGAGTTTTCTTGGAAGGTCCAAGGTTATTCTTACACTTCAGAAGTGCGAACATTGCCTATGGATTGTTGTGAGCTAGTGCTGGGAGTTCAGTGGTTATCTACTCTTGGACCCATCTTATGGGACTTCTTGAACCTTCGTATGGAATTCTTTTTGAATGGTCAGAAGAACGTACTCAGAGGTGTTACGAAATTGGAATGTAAGTTGATCAAGGGTGGTACTTTTAATAAGCTTATGCTCCAACAACCTCAGATAGCCTTACTGCAGGTTCGAGAGCTAGGAGATGCTCCTACTTCACCCTCTCTCCAACTATAGCCACTTTTCTCTCATATTTCAGCTCCCAAGAGTGTACTCTCCATTGATCCAGCTCTGACTTCTCTCTTGGACATCTTTGCTTACTTATTCGAAGAACCTGTCGGCTTACCACCATTTCGGAAAGGTTTTAACCACAAAATACCGCTGGAGACAGGTGCAAATCCAGTCAACTTAAGACCTTACCGATACTCTTCCTTGCAGAATGATGCTATTAATAAGATGATTAAAGAGATGTTGAACCAGGGGATAATCCAGTGTAGCTCCAGCCCATACGCCTCACCTATTGTTCTAGTAAAGAAGAAGGATGGTGCTTGGCGGTTGTGTGTTGACTACAGAGGACTCAATAAGCAAACAATTAAAGATAAGTATCATATACCATTGCTTGAAGATCTGTTGGATGAACTGGGGGGTGCAAAATATTTCTCCAAATTTGATCTCAGGGCAGGATTTCACCAGTTGAGGATGGCCCCTAAAGATGTCTATAAAACAGCCTTCAAGTCTCATGCAGGGCACTTTGAGTACCTTGTCATGCCATTTGGCCTCTCTAATGCTCCTTGCACTTTTCAGAGCCTCATGAAACACGTCTTTCAGGATGTTGCGAGGAAGTTTCTCTTGGTGTTTTTCGATGACATATTGGTCTACAGTCCAAGCTGGGAATCCCACCTGCATCACCTTCAAAAGGTTTTCTCAATTCTGCGACACCAACAACTTTATCTAAAGGCTTCCAAATGCACATTTGGTGCTACTATCATCGAATACTTGGGTCATTTTATCTCAGCTGAGGGAGTGAGCACTGATCCAGCCAAAGTTGACGCAATCAGAAATTGGCCTATACCTACGTCTCAGAAACAGTTACAGAGCTTCTTGGGTATGGCCAACTACTACAGGCGTTTCATAAAAGGTTACAACATCTTATCTCGGCCTCTCACAACATTGTTGTGTAAGGATGGCTTTGTGTGGAGTTCTGATGCTGATGCTGCTTTCGACAACCTCAAATCTGCCCTCACTTCAACCCCAGTTCTAGCACTACCAGATTTTGGTAAAACATTTATTGTTGAAACTGATGCATCCAACACTGGGATTGGGGCTGTTCTCATGCATGATAGTCACCCCATTTGCTACATCAGCAGGGCTTTAGGACCACGCCACCAATCTCTATCTGTTTATGAGAAGGAATAAATGGCAGTGGTGCATGCTGTGTAAACCTGGAATGCGTATCTGGCACACCGGCTTTTCATCATCAGAACTGACCAGAAGAGCCTCAAGTACATGGTAGAGCAGAAAGCTACAACCCCTTTTCAACATATGTGGCTCTCTAAGCTAATGGGCTATGATTTTGAAATCCACTACAAACAAGGCAAGGAGAATGTAGTTGCAGATGCTCTTTCCCGTGTCACATGTGTTAAACTCTTACACATCACTCTTTCACAAGCTCACCAAGGGTTCTACGACTCTCTCAAATTGCTGTGGCAGCGTGATCCTCATCTATGTAAGATTATCTCAGACCTACAAGCTGATGCTAAATCTCATCCAGCTTATACATTTGTGAATGATGAATTGAGAAGGAATTGTAAATTGGTTGTTGGCAACGATGTTAAGGTCAAAACACATATATTCAAGTGGTTGCATGATTCAGCGGTTGGTGGACACTCAGGCAGAGATGCCACTTCACACAGAATTAAAACTTTGTTCTTTTGGCCCAAGATGAACCTTGAGATACATAATTACGTGAGAATTGTAGGGTCTGTCAGCAAAACAAGTATGAGAATGTGGGTAAACCAGGGCTTCTTCACCCTCTACCTGTCCCAAGTGGAGTCTGGGAGTCTGTAAGTTTAGATTTTATTGAAGGTCTTCCCCCATCTTCCGGGAAGCATTGCATCTTGGTGGTGATAGACAGATTCAGTAAAAATGCTCACTTCTTGGCTTTGTCTCATCTCTACACCGCCATAGAAGTAGCAAAAGCCTATCTAGATAATGTGTTCAAGCTTCATGGTCTTCCTAAACACATCATCAGCGATAGAGATCCAACGTTTCTCAGTGAAGTTTGGAGAGAACTATTTCGGGTACACGGTGTAGATTTGCGGTATTCAACAGCCTATCACCCCCAAACCGACGGGCAGACTGAGGTAACTAATAAAACTTTGGAGACTTATTTGCGTTGCATGACCGCTGAGACGCCTCGTTCTTGGAGTAAGTGGCTTCCATTGGCTGAATGGTGGTATAACACAACCTACCATACTGCCATTCACAACACCCCTTTTGAGATTGTTTATGGTCAGCCCCCACCTCTCCACTTGCCGTACTTACCTGGTGAGTCTTCTTCTACTGTGCTGGACAGAAGTTTGCAGAGAAGGGAAGAGGTCATTTTTATGCTAAAATTACATCTCTTGAGGGCACGAAATCGAATGAAACAGGTTGCTGACTCTCATCGGTCGCCAAGGGAGTTTGCAGTTGGGAATTACGTGTATTTGAAGCTTTAACCTTACCGCCAACATTCTCTCAAAACCCGCAAAATCCCTCACAAGCTTTCCCCCAAGGTTTTATGGCCTTTTTCGAGTCACAGATAGAGTTGGTTCCTTGGCCTACAGGCTGGCATTAACATCAGAAGCTGCGATTCATAATGTGTTTCATGTGTCAATTGAAGTTGTGCCCAAACCCTCCTACATCTGCTCCTATTTTACCTCAATATTGGCTCGATCTTGGTGTTTCAAAAGAACCATAGTTAGTGTTGGACAAGAATATGGTCAAACGGAGGAATACGGCAGTAACTAAGATCCTGGTTCAATGCAAAGGAGACACACCTGAAAACGCCACTTGGGAGTTCTACAAGGATTTCATCGCCAAGTATCCTCATTTCCATCCTTGAGGACAAGGATGATCTCAAGCATGGGGTATTGTGACAGCATATCTCCTTATCACTGTTATCTCAATGGTTCACTTTCTTAATTTCGGTTTACAACATGATAAGCTCAAATTAATACCCTAAAATTACTAAAGCTTTGTCGATTGTAATACTTAGGGATCGAATCC
Organism: Eutrema japonicum; assembly: GCA_030161315.1. NCBI lineage: Eukaryota > Viridiplantae > Streptophyta > Magnoliopsida > Brassicales > Brassicaceae > Eutrema > Eutrema japonicum. Next base: position 47,081,624 of record BSQW01000011.1, read on the forward strand.
ACATAGACTCAAGGAAACACACAATAGATTATATAGATGAAAATCAAGCTAATTGATCAATGGAATTGAAAGCAAATACGTAAATTAAACTATTGTAAATTCGATGGGAGAAAGATAGGTTCATGTTATTTCTCAGAAAATCAGTGAATGCAGATAAACTAACTAATCATGGTTCAGGTTATGCACGGTTCTTGAACTCAAATCACTGAAATATAATTAACCAACTCTCGTTGCGAGAATTATCTAAGTCTAAATCCTAGAATTCTAAATCTCTTTGCGAATCCTAAAGTCTAAACCAGCTTTTAGTTCAAGTTTGATTTGTTCACAAAATAATTAAACCAAATCTCTTTGCGAATAGTTATTTTGCTCACTCTAAGTTCTATCATGTTTCTCAAATGCACTCTCGTGCCTAATCGATTAACCTAAGATCTAAGTTCTAGGTGATCAATCCAAAATTAGCTTTGAAAACAACCTAAGGTGAATAACTAATTCAGATTATGAACCCTAATCAACAATTCAACCTAGCATTTAAAGAAATCCCTTATGAGAACCCTAAACCTAACAAGAGGTCTACTCAGACATGGAAATTGAAGCAATAAACATGTTTGAATAAATCACTGAATAATTAATAAGAAAGAGAGTAAAACAGGGGTTCGAAATCTTCTCTCGGACGAACAGAGTTTCAGACTTGTCTCCCTCAAAAGCTCTCTCACCAAAAACCAAAGTAGAATTCAAGTGTAGAATAACACTTAGCCACATAAGTGGCTGAAAACCAAATAAATAACCTAAGACACGTTTGGGGGCTTCTTGTAAATAATAAAGTCTTATGGGGCAATTTGCAGTTCCTTAAATCTTCAAATAAGTCGCGATTCTTCTGTTTCTTCGACGGGTATCGATCGATACCATAAGTGTATCGATCGATACTCAGGCATCAAATCGGTGTCTCAGCTACAGGATCTCTGCTTGACTCCAAAAAGCTCCAGAATGCTTCAATATCTTCAATAATGCTCCATACGTACCTAAAACCTGAAAAAGACTCTAAAAGACTACAAAATACTAGAAAGACTCTGTAAAAAGAACTTATATCATGGCTTAAAACGGGTAAGAACCATGATATATCAACTCCCCTAGACTTAGCCTTTGCTTGCCCTCAAGCAAACAGAAAGCTAAACAAGAGAAAGAGGTTTGAAAACACGGAGACTCACCTGTTCTTGAAACATTGTAATGACCTTTTTCCTTAGTGCTCCATATATCACCTAACCAGTTCCAAGTCTAACCACCATGTACTTCTCCGTAGACATTCGCAGCTTCCTAGACTACACACATTATTTAACAGCATTACCCAATAAAGCCCTCATCGCCAGTTTTATTGCTGCGATTAATACCAAGAACCTTCTAGATTATTTCCCATACAATATCATGACAAGGAACCATCCAATTTCACACTTTCTGGTATTATTTTCTCTCCCCCAAACTTATTTCTTATTATGTTATCTCGCATATTCTTATTAAGGTTCGAGACGCGATTATTGATGGTGTTTGCCACCGAATCCCCGGTTCTTTCCTTAAAAGTAATCAAAGGTGTAGACGAATAATGGTATCACAAGAAATTTTCCTAACCCCGCTTCCACCTTTGTGTGATCATTCCTTCTAAAATAGAATAATGGGATCGCTGGAAATTTTTCTAACCCTCTACTCAGAAGAAAATCATTTCATCTTTTAATGCATATTATTTATTAACTTGTAACAGGGGAGAGAAATACCATTACTTTAAACACATGGGTTCCTTTGTCAGATATGAATGAGGAATCAAGCTCTATGGACATCAGTCACATTGATGAAGTGCAAAAATTTTGGCTCAAGCTTTAAAGAACTTTGCTGGAAACATGGGTGTCTTCTAGTTAACTGGTCAGCCTTTGGATTTTTCATTAGTTCGATCTAGAACTGATTCTGTAACAATGGTCACTTAGAAGTAAAGTCAGAACAATAGATTCAAGAAAAAGATCACAGTCCCCAACCAATTTTGACTCAATAAAACAAAGTTTGACTCAAAAACGACTGACTCTAAGAAAAACAAACACAATGTCAGCAATTACCTCCCCCATACTTGAATAACACTGTCCCCAGTGTTATCTAGCCTAAGGTTGGTGAAAGCAACAAAAAAATAGAGTAGGATTGTGAGGGAAAAGAAGGAGTTACCGATATGGGACAGGTTTATCGACCGACACACGGCCTGGTATCGATCGATACTAGGCGTAAGTCGATACATTTCCTCAAGTCAGCGACAAATGACACAATGTTGCTCTCAATTTTAGACCAAATATCCAAAATTGGTACATTTAGCACTGTTAGATCACTCAAACACAGGTTAGAAGCAACAAGATATCATAATGCATAATCCAACAAAGTTCAAAATCAAAAGAAAATGCAGACATAAAGACTCAAAAGTTCAAAAGAAAATAAAAATAAAAATAAAAACAAAAATGAACCAGATAGAACAGAGGGCTAATCCTCATCAGAATCATCATCTCCAGCGGTATAAGACGGTCCTTCTCCTGAAGGTGAGCGTGGGCGAGACGGGACCATGTAACTGCATCGAGGGATGGCACTCCAAATGGTCTGCAGGCTATCGACGACGTACTTCTGAAACGGATCCATCTCCATCGCAGGTGGTGGAGGAAGAACAAGTGTAAGAGCAGGTGTACGTGCATGTCGCGAGCGTCGTGGTCGACTTCCAGCAGGGTCAGGTACTGGCTCATCCTCAGCGGCAGCAGGTGCTCTAGTAACTGGTGCACGACGTCGAGTGACAGGTGCAGCTATCAACAGATCCTCAGTAGGCTCAAAACGCAGCAGGTGCGGAGTGTCACCAATGTCTGTCAGCGTCTGTCAGCTCTCTGTTGGGTAGCTGAACCAGAAAATCCCCAGCGGTGGTAGAGAAGTACCAACGCCGCGAAGGCTTCAGCCACCGCAGGTTCTGCAAATGCTGCTCGTCCATGAGAACGCGTGCAGTGGAAATGGAGCAGCTCGCAGTACTGATCCCAATGTGCTGGAAGATAGATGTGAGGAGACTCCCAACAGATTCGGTCTTCCTAGCGGTGCCCCTCGTACTCTTACCTACAAAAGGCTTGTCTTCAAGGAGACCAAGTGATGCGCAAAGACGGCGCCCATGTTGACCTCTGTCAGCTCAGGCCACTCATAGTCCTCGCCTGGAATGATGTCTCGGATAGCGAGGGCAATCACTAGAAGCTCAGACACTCTCATCTTGTTCGGCTCCATCTTGCACAGAAAGGTGTTGCTCAGAATCTTGACCATGCAACGCAGGACTGGGTGGCGCACATCCATCTGAGTGGATGTCCTAGAGTGATAAGCACCAGTCCCAAAGTGCGCCCAGAAGCTCTGCACGTCAGGGTGTAAAACAGGAAGAGCGACTCTCCTAAAGGCTCTCTGAAAGGCATAGAGGTCACAAAGGTCAGGGAGTGGCAACCTGTACCTCACTCCGCGTATCATGAAGGTCAAGGTACCCTCCTGCGCATCCCTGAGAATTTCGTCCTGGTAGTAAACGCGGACTGTCGCCATGAACTGACGAACCAAGTCAGGGAATAGGTTGTACTGCTGTGTGGCAATTGTGCCCAAACCAATCCTTCCAAGCAAGCATTAGAGCTCACCGTCTAGGACCAAACGACGCATAGTGACTCCATCAATGAATCGAGTGGGTTGCACATCAATGCTTAGCCACCCGTTTTAGTGCAACGTGTCATAATCATCCCAACGTCAGATATGGGCCTATAGAGGCAATTTGTACTCTCAGGGATCTCCTTATCAGTTCCCTCCCAAACTCTGTTGCAAGGACTCCTGGCCTTCTCGTTCCTCTTAGGCCAGGGAGCTCGACATGTGGCAGCAGGAGCCACAGGGTCAACAGGAACAGCGTGTGGTTACGATGGCTGTGCCACTGGTGGTGGTGGGATTTCGCGCAAGGAAGCATGCGGAACCTCAATGTTTTTCGATGCTCCATCAATCCGCACTCTGTAGGTGTCGTGGCCTAGGAAACCGTTCACCCTACCTCTCCGCCAATGTAAACCATCCCAGATCTTGGCACGTTGGCCCAAACAGAAATCCTTGGGTGGTGGGTTTGAGCTTGATGCATCATCCGTTCGTGTTCTCTTTCAAGTAGACATCTACGCATGGGGTATCGATCGATACCATGGCGATTGGGTCGATGTAAGGTCTTTTTCTCCTCGTGTAACATGATTCACTAAAGATACAAGACACAAAAACGAAAAGTAAAAAGAAAAAGACTTATATACAGACTCACCAGTGGGTTGTCTCCCACCAAGCGCTTGTTTTACGTCATGATCTTGACTTTATGGACGATCATTCAGGATAAGAGTGAGAATTTGCTCCAAAACAAGCTCCACAACTTGACATTTTCAGCTTCAGAGTTCTGCTCAACATGTTTTCCACAACCTCATGTCCTTTCTCTTTCAGCTCAGGAGCCATGAACGGTCTTCCAAGAATCAAAGGCGTACTATATCTTGCACTCATCTCCATAACCTGAAAATCAGCAGGAACCGGACAATATCCTACTTTAACTAGCAAATCAGGGATTGTACCGTATGGAAATGAGGTAGAAGAGTTCACGAATGCGAGAGTCATCTGAGTAGATCTAATATCACCAATTTTCAACCTCTCTGCAAGTGCTTTTGACATGACATTGACGCTCGACCCTGAATCAACGAGAGATTCCTTGAATTCAACTCCGGAGATAGAGCATGGAACTGAAAATTTTCCTGGGTCTTCCCTCTTAGTCAACTGCTTCATCGGTAAGTCGCATCTCCACCTAAAAAATATGGGAAGAGCTTGCAGAAGAGGTAATCATAGGACACTCCATTGCTCTTGATGCTAGTGACCAAATCCTCGAACCTCTCAATATGATCCATGGGGTGTTCATTGGAAAGACCATGAAAAGGGTGCTGCCCCACAAGAGTGTAGTATGCAGGTTTCAGCTCAAAGTCATTCCTCTGAAAAGCAGGAGGGCGAATCGCTGATCGATTGGCATAAAAATGATCAGGCATGTTGTACTCAGCAATTGTTCTACCACGATTAGCCACAACATTCCCTGCATTCGCATTCCCAGCGATATTCCAAGCGATAATCTCCTCGACAACAGGAGCAGGTAGGATGATGTTCCCCTCTCCATCCAATCGTTGCCCTCTCTCATTGCACAATTGACCCTCTTGGTCTCTGTAAGCACCAGCTCCATCTTGAACCAAAACCACTGGATTGTTGTTCATCTCTGCTGGCTTCTTTGCTCTTCTGTTTGTGCGTTCCAAAAGTGCTAGCTACTCTTTTGACAGATCAACTAGCTGAGTGCTCTTGTTCCTTCTGGTTTCGCGAATAGGCATACACCTGAAAGCAAAAGTCAAGAACGTAAGTAACACGAATAATCACGACACCTATCGACCGATACCACTAGAGTATCGATCGATACTGTGGCGAACTTAGTCGAAATTCTCAAACTAAAATCTAATGGCGAATTGAGTCCACGGCAACGACGCCAAATTTGATAAGCTCAAATTAATACCCTAAAAGTACTAAAGCTTTGTCGATTGTAATACTTAGGGATCGAATCCACAGAGACTCAAGGAAACACACAATAGATTATATAGATGAAAATCAAGCTAAGTGATCAAGGGAATTGAAAGCAAATATGTAAATTAAACTGTTATAAATTCGATGGGAGAAAGATAGGTTCAGGGTATTTCTTAGGAAATCAGTGAATGCAGATAAACTAACTAATCAGGGTTCAGGTTATGCACGGTTCTTGAACTCAAATCACTGAAATATAATTAACCAACCCTCGTTGCGAGAATTATCTAAGTCTAAATCCTAGAATTCCAAAATCCTAAAGTCAAAACCAGCTTTTAGTTCAAGTTTGATTTGTTCACAAAACAACTAAACCAAATCTCTTTGCGAATAGTTATTTTACTCACTCTAAGTTCTATCAGGTTTCTCAATTGCACTCTCGTGCCTAATCGATTAACCTAAGATCTAAGTTCTAGGTGATCAATCCAGAATTAGCTTTGAAAACAACCTAAGGTGAAGAACTAATTCAGATTATGAACCCTAATCAACAATTCAACCTATCATTCAAAAAATCACTTATGAGAACCCTAAACCTAACAAGAGATCTACTCAGACATGGAAATTGAAACAATAAACATGTTTGAATAAATCACTGAATAAATAATAAGAAAGAGAGTAAAACAAGGGTTCGAAATCTTCTCTCGAACGAACAGAGTTTCAGACTTGTCTCCCTCAAAAGCTCTCTCACCAAAAACCAAAGTATAATTCAAGTGTAGAATAAAACTTAGCCACAGAAGTGGCTGAAAAACCTAATAAATAACCTAAGACACGTTTTGGGGCTTCTTGTAAATAATAAAGTCTTTTGGGGCAATTTGCAGTTCCTTAAATCTTCAAATAAGTCGCGATTCTTCTGTTTCTTCGACGGGTATCGATCGATACCATAAGTGTATCGATCGATACTCAGGCATCAAATCGTTGTCTCAGCTACATGATCTCTGCTTGACTCCAGAAAGCTCCAGAATGCTTCAATATCTCTAATAATGCTCCAAACGTACCTAAAACCTGAAAAGACTCTAAAAGACTACAGAATACTAGAAAGACTCTGTAAAAATGACTTATATCATGGCTTAAAACGGGTAAAAACCATGATATATCACAACAATCTCTTAATAATTTCCGGTTTACATCCTGGTTAAGTGGTCACCTGTTTAAACCTTGCACGATTATCCTTTATGTACGACTTTGGCATTTTTCTCACATAGTAATAAAAAGCGTACTATCTTATCTTCTCCCCTTTTCTCTCTGACGCCATTGTTAACCTTTCCCATTGAATCTTGTACTTCAAGGTGACGATTCTTTTGCAAAGTCACTTTCTAGTCTTTGATTCTTCCTTGCTTTAGACTCTCGGTGGGTTTATAGCTGGGTTTCTCATCTCATCTATTTTACTATCTCACAAACCCTAGAACATTCAATCTGGTCAGAAGATAACCCACCACCGACAGAGTGAAAACCGACGAGAAGAACCGCCATCTTCACGCGGATCCATACTACCGACCACCAGATATCCTCCTGACACGCAGCGAACCCACCTAACCGGCGAAAAGAGAAGCACCTCTCGGATCTTGAATTAGTCATCGTAAGATCTACGACTCGCCACTTTGCCGCCCTCGAGCAGAGATTGACTCGTCGAGGCCCCAATCGAAAACTGCTCCGAGCACACCAAGCTTCCGCAACGCCTCTCCCACCAGTTATCTACGCCCATAGCTGCCAGAGAATAGATCTGGATCTAATCCGAAAAACCGTCGAAGCCACCAAGCTTTCGTTAAGATCTGAACGGAAAGAGCATGGGGAGCCCTCTCACAACACCGGCGAAAAGCACCGGACGTCGAAAAAGGCTTCAGGTCGAAGATTTATTCTGTGCGACTGTTCTGGTTTTTTAGAGAGAAAAGTCGTGCACGGGTAAAACTTACGCGTATCGACTTCGTTTTTCTTCTACACACTAAGACTTCGATCGATAACCTGGGTTGTATGGACAAACAAAAAACACTAAGACTTCGATCGATAACATGGGTTGTATGGACAAAAAAACACTTATATAAGATTTAAGGTTCTAAATCCTTTATCAAAAACAAATTATGAGATAATTTTTGGTTCAAGTCGTCGAAGGTATGGATTAATGTTATCTGTATTACCTTCAACTTTTGATCATAAATGAACGTAGAACTTATGAGAGAAGTTTAAATTAAAGTCCAAGGTATATATTAATGTAACTGTATAACCTAATAACTGATGGGTGATGGAACGTAGTCAAAGATTCTTGATTTCATAGTCTAGAACTTAATTCATAACCACATGTGTTGTGTCTACGTAGAACTAGCAAAGATATATATATTGGAGACTTGGAGTATAGTTTTTTTGACGATGACAATTTGATCATAAACATTAAAAAAAATTATAAAATTTTGGTGACCATCCTAATTCCTAACTAACAAAACTTTTAACCAAGCATGTAACTTTACATCCTTAGCCTTTATACTGTTGATTATATTAGTGTCTGTGTGTCTCAAATTAATCTAGACTTAGCCAAAATAAAAACTATAAATAAACTCCAATATTACTCTAAACTAAATAGTATTAAAATACTCAAATTTTAATATCCCATATATATGAATACAAGATAGGCTATCTAAATAGTATTAAAATACTCGAATTTTAATATCCCAGATATAACTTGTAATCCACATATAGATAGATGTTGAATAGAAAAAGACCAATATGGTTATTTGGTATACACGAAAGGATTGCGAGATTAGAATTTGTTTTGGCGTTTTTGAACTTCTAAGCTAAATGAAACAAGCAAAAAGGGAACTAACAAGGTTATTAGGCAATATGATAAATACTAGGATCAACCAAAGGTAAGCATATGAACAATGTATCAAGGACGTAATTAACTAAAGCATAATCATGGACATTAAATCACTAATTTGATACTAAACCCTCTTAAGACTAGGGATAACAAAAAAAAACATTTCACACGATGAATTGCAAGAAACTTTTTGAAACTTTGGCAAACGCCATAATAGATGAAACTGAGGACTGTGAGATGATCAAAGTCTATGAGTTACTTTGAAATATTTTGTTGACCCAAGTGAGCATGCACGTTATGACACATAAAAAAATACCCACAAGGCGAACTATGTATTAAACTAACCTAAAAATCGCAATTACCAGCATGCACGATAACATGGGATCTCAAACTATTTTAGATTAAACACTGATTTAGAAAGGTGAGAATGAATCAGTCGGAGTTTTGCCGTGATTTATTAATGCATTGCCAAAACAAAAAAAACCCTATATATACTCTATTAATCAAAACTATCTATCACAATCACAATGGCAAAAATTACATTGTGAACCCCCTCCTTAATCCTTATCCTTCTCTGTTTTTTTAATTATTAATTTTGTTATAATATTAATGATTGCCTAACGAGCGAGCCATCCCATGAGTTATGTTGGTAAACTAACGTAGGTGGACGAATACGATGCCGGTTCGTTCAACTTACAAACGGTGTCGGTTTGGTCAAAATTTCACTTTTGAGATAAATTATTGACATTAATCATGAACCTTAATCAACTTGGAGTCTACTAATCCCAACCAAGAACAAAAAAAATAGAAGACTCCGACTTATTTGGACGGATTTCTAACTTTTAAGGCGAATTTAAAAATCTCCGACAACTTTTAATTTTCGGAAAGATTCGGTAAGGTAGAAAGAAGAGACTTATAACAATTTTATTTGGTCTTTGTGTATTTGGGATGTAGTTTGTTCAATATCGGGTTTTAGTGTTTTCTCTTTTGACTCTCTATTTTTGAAATTTGTTTCCGGAGGACGAAGTCTAATTGCCGATTTTGTATATTTCAACCGTATTTCATAAATTTTATTTCGTATTTTAAATAAATTTAGTGAAAATAAAAAATTAAGTTGGATTACTTTTTTTATATTTTTTTATATATGTATACACATTCCATGCACACGTTGTTGGAGGTGGGCCTAGCACCCCCAATTAGTTAGGCCCATCTTAGGAAAGGCCGTTCTTCGGTACGGTCACCGGACTTAATGTCACCGACCTGCAAGACCACTCTTCAGCTCGGTAGCCGACCTGAAAGCGACGCACCCCGGGCCCGCGCTGATGCCCCGCCAGAACAGGGAGTGTCAGAAGAATAGGCGCGTGGGAGTTGGTAAGGCAGTACCCTACCCGCGTAGGGATGTGCCTTCGACCCGACGTCCCACCAACCCTACAGAGCTGACAAGGGCAGGAAGGAGCAGGTGGAGCAGAGTTGGTAAAACAGTGCACTGCTCTGCAACACGCCACGCCGAGCTCATCATGACCTCTCTCCTCGAAAGCCGGGACACGCCTCCTAGGCCACCTTACCCGCGAAAGAGGCCGCAGACGACACGTGGCCCGAGATCCCGGGGAGCAGGAAGCCGACCCCGACTATATATACCCCTCATATGTCATTAATGAGGGGGACACTGATTTTTACTCTCTCACCTACCACAAGTTACCCGACCTCTCTCTCTTTGTAACAAGACAACACTTTAGAACGCCGAACTGGACGTCCTTCGGAACCAGTTCGTAATTCTAAAGCGTTTACTTCTCTCTCATCAATAAAACGAAACACGGCCCCCGGCCTACTCATATTTCTCCCGACCTGTCTTAAATGTGGTTAAATTGCTCTATTAACGAAAATCTCACCTCCCATCTCCTAACCATTCTTTAAACACACTTAGTGATCCACGGGATCAACAATTGGCGCTAGAAGGAGGGGTGTTTAGAGATTCTTCTATACGCAAGGAGCAGTTCAACCACCGCCGCAACCGCAGCAACGATGGCTATTCCGCCCCCAAGAGTATTATCAGGCCTAGAGACCCCGGCCCAAGCAACGGCCCAGGCCCAGACAACGGCCCCGCCACCAACTCAAGCAGCGACGACGACAGCCCGGCCATCAGCCCAGGCAGCCACCGACCGGACGACTCCCCAGGAGTCCTTCAGGGCTCCGCCACCGGCCCCAGCGCCCACTCCTTCCGGCGGCCCCGCCGCGCACAACGCGCCTCACCCCCCGGAGGACCAGCCCACGCTGTCCGCCGTAATGCAGGCCCTACTCACCAGAATAGACGAGCTGACGCGTGCGACCGACCAACGGTTCGCCACGCTAGCAGCCTCCCGGGACCGGTCGGACAACACCGGATCCCCCGACGTCCATTTCAGAGAGCCGGCCTCTCGGGAAGAAACCCCTCGTATCCGAAGGGGCCAGCCCGGCGACTCGCCGTCAGGCTCCGAAGGCCCGGGCGGACGTTTCGCCCCAGCCGTAGGGAGCTCCCCGGGCGACGAAGCCCATCATCTCCGATCCAGCTCCGAACGCGCCAGGGACGCCGAGTTCGAAGCTATGAAGGAGACACTCCGCGTGATGTCCTCTAAGATCCATCAGGCCACCAGTGCGGCCCCGGAAATAGATCGCGTCCTCTGAGAGACGCAAAACACGCCGTTCACACGCCGGATCTCCTCCGTCCCGCTCCAGCACCTCGGGAAGCTCAAACTCCAGCCCTACGCGGGAACCACCGACCCGGCCCAGTATCTCACGGCGTTCACCATCGCCATGGGCCGCGCCCACTTCTCACCAGATGAGCGGGAAGCCACCCACTGCCAACTCTTCGTAGAGAACCTTACCGGCCCGGCTCTCACGTGGTTCTCTCGGCTGAAGACGCACTCCATAGACAGCTTCAGAGACCTGTCAACCACCTTTCTCGAGCACTACTCCATCTATATCCGGCAGTCCGCATCCAGCGCGGACCTCTGGGCGATGAACCAGGGAGCAAAGGAGTCGCTCAGGTCCTTCATAGAACGCTTCAAGGCCACGGCCTCCCAAAGCAATGTGACGGATGAGTCCGCGCTGCCTGCTCTAAGAAAGGGGCTACGGGCCGATTGGGCCTTCAAGGACGACATGAAGCTCAACAGGCCGCGCTCGCTGGAGGACGCCTTGCACCGCGCTGGACTCTTCGTTGAGCTCGAGGAGGAGAAGGCGGCTGAATCGAGAAACAGCGCCTCTCACAAGGCCCCGGCCGCGAAGGAGCGGCCCCAGGAGAGATACCAGGAGCCTCGTCAACACTATGATGACGAGTACCAGCGCAGCAAGGGAAAGCAGGCCGCTGCGTTCCTTGTTAACGGACCGACCTCAGGACCCCGTATGCGCGATCCCGTACCTCCTCCCGGCCCCGCGCCGGGGTTGCCTTGGAACAAGTACGTACGGGACCCCCACCAGCAGGACCGGCGTCCCGACGGCCCGAGCGATAGGGAGTCCCGACCAGACGAGCAGTACGACAGGTCGGCCTACTGCGACTTCCACCGGCGAAAGGGGCACCCGACCTCTTACTGCCGCGCCCTCCAAGAGGTCCTGCTGAACCAGTTTCAACGGGGCGAAATCGACGTACCGGAGCGGCTGCGCCCACATCCCCGGGATGGCGATCGAGTGCAACCCCGTGACAACCGAGGTCGCGAGGATAACCGGGCTAGGCCTTATCACCAAGCCCAAAACGACGACCGGCGGCGACGATCTCCCTCGCGAGACCGGGAAACGGGCAGATCGCCTCCCCCGGCCCGGACTCTGATAGGGATGATCATGGGAGGCCTCCTCTCGTGCAACGACTCAGTGCGGTCCATCAAGCGCCATGAGAGGAAGACCGACGTCTCCCTGAAGTGGCACTCCGGGCCGGAGATCGACGCTCAGGACACGAGCAAAAGGGGGATATGTTTCACCGAGGCCGATGCGGCCGGGGTCCACCAGCCCCACAACGATCCCCTCGTCGTGCAAGTCCGCGTAGCCGACTGCGACGTTAACCGAGTCCTCGTCGATACGGGCAGCTCGGTCGACCTCATCTTCAAGGACACCCTTGCCAGGATGAATCTAAACGGGGTCGAGATCAAGCCGCACTCCATCCCGCTAACCGGTTTCGCCGGGGATACCGTCAACGGAATCGGCACCATCGAATTGCCGGTCTACGTAGGTCGGGTGACGAAAATCGTCAAGTTCGCGGTCTTCGATACCACCCCGATCTACAATATCATCCTTGGAACTCCTTGGCTGCACTCGATGAAGGCAGTCACGTCGACGTACCACCAGTGCCTCAAGTTCCCCAACCAGGCCGGGACGTACACTCTCAGAAGCAACCAGAGGGTTTCTCGCGCCTGCTTCGCCATTGAGCACAAGCTGCGCCGCGCCGCGCCGGCCTGCCTAGCCGTCAGCACGTATCAGCCCGGCGAGACAGTTGCTCGGGACCTCCCGGGGGAAGACCTCGTCACCCAGGTCAACATCGATCCGAGCAACCCCGCCCGTTGCGTCGGCATCGGAACCGACCTCGACGAGACCATCGAGAAGGAGCTGGTCAATTTTCTGGGAGAGAACGTCTCCACCTTCGCCTGGTCAACCGCCGACATGCCCGGCATAGACCCCGCGACGTGTAGCCACGAGCTCAACGTGGATCCGACCTGCCGACCAGTCAAGCAAAAGCGCCGAAAATTGGGCCCGGAGCGCGCCCAGGCAGTCAACGACGAGGTCGAAAGGCTCACCGCGGCCGGCTCGATCACCGAGGTCAGATACCCGGACTGGTTGGCCAACCCGGTGGTGGTCAAGAAGAAGAGCGGGAAATGGAGGGTCTGTGTGGATTTTACCGACCTCAATAAGGCGTGCCCAAAGGACAGCTTTCCCCTCCCTCGGATCGACCAAGTCGTCGAAGCCACCGCGGGGAACGAGCTGCTCTCCTTCATGGACGCCTTCTCGGGGTATAACCAAATCCCCATGCACCCCGACGACCAGGAGAAGACCGCGTTCATCACAGACCGAGGCATCTACTGCTACAAGGTAATGCCTTTCGGACTCAAGAACGCCGGGGCCACCTACCAGCGGCTCGTCAACCGGATGTTCGCCGACCAAATAGGCCGCACTATGGAGGTGTACATAGACGACATGCTGGTGAAATCTCTAGTCGCCGCCGACCACGTCGCCCATCTCCGCTCTTGCTTCCGGACGCTGAACGAATACAACATGAAGCTGAACCCGGCCAAGTGTTCTTTCGGCGTCACCTCGGGCGAATTCCTCGGCTATATCATCACCCAGCGCGGGATCGAAGCCAACCCAAAGCAGATCCGGGCGATCACCGAGCTCAAATCCCCTGAGAGCACGCGCCAAGTACAGCGGCTTACCGGGAGAATCGCCGCACTGAACCGCTTCATCTCCCGCTCTACCGACAAGTGCCTCCCGTTCTACCAGCTGCTCCGGGCTAACAAACGGTTCGAGTGGGACGAGAAGTGCGAGGAAGCCCTCCAGCAGCTGAAGGAATACATATCTACTCCTTCCGTCCTGTCCAAACCAGAGGAAGGGGAAACCCTCTGCCTCTACATCGCCATCTCTACGTCGGCAGTCAGCGGGGTACTAGTGCGGGAAGACCGCGGCGACCAGAGACCTATATCCTACATCAGCAAGTCCTTAGACGACGCGGAGAGCAGGTACCCGACTCTGGAGAAGCTCGCCTTGGCAGTGGTCGTCGCAGCTAGGAAGCTCCGGCCTTACTTCCAATCCTATACGATAGCCGTCCTAAGTACGTACCCCCTCAGGACCATCCTCCACAGCCCGAGCCGGTCCGGCCGGATAATGAAGTGGGCTGTCGAGCTGAGCGAGTACGACATCGAGTACCGGGGTCGGACCGCGATCAAATATCAAGCGCTGGCCGACTTCCTAGTTGAGTTGGCACCCGAGCTGGCAGTCAGCGAGGTGTCCGAAGTGTGGACTCTGCACGTCGACGGATCGGCCTCCAAGCACGGGTCCGGCGTCGGCATACGCCTCGAATCCCCGACCAAGGAGATCCTCGAGCAGTCCTTCCGCCTAGCCTTCCCGGCATCGAACAACGAGGCCGAGTACGAAGCTTTGATTGCCGGCCTGCGCCTGGCCAAAGAGGTCGGCGCAAAGAAAATCCGAGCTTACTGCGACTCCCAGCTCGTTGCCAATCAATTCAGCGGGGAGTACGAGGCCAAGAATGATCGCATGGACGCCTACCTCAAGGTGACTCAAGGCATGGCCGCAGACTTCTCCGAGTTCACCCTGACAAAGATCCCCCGAGGCGATAACACTTCCGCAGACGCCCTCGCAGCACTAGCCTCCACCTCGGCTCCAGAGCAACGACGGGTAATCCCGGTGGAAAGTATCGACCTCCCCAGCATCGAGCTGCCAAAGGGAGCCTATCTGATCGGTCCCCAGGTCGCGGACCCTGACGAAGACGCCCAACCTCCCGAGAACCTACCACCGCCCCCGGCCGAGCCCGAACTGCCGGACTGGCGAATCTACCTGCTGCTATATATCGCAGACGGCGTCCTTCCCGCAGATCGGTGGACCGCCCGACGGCTAAGAAAGAAGTGTGCCCGATACACGATGCTGGACGGCAATCTGTTCCGGTGGAGCGCCTCGGGAATCTTGCTCGGGTGCCTCCACGGGCAGGAAACCTTCGACGTAATGAAAGAAATGCACGAAGGTGCCGACGGAAACCACTCCAGCGGCCGGGCTCTCGCCCTGCGAATCCGGAACCAAGGGCACTACTGGCCAACAATGCTGCAGGATTGTGAAAAATTCGCAGCCCGGTGCGAGAAGTGCCAGCGTCACGGCACACTCATTCACTGCCCTACCGAGCTCCTCACCACTGCGGTAGAACCCTACCCCTTCATGCGATGGGCCATGGACATAGTCGGACCCCTACCCCGATCTCGGCAAAAGCGCTTCATTCTGGTCATGACCGACTACTTCACCAAGTGGGTCGAAGCCGAAGCTTACGCCAAAATCACGGCAGAAGACGTCCGGAAATTCGTCTGGAAGTTCGTCATCTGCCGGCACGGACTGCCCTACGAGATCGTGACCGACAACGGTGCCCAGTTCACGTCGGCCCTCTTCGAAGGCTTCTGCGCGAAGTGGAAAATCAGGCTGAGCAAGTCCACCCCGAGATATCCACAAGGGAATGGACAAGCCGAAGCCACCAATAAGACCATCCTCGACGGCCTCAAAAAGCGGCTAGACGACAAGAAGGGGTCCTGGGCCGATGAGCTCGACGGAGTCCTCTGGTCCCATCGCACAACGCCGAAGACGTCGACAGGACGCACACCGTTCAGCCTCTCGCACGGAATGGAGGCAATGGCCCCCTCTGAGGTCGGGCTCCCCACTCCCCGCCGCGCTATGCTCACCCAGCAGCCCGCCCTGAACGACACCGTCCTCCTCAGCGAGCTGGACTTCCTTGAGGAACAACGGGACTATTCCCTCCTCCGAATCCAAAACTACCAGCAGCTCGCCTCCAAGTACTACAACAAGAGGGTTCGAGGCAGGTTCTTTACCGAAGGAGACCTGGTCCTCCGCAAAGTCTTCGAAAACACCGCCGAGCTGAACGCGGGCAAGCTCGGTGCACATTGGGAGGGCCCTTACCTTATCTCCAAGGTCGTCAAGCCCGGCGTATACGAGCTAGTCACGATGGCCGGCGACGCAGTCCCGTGCTCATGGAATTCGATCAACCTCAAACGGTTCTACTATTAAGCCCACGGGCTCCAATCCGCTCTCCGCCTTTGTAAACAAACGAACTACGATTGGCTTGATCCCTTTTACTAAAGGGTACGTAGGCAACCCCTAACCAAGGCTCAGCTATTAATCTAATAAAACCTTTTAGACAAAGGAAAACGGTCCCCGACCTGCGCACAAGAGCCGAGCTCCAAACGCTCCCGAGCTCCAAACGCTCCCGAGCTCCAAACGCTCCCGCGCTCCAAACGCTCCCGAGCTCCAAACGCTCCCGAGCTCCAAACGCTCCCGAGCTCCAAACGCTCCCGAGCTCCAAACGCTCCCGCGCTCCAAACGCTCCCGAGCTCCAAACGCTCCCGAGCTCCAAACGCTCGCACTACAAAAAAAAAAAAAAAAAAAAAGCCGAGCTCCAAACGCTCGCACGCCAAAAAAAAAAAAAAAAAAAAAAAAAAAAAAAAAAAAAATAGCCGAGCTCCAAACGCCTGCACTACAAAAAAAAAAAAAAAAAAAAAAAAAAACCGAGCCCCAAACGCTCGCACTACAAAAAAAAAAAAAAAAAAAATAGCCGAGCTCCAAACGCCCGCACTACAAAAAAAAAAAAACCGAGCTCCAAACGCTCGCACTACAAAAAAAAAAAAAAGCCGAGCTCCAAACGCCCGCACTACAAAAAAAAAAAAAAAGCCGAGCTCCAAACGCTCGCACTACAAAAAAAAGGGGACCGAGCTCCGGTGCTCGCTCTCCCCGGCACACAAGTTATAAGTGCCAAAGCCGGGCCCCAGGGCTCGCACCTCTACTAGACACACAAGCATTAAGTGTCTCTAAGCCGGGCTCGCTACCCGCACCAAAAAAACAAGGTACACAAGCAATAAGTGCCTTAAGCCGAGATTACCTCGCACCCAATACAAGAGCACGGTCCACGACCTGCTTACTTGACAGAGTACGGTTTACGACCTACTCTACCGATCAAAAAAGCCTCGAAATGGCATTTACACAAAAAAAGGGGCCAACGGCCTCTTTCATTATACAAAAGGGCCAACGGCCTCGTTTATTACAAAAAGGGCCCACGGCCTAATGATTACAACAGCCTCGAAACGGCACTTACAAAAAAAAAAAAAAAGAGAAGAAAGGGCCAACGGCCTCGATTATCACAAAAGGGCCAACGGCCTCGTCTGTTATAAAAATGGCCCACGGCCTAGTCGTTACAAAAGCCTCGAAACGGCACTTACAAAAAAGAGAGAGGGGCCAACGGCCCGCTCTTTGCATAAATGGCCTACGGCCCAGTCCTTACAAAAAGAAACGGCCTACGGCCCAGTCTACAAAAAGAAGAAAACAAAAAGGAAAAAAGTTTTTACAAGGCCGCATCGGCCGGTCGGTCTTCCCTCCCGTCAGCACGGGTACCATCTAAATCAGTCGGGGCCACCATCCTCGCGTTGGTCCCGTACTCACCAAGGAAGGGCTGCCCAGACCCCTCTTCCCCAACCACGACTCCACCGGGTGGCACGTCGGTTCCGGTCTCACCGGACGGCGCGTCCGTACCGGCCTCAACGGCAGACAGGACCGAGGGATCTGCTTGCACAATCCCAGCAGCTTCGGGGACTCCCTCGTCAGCAGACGGGATCGAGGGATCTGCTTGGACGGTCTCAGCGACCGCAAGAACGTCCTCAGCAGCCAGCGGAGCCTCCAAGGTCAGATCCACCACGGGGGTGCTAGAGGGAGCGACAGGTATAATGTGCTCAAGCAGAACGCCGTGAGCACGGTCCAGAGGGATTTCCAGATCCTCCGGGGTCAAATCCGGAAAGTCCATCCCGTCCAGTACGGCACCGAATGCCGCCTCGTCCTCGTCCAGCTTCTGATACCGGTAGAACGGTACCGACACCCCGTCCTCTGCTTCCATCCTCTTGAGGCAGGCCTTTACGCCGGTCACCTGGCTGTACAGAAGGTGAGGCTCTAAGGCCCGGCGGCACACGTCCAGGTGGGCGCGGATCTTCTCCATCTTCGCGGACCACTTCCGGTTCCGCGCTTCCCACCGGGCTGACACCCGATCGCTCTCCGCAGCCACGGCCACCTTGGCCCGGCCTATGGCGGATTCCAGCCCCTTCACCCTGGAGCGGAGTGTCTCCCGCTCCCCCTTCAGGAGCCCGTTCTCCTCCTCGAGCCCCGACGCCCGATCCCACCCAGCTGCAGCACGGTCCCTCTCGGCCTCTAGTGCAGACTGCAGACTGGCTACCTCGACCGCCCGGGCTCTTAACCGCACCGCCTCCTCTTCCAGCGCCGCAGATCGGGCCTTCTCATCTCTCAGCTCCTTCTCGAGCCCGTGGAGACGGGTAGACTGGATCTGCGAGCTGGACTCCCGGCACTCCCGAAGGAAGTTAATCGAGGCGGCCTGCTCGGCGAGCCTCTTCTCGTAGGCCTCCGCCAGAAAGGCACTAAGGGCCATCGTCTGCATTAAACAAATTGTTAACAAAGACGCGCAACAAGTCTAGCTAAAAGCAGTTAGACCAGAGCAGAAGCTTACCCGAGCTGCGGATCGCGCCATCTGACGGAAGGTGTCGGACTCCGCCATCTCCAGCGGGACGAAGTGCGGGTACCTCTGCCCGAACATCATGGCCTGCGCCAACTCGGCGCACTCGTCCTGATCGACGATTATCTGGTTGCTTCCATCCTCGTGGGTGAAGGAGAAGCTGTAGTCCCGAGGCCCATCGACGGAGCCTCCCGAGGCGCCGCCCACTTCGGCGCCGCGATCCTCGGCCTCCTGCACCGCAGCAGGATCCTCCACGACGACGATCGCCTCGCCGACCTCATCGCCCCCTTGGGCCCGGGTCTCATCGACCCCCCCTGCCGGCACGTCGGCCGCAGGCACCTGGGGCTCCGGCCCGGGCAGTGTAGGCCGGATGACCTCCCGACCTGCGGAAGAGGACTCTCCCGTCCTCCTCTTCTTTCTGCCGGTCTCCCCACCAGCAGCCCGGTCTTCCCTCCTCTTCGAGGGAGTCGCCGCGGAGGACTCCCCCGCAACCCGTGGTGCCGGGTCTCGCCTGACCGGCACCTCGGGTATCGGCGGCGGCGGTGCAACAAACGAGTCCGCGTACCGCGGACTGGTGAACCGTGCTCTTCCTGCGATAGGGCCACTCATCAGCAAAAAAAAAAAAAAAAAAAAAAAAAAAAAAAAAAAAAGAAGGAAAAGGAAATTTCACCGACCTCCGGCCATTGCTGCTGCTATTCTCTCCGCAGTGAATGACCTCCACTCTCTCTTACGCACCGACCTGAGCACTGCGACGATACCTGCGTACTCCGGTAGCTTGAACCTAGAAGAATGAGGACCTGAAAGCGAAGCAAACAAAAACAGTCAGACAGAGCCAGAGAGGAGAAGTCAGCCCGACCTGCAAATCCCTACCCGGGGAAAAGTTCCAATCCCGGGTGTATCTCGCAGACGGGTTGAGCCCAGCCACGTCGGTAGCCCGGATGTAGAAGTAACTGCGAGACCAGTCCTCGACCTTCGACAGCTTGCTCGCCTTGGACCCCGAGCTGGGCGCCTCCAGGACGTTCGCCGCGGGCTTGAAGGCGGCATAGAAGGTCCCAGGAATCCCAGGGTTTGCCTTCTGCTGGGTGAGCGCCTCGAACATAGGCAACGTCACCTCCACGTCGCATTCGTGCCCCAAGGTCAGCAGCACGATCAACCCCTGGATCGTGGACGGGCAGACCTGCGAGAAGGCCAAGCCCCGCACCCGGCAATACTGGACGAACAGCTCGGGGAGAGGAAGGCGCAAGCCGCACTTCTGTAAGGACGACTCGTACAAGCAGACGAAGCCCGGTCGAGGAGTCCACGGGCGCTCCTCCGCCCTGGGTACCCTGAGCTCAACGCCGGCGGGAAAGCCACACAGATCCCCCAGGAGAGTCACCGACTCCGCTGTGCTCCAGGTCGGTGACCCTCCCTGCTCGTAGGGGACCAGGGGGGACCTCACCCTGGCCACTCGAGCTCCGCCTCCACGGCCGCCCTGACGACCACCGCGGTCGCCCAGATGCCCGGTTCTACCCTCAGCTTGGCCAACACCGCGACCGCCAGAGGATCTAACCACCGTCTTCGGCCGGAGATGGGTCCCCGGGAGCAACGGGGCGGCCCTCGAAGACGAAGGAGCAGACTGTTCCCCACTGTCTGCGCCTCGACACGGAGGGGAAGCACGTTCGGAACCGTCGGAGGAAGAGCTTGGAGAATCGCTGCCGCCACCGCGAGACGCCGAGTCTTCACTCGACTCAGCCCTAATACCGTCTAACATCGGCGCCATTGCACGAAGAATGGGAAGTCGAAAAATACAGAAAGTAACAATTGGAGAGGAGGTAGTCAGAGAGAAGGGGTTACCTTAGGGTTATGCGCAGAAGGTTTTCACAGGAGGAAGAAAGGGAGTTTAAATAGAAGAAGGGAGACAGTGAAGCGACGCCTGGACACGTGTCAAAAGAAGCACGGCCGCCCAGAAACGTAATGATGACGTCTCCTCGTTTCCCCACGCCAAAAAGCAAAGGACGCCTCGATAAACGCGAAGCGTCTTTTACACGCCGCGCGTGGGCAGTCCACGCGAAAAACGAAGCGTCCTTTGTCGTCCCACGTGGTGAGCACGCGCCAACCTCCTACGGGTTTTTCGGAAAAGGCAAACACAGTTGAGCCCGGAAAGACCGTCCTAAGATGCGCCGAACTAACATTAGATCAACTTCGGCACGCTCACTTCGCCTCGCGATACCGAACTGGGGGAGGGCCTATTGTTGGAGGTGGGCCTAGCACCCCCAATTAGTTAGGCCCATCTTAGGAAAGGCCGTTCTTCGGTACGGTCACCGGACTTAATGTCACCGACCTGCAAGACAACTCTTCAGCTCGGTAGCCAACCTGAAAGCGACGCACCCCGGGCCCGCGCTGATGCCCCGCCAGAACAGGGAGTGTCAGAAGAATAGGCGCGTGGGAGTTGGTAAGGCAGTACCCTACCCGCGTAGGGATGTGCCTTCGACCCGACGTCCCACCAACCCTACAGAGCTGACAAGGGCAGGAAGGAGCAGGTGGAGCAGAGTTGGTAAAACAGTGCACTGCTCTGCAACACGCCACGCCGAGCTCATCATGACCTCTCTCCTCGAAAGCCGGGACACGCCTCCTAGGCCACCTTACCCGCGAAAGAGGCCGCAGACGACACGTGGCCCGAGATCCCGGGGAGCAGGAAGCCGACCCCGACTATATATACCCCTCATATGTCATTAATGAGGGGGACACTGATTTTTACTCTCTCACCTACCACAAGTTACCCGACCTCTCTCTCTTTGTAACAAGACAACACTTTAGAACGCCGAACTGGACGTCCTTCGGAACCAGTTCGTAATTCTAAAGCGTTTACTTCTCTCTCATCAATAAAACGAAACACGGCCCCCGGCCTACTCATATTTCTCCTGACCTGTCTTAAATGTGGTTAAATTGCTCTATTAACGAAAATCTCACCTCCCATCTCCTAACCATTCTTTAAACACACTTAGTGATCCACGGGATCAACACACGTGTGAATCCAATGAGTCCGTACCATTTTGTAATTATATTTGGGATTAAAGACGAATTACGTTCTCCGAAAGTCGATTTCCGAAAAAATCATGATGTATTATTAGAGTTAGCTTAGTTAACCAAGTTGGTACGTTACTTAAAAAGTAATTAAGTGTATAGTCAATGCGGTAGTTTGCATTTTGCAATGCCTTTTTCAAAAACAAAATATCTTACACATTGTTAATGTTAGGATTTTTTTATCACACATCCGACCTTCGATAAATGATTTAAAAGCAAAAAGTAAACAATACTTGTAATTTTTAGTGGTTCATATTCAATGTGAGAGTTATATTTCACTATATCAAATTCGGGAGATTTATAAAAAAAATTCTCTCTTTTGCTCTCTTGCTCTATAACAACAGGATGAAAAGTGACGACAAATAATTAAATAATTATAACCACTTTATGTCGTTATGGTTATGGTTAGATTAAATATCCAAAGTAATTTTACGAAAACCTGTCTAGATTTTTAGATCATCTTCAAAAAGTACGTTCAAAAAATACGCCAACCTAATCTTTTAAGGTAGAGATAAGAATACACCTATACATATATATATATATATATATATATATATATATATATATATATATTTTCAAATGTCGAATTATTAGATTGTAGATTGTAATAATTCGACGCAGGCATGCATGAACGTGAGACAGAGGGAGAAACATATCAAAGTCCATTTATATACATGTCTTCTGTTTGGTGCTAAGTGCTAACATTATATATCTCCATTATATTAAAAATGCGTTGAGATGTCCTTTTCTCTTTTCCATATTTTAAAATAAAAACACAATTGGTTTCGTCTCTCTTTTTTTTTGACAACCTCAATTGGTCTTTGTTAAAGTAATAATACGTTCGAGTTTGTTAATTATCTTTTCCATAGGATTATAAATAATTCTTCTAATGTTCTAATTTCACTATTGTAATTGGAATTACAACGGTCCAAATTTATAAATAAAAATAATCTCAAAACTCATATGGTTTAATATCATTATTAGATTATTTAGTCTTCCTTGAATTTATTTAAGTTAGCTTTTGGTGTTTTTTGTATGTACTTTCATGATTTTCTTTGGTTTTTCATTCATTTTAGAGTTAAGGAGTTTTAGATTAGTTGTTGCATGATTTGGTGCATTGTAAAGTATTTTTAGGTACTTTTGGACTTGGATGATGATCATTGATCGATGGGAGCGTGGAACAAAAGAGATATAAAAGTGAAGACAAGTAGTATTGGAAATACCATATCGGCTGCATTGGTCAGATGCACACCGATACAAATC
Source organism: Eutrema japonicum (assembly GCA_030161315.1). Lineage (NCBI taxonomy): Eukaryota > Viridiplantae > Streptophyta > Magnoliopsida > Brassicales > Brassicaceae > Eutrema > Eutrema japonicum. The sequence goes on from BSQW01000011.1 coordinate 47,104,654, forward strand.
CACCAGATCTTCTAGCAGCTTGTATCGGTGTGCTGCATTGGTCACATTCACACCGATAAAAGTCCACCAGATCTTCCAATAACTTGTATCGGTGTGTTATATCGGGGTCAGACACTCCGATACAAGTCCACCACATCTTCCAACAACTTGTATCGGTGTGCTGTATCGGGGTCAGACACACCTATACTGCATGCACGACCAAAAAATCTATAAATAGCCCAAAACCTAATTTATTTTGCAAGTTTTTTAGGTCTTTTTCTCTCTAGCCTTGTAAACTTGTTCTCTCTTTAACTTTAAGAGATTTTGTAAGAGATATATTGAGGTTTTATGCAAGATCTTTGATTTATCTTCTTAATCTTTCTTTCATCTTTTACGAATCATGTTTATTAACATCCCTCCTATGGGTTTTGTTTGTTTTTCCATGATTAGTGAGTAGACCTTTTTGAATCCATAGGATAAGGTAGATTAGGGTGATGATTATTATAACGCCCCGACCGCCCCTACCTGTGGGCCCCATGCCCTCTCTCGGCCCGTGGGCCCCACCCTAGTCCGACGGCCGGTGCGTTAGTCCGGGAGGCTTGTAATACTTGTTTACTGACCCTGCAATCACCACGTGACCTTTCCCCGTGTTTTGTCCTCACTCACACGCTACCGCGAATCACTTCCCGGAAGGTCACCCATCCTTAGACTACTCCAGCTCAAGCACCCTTAACTCTGAAGTTCTTTCGGGCAAGTGATCGGAAAAGGTAAGTGCACTTTGGTGACATAGGTAGCCAAATCAATTCTTATAAGCCTCTCCGCATATACAAGAAATCAGGATGTTACAATTATAGTAGATCCATGATGTTATGGTTTAGTTTACATCATTTCTTTTCTTGTTAAGTGTGATTAATGTTAACTCCTTCATGATTTGATTGATTTAGAACTTAGAGAATTTCTCGCCCGGAAGGTGTTCGATGAAATTACCCAACGAACTTTTTAAGAGATTTACTTGCTTAGCTTATGGAAATAGATATATAAGGAGTTTATTGGTTGATTAGATCTTGAGATTAATGCTTGTTGATTATTTAATCACAAATAGAAGTTTGTTCTTGATTAGGTAATTAACAAAGTAATTAGTGTCATGCAAATGGATTAGTCTTAATTAGTGATCTAAACCAAATGATTAGCAATTGTTTGAGTAATTGACATCATGAATTAGCTCTAGAATCACCCAAAATCAATAACCTCATCCTTGGATTCGTTTTTAGCATTGATTAAATCTCGTTTACCATTTCTTGTTTCATTACTTGCCTTGTCTTCAATTTCATTAGGATTATTAGATAAAACTTTATTCGATTAGCTTAGATTAAGCAAACTCTTGCATTCTTAGTGTCTTGTTTTTTTATACCTCCTCGGATTGATCCCTAAGTGCTACAACGATAGCATTTGGGTAATTGACAAATATCCTTTATCAGTAAGCAAAAATTTTGGCCTAACGATTCACTTTCCTTCTCATTGTTCGTTCATCTTCCTTAATATTCTTCCATGGCATCTTCTGGTGTTTATCGTGATAAATTCTGTTATTGGATGGAAAATAGTTGCACCCGTGATTCGTCAACTGATCTATGTCTCGACTGCAACCTTCCTGAGGGTGCGGTATTCATTGTTCCGACACCGTTGGAGCATCCTGAGAGGACTCGAGACGGGTATTGTTGTGCATACAAATCTTATTTTCGCGAGTGCGGCCTGCATTTTCCCATCCCAAGACTTCTGGTTTGATATCTCTTCAAAATCGGTCTCTGCCTTTCACAATTTTCTCCAAACTTTATTCGTCAAATACTTTCCCTTATCGCTTTAGCCAATGACTCAGGTTCTTTATTGCACCTGAAATGTGTCTTTTGCCTTGGTTTCGCAAGGAGGAATGTGGCTCGCACATGAAATCTGATCTTTTAACCTTACTCGAACCGAATGGTTATTACAGACCTTTTGGAGTGGGAAGGAGTTTGGTGGAACTTATACTTCTATTTCCAAGTCGATGCTTCCACCGTAAAGCAAAATTCTCCTCCCCTATTCTCGAACTGGACGAGGGATTCAGCTTTTTACTTCACCGTTCTTCTTTTTTATTTACGCTCACTTCGATGTAACTCACTTATCCTTCTTTTCTTTTTTTAGTGCTGAATTGACGTCCTTCTGATTCCAAGCGATTTTGGGTCCTTCAAAAGAAACTATACTTTAAATATGGAAGTTGGAAGGACCATGACATGGATGCCATGATTATTTCCATCAAGAAGGGACATGATCTATATGCCCAAGGTTTTCCTGATGGTATTGAACCCTCTTTTTAACTGACCAATTGCGCGCTTTGTCCTCCTTACCCCTTTTCATTTTAAACATTTTTCAGACTTTTCTTCTGATAACGACATTCTTCGGGACTCTTCTGTTTCTTCCCGGGCTCGAGAGGTCAGAGATCCCGGGACTTCGGTCCCGCTTTCTTCAAGTTCTTCGCTAATAATCATCGAGATGAGGAGTTGGATGGGAATGTTAACATTCAAAAATGCCAGAGATTGGAGTCATCCACTTCGACCTTTATGCAGGGGGACACATCACGTGGGAACTCCTTTTTGCCACCTCGGAAAGATTCCTCATTTCTTTTTTTAGGCGGGGAGGGATCCTCGGCTTTCGCTGATATAAGTATGACGACTTTCCTCGCTGGCGAAGTCCCTGAAGATCTTAACTCTGCCTTCGGAACCTTATGAGGTTAGCGGCGGGATGGCCTTCTACTAGGCTCCTCCTTGTTTGCTTCTCCGTGTTTTGTTCGAGAGGCAACAATGCCTTATTGCCTCTTGCATGACTCAAAATGCCCAACATGATTATGATCGTCTGATCCTTGATCGTGAGCGAGGCTCCTTTTTGAGATCGGATGTCGTTGGTCCCGAAGTGAGGGAAATTCATCGTAATGTTTTTCGCTCCTCCATTATGCGAGATAGGGATGAAATTGTGGTGATAGTTAACCATTATATCAACGATATTTGTCGCTGTCTAGAGCCTACAGCCAGGTTCATTGTTTTCTTTCACATGAAAGCCCCTTTCTCTCCTCTTTATTTTGTTTGTTACCTCTCTTGACCTTCTTGTTTTTCTAACTTTTTGCTGTGGCGACTAATGCTTTTGGTGATTACGAGTCTGCGCTGCTTGAGCGAGGGGATTATGTCACCCATATGGAATTTGCAGCGATGCAAGATTTCATGAATGAGTAAATCTTCATTATGCGCGAAGAGAATGATCAATTAACGGAGTCCGAAGCAACTCTAAAGGAGAAACTTGATACAGCTGAAAAGAGAGTCTCCGAGCTTGAGGAGGCGTTGAAAGAAAAAGACCAGATTCACTCCCTGAAAATGGAGAAAATTAAGACATCCGCTTTCCAATCCATAAGAGAATCCACCATGGCTCTATTTAATCTTGCTTTGCTCCGGGCTCAGGCTTTTTATCCAATGTCTCGAGGATGCTAGTCTGAAGTTGTAACTGTATAGCCATGCCCATGCCAATTTCTTTTTACTTTCGGATATTCGAAAGGGGAAAATTACCGACTTTGATGATAAAGCTTCCCGTGTTGAAGGAATTTTCCCTCGACTCAAGGTCGCAATGGAGAGTATTTTCCTTCCTTCTTTTGATATAAATAATTTTGGACTCATGGCTTTGTCCGATGGGTCTGATGTCCACTCGTTTGTCGAAACAGTCAGGTTTTAGATTTATAAAATTCCAGATGTCTGCAAGTATACAGATGTGCGTTGTAGGATTTAGGGGTCGAACCACAAAAAAAGCTACGTATGTCTGCAAGAATCTAAAACATGTTAGAAGTGAGCTAAGACAAATATGTTTGGATGAGGGTGTCACAATTATTAGTATGCAAGCAGAAGGAAATATAAACGAATGTAAACTATGATAACTAAGCGTTGGGTCTTTTGGGATTTTTATGGGGTTCAAATTGATCCAAACAAGAAAATTAACATTAGCATATCGATTTTAACCTGAGTTTTTTAAACTGGAAACACAGATGAATAAGCGATCTACTCTCGTAGCACCGACTACATATGTTTAACAACATAACTACTCAGCTTTCGTTGGTAGCTACGAGATCAAACACGCAATGAGATCAAGTTCGTTTACGTTCACAAAACTCTATAAGATGAAGTAATAAAATAAAGAGGTGGACGAGAAGTGTTCGTTCCTTGTCGCTCGAAGAAGTGGATGAGAGGTGTTCGTCCTTCATTGCTTGTGAGGTGGAGGAATACCGATGGGACGAAGAGAAGTTCTTCCTAACTTGCTTCATAAACATCCTGAATTTTTCCTAACAAGACACGAGTAGAAATTTGTTTCCAATTATGATAATTTAACAAATTAGATTGTACCTGGCGTTGGAGCCCCCCTTTTATCCGTATTGAATAAATAGTTTTTTTCTTTTAGTAGATGTACTAGACTTCACAAATTTCCTACGTATCTATTTTGGGATCAAGCCACTATGTTGTTCGTTTTACTCCCTTAGTTTTTGGGGACATTTCATTTAGCCATTTTCATGACTATTGTATGCGGTATTGCCCGCGAAGTCAGGATCTTATCAGTTTTTGGGATAAACTGGCTTCACCTTGCGTATCATCCTGACTCTGTCGGAAGTTGGAAATTTGACGCACTTATGGTAATTCAAAGACATCGCCCTCTTTAGACCTAGCCAAGGTGTGCCCAAGATTATGTTGAAAGGAGTTTCACGATCCACTACGGTAAAGTTGACAATCTTCATCACTCCGACAACTAACACCGGTAACTCGATGGTTCCGATCAAGGTTGCAGTGTTGCCACTGTACCCTATGAGTGTTGACCTCGGAGCTCGGACATCCAATTTCTCTATTCCCATTTGCTTTAGAGTTTCCAGGAAGATGATGTCGGTCGTACTTCATGTATCAATCAATATTTGCGAGACTTTACAGTCAGCTCCAATGTCAAGACTTATAGTGAGGATGTCTTCTTTGGGTGCCTCTTTGTCGAAAATATCCTTCTCGAAGAAATATATCTCCACTTCGGGGAATAGCCCCCCATTGTTAGCTTTCTCCGTGTCTGCTCGTCGATGGTGCCTCTTGATAGATCTGGTCGTATCTCCAAAGAGTTTTGACCCCCCCCCCCTCCCCCCCAATGATCATGTTGATTCTTTTCTTCTTCTGCCTATGCTCATGCTCCGCGACTTTAGATTCTTCAGGGGTTTCTTCATTTGACCTTGAAGATACATGGTTTACAATTTTGAACTCGCATATATTACCTTCTGCGTACATGTCCACAAGTATGTTTATCAACTTGTAACACTTCGCGGTTGAATGTCCATACCGATGGTGGTAGTCGCAGTACACCTCCTTATCTTTCCCAAAGGTGTCTTCAGACCTCAAGAGTCTGTCTTCACTGCTTCTCTTTGATTCCTTATGAACTTCATAAGTGAATCCCGGGGTCCCTGCGACAGGGCCCAGAGTTCCGCTCCCGAGTCAGTTTTCTGGATGAATACTGAGTATTACTTCAGAAAATTGACTGAGAGTTGGGAAAACTATCAATAGACCGTTCTTCCAATCATGCAAACTAATCGAGGGTTGGCCCTGCGAAGAGTTTGCACAATTCAGCATCTTTTACGTACTCATTGAAATGAGCTCTTCCGACTGCGATCCTAAATGCGGTTAAATGCAATCTAGGATCCGTTTTTCCTTCATAGACGGGAAGCATGAGCTTTCTTATGTCTTTGATTGGTGTGTTCTTGATCCGATTCGAGAACAAAGTTTGCTTAGTTTCTTCAACCACATGATCGATCTCGGGGGCCGTGCTAATGGCGTTGTGGACCCTCAAATTCACGGTTAATAGTCCCTCTTTGGTTTCGCCAAGGGTCAAGATTCCTTCTAGGGTTACCAACGAACTGGTCGTGGTTTCCTACCATTTGGGGACCAAACTGGTCATGAGCGTTCATGCACTTGGATTCCGAGGTCAGGAGAGCTCTCTGATCCGGATTCCGCATATGCGAATTAAGCGGATCAAGAGGAGGCCTTGGAGGAAGGTTCGTAGGATTTACTCGATCCCCACCTCTTGGAGGTATTAGGACGCTGCCAATATTTTGGCTGAGATGAGATTGGCATGTTCCCAAGTTGGATGAACCAGTGGGTGAGGTGCCATATTCATTGATTCCAAGTAGCAAAGTGGGTAGCGGTGTTGGTGAAATACCTGCTGGTGGCGGATCTCGCATTCGCACCACCTCTGATCGGAGCTCAGCGATTGATTCGGTCAAGACACATTATCGGAGGTGACTTTCTCCAAACTTTGGGTCATCGTGGCCATTGCCCCTTCCACCATTGTGGTCAGGTCGCTGGTGACCTTACTCAGGGCTTCATGAACGGTACTGTGATCTACTTACATTGCGGATCTTCTATGTTAGAGTTAGGCTTGCCTATCTCCCTCCTTCTAACGCCAAGTTGTTGTAATTTGAATTCCAACAGTTAAAATTTGTAAATAGGAATAATAGGAGGAATTTGGCGTATCTTTAATAACAGAAGAATCAAATGGCTTTTGAGCAATAAATAGAAAATGTATTGCTCGGGGTGAGCTGAGTGGATCAAGAAGCGATTTAGACACAAATATGAGAGTAGAATGAGCTTAATATTTCGTCCTCGGGAGTGTTTACACAAGAAAAAGAACAAAGAATCGATAAGAACTAAGTATGTAGTGCTAATTGCGAGAAGAAGAATTTGTTGTGCTCCTTTTTCTTGTCATTGCCCTTGCTTTTATACTCCGAGTCCGTGTTTAACGTTGTCATTTACTCCGCTTGATTCGCCATGAATGGTTACGTTCAAACGTCTTTAATCGCCGGTTTTAATGAGTTTTTGGTCATTGTAGGTTTGACTGGTGAATTAGCATTTATTTCTCTTTGACCGATAGTTGGCTCTTCACCTCGTTTATGTCTTTCACTTCTCTAGGTTGTTTACTATTGCTTAGTGGGTCTAATTTACTTGATCGGGATTTTCACCCCACACTCTTTTTTTATACTTTCAGATATGTCAGAATCTTTTATATAACTGCTTTTCCGACGATTTTCCAATAACTGCTTTTTTTAGAAAGTGGTCGACGACTTTCCGACTAAATTTGATTTTCGAAGCTCATATTTCGACAAATACGTATTTATGATGTGTTTAGTCCCAAAAAAAAAGACCTTGTATGATGTGTTATTACTCATCAATGTAACTAATGTTCAAAGTTTTATAAGAAGCCAATCAGGAGTTCGGAGATATTTTAGTGCTTAACCAGTTACAGAGATAAATTAAGGATTAACTGGAGATTTTGTTTTCGTAATTTTTACCTATACATCTTGGTTTATATCTCTTTTTCCCCCGTAAAAATACTTCTATATATTGCTTATATATTTGTGGACAACATGATCTATGGGTTATATATTTGTGGAGTGTGGACCATAATGAGAGTTTGTCAGGTTGTGATTCTTAGTCATATTGTGTCCATTTCTGCCTTTTTCTCTCATTTTGCTTTAATGAAGGCGCGTTTTAGAACTTTAAGAGTAATTAGCATTAAAATAACCCACTGAATTTTGAACTAACGAGTTCAAAATTAAAAAGTTCCCACTCCACTACTTGTGTTTTAGTTTTGTTATTAATTAAATCATTCTTCTTTCTTTTTTTTGGTCGAATTTAGCTTTGGGCATTCGGATATTCGGTTCGGTTTCAAGTAGAAATCGAACGGTTACATGTATTTAGGGTAGGGAGGTTTAGGATCCGTACAGATACCGAAATATTTTTGGTTCGGTACCAGTCAGTTCGGTTCCAATATTTAAAAACCGGAAAATACCCGAAACTTTTCGGATCTTAATCAGTTTGAGTATTTATTACTCGAAATACTTAAAATATACCCTAAAACCCAAAAATATACTTAAAACCCTAAAAAAACTAAAAAAATATATCCAAAATACAAAAAATAGATCTGAAAACCTGAAAAAAATTAAAGAAACATACCTGTCATAAGACTCATAACTATTGCACCGTTTTTTCCCTTTAATTTTTGATGTGGTAAGAGAGAATATATTCCATAAATTATAAACTCATTTTTTTCCTATGTCTGGAAAAAGTGACGAAGCTCTTAATAATTTACAAATAATACTTCATGCACCTTACTTTAGTAATAAAAACCTAATTAGATTCTTACCCGCGCGGAAGAACAGAGTAATTGTTTTTTTATAGATTTAATGTATTAAAATAAAATTTTATAATAAAATTTTTTTATGAGGGTGGGTGAATTTTTATAACATAATTTTTTTATAAAACCAAAATTTTTAATTAAGTTTTTATATAATTTTTTTTTTTAGCATAATGGTTTATAGTAAAACAAATGATTTCTGGGCTATTTTTGTTGGTGAATGTGTTTAGTTTTCAAAATTTAGATCAAAGCGCAGAAAGTTTAGCAGAATTTAAATAATATCGTTGATATTTCTAACTTAAAATCTCTTAAATCTAGTATGATTTAATATTTTCCGTGATTTTTCTGTGATTTTTTATTTTTTATTTTCTGATTTTTATTTTTTTTATTATCTAGAAAATAATTGGTGTTTGTCAACATATTTAATAGTATAGATTAATTATAGAAATATCCTTCATTAAACTTATTTGGCTACAAAAAGTGTTCATATTTCAATATTAACTTTCTTCATGTGGGAAAAACTACTTTATGCATTTTAGTAATGAAGGGAAAATTGTTAATTTGATATTCCCTTAATTAATCAAGGTTTTTAAGGGTTTGTATACCTCGTTCATTTGTGAGTTTTTGTTTTGTTTATTTATCCCTATCTTGATGAATTGTGAATTTAATAATGATTGAATCATGTATGAAATCATTTTCTTCAAAGAGTATTTTGACTTTTATCAAAGGTTTTGGTTACACCAAATCCTTTGTAGGATACAACAATCACAGTTTTCAATTGTTCTAGGCTAAAATACAAGATATCCAAGTAGAAGTTTTTGTTTGTGTTCTCTCCAAAGATTCTCTCAAAACTTTGACCTTGTGAATGGACAAATTTGCGTAGAAGCTGGATCAATTTCAATGAAAGTTAAAATGTCTACATATAATGTCAGTTTTCTAATAATTAGGAAATTAATAATATAAAAACATATTTTTTTTGTACCCACTATTGAAAAAATCATTAACAATTTATTGACATAAACTATGAAAAATAAATCAGGTTTATTATATATTGTTAGAAACTACCACTAATAAATCATTCTAATTATCTCCCAAACTTTCCGCGAAATTGTAAACGTAGTTGAAATCATGGGATAAAATTGTCCATCAATTTGCTCATGAACATAAAAATATCCACAACGCAAATTAATTAATTAAAATACCATGTTTCTAATCATACTTTTAAAATCACCTAACTTGATAAAATACTCTCTTGCTATTAAAATTATGAAAGTGAGATTAGCCTAAATAAAATAAGAAAAGTCCGTAAACAATGTCGAACTTAGTAAGCATTTACATCTTACAAAATTATTAAAACTAGTTAATTTCAAGAAAAAAATATAAAACAAAATTATTAGAGAAATATCTTCTAACACCTCGGCGAATTGGAATATTCTAGACCGACAGGACCGTGCACGGAGGAGCATGTGGCAGACATTACGTATATCAAATCGTTTTATTGAAAATCTAACTGTAGAATTTTTATGTTTGATTTTGAACGACTATTTTCCTGAAAACGTTTTTGTTTTCGAAGTAATAATTGCTACAGATGAAAAAAATAAAAATAATTGCTACTCATTCCGTTTTATAAAAATGGTTTTTTGACATACTTCATACAAATTAAGAATTTTCTTAATTATACAAATATTACTAACTAGATGATAATAAATTAAATTTAAAGAAAGTGAGTTTTGGGTAAAGAGTTAAATAGGATTGTTGTATAAAAAATTACATTGTAAATATAAAATAACACTTTTTATGAAACAAATAAATAACTATAAAACGACGTTATTTGTAAAATAGATAAAGATTTATTATTTTACGAACTATACATTACACAATTCGATAGTTTTTAAAACAAAAATACCATAAAGAATTTTTAAAAATTTTGGATGATCTGAATTAGCATGCATGGGATAACCACAATAAACCTAAGTCGCCTAACTAATCTTATGGATAGACTGATCCATCGAAAAAGTCTTGTCTATGATCAGTTTTTCAATTGGAAGCCCAAAATTTAATTTATTTTGCAAAAACCGAGTGACAATGGTGGTAAGTGTTAACATCTACAATGGTGGTAAGTGTTAACTGATAAAAAACAACAAAAGCAAACATTTATAGTGAACGAAACAATCTTTATCAGATATATCAATAATCGTACGTACGAGACTTTAACACTTGAGGTTTAATTATGTACATAAATATACAAAGTTTTATTACATAGGTCAACTAGTCGAAAAGGATACTTTCAATATAAATTTATTTATTTTATTCATTAGGGTAGTTATATTATTATTCGGTTAACAGAACTGTGAGCAGACCAACAGCACATGGTGCATTAATGGTCTAATAATTATAATCAATCAAGATTCGGTGAAAGCAGGCTTCTCGACCAAATGGATTTGTAGAAATCAAAATTTAATAACTGAAATATTGATATCAAAATATTTACCCAATATTTAACTACACTAAACTATATAAAATGCTTTTTTCGCCAGGTAACAACATTAATGTTCACATGGTAAAATGATTTGAACAGATCACAGCACAAAGTAAACATTTCTCTCTCTCAAAACATTAGTTCTTATAATCTTAGTCAATTGTGCTACACAATTATTTCGTTTATTGCAAAGGAATACATCCATGCATTGAGTACGCAAATATATAATAAGTTTTTTAGATGAAAGAATATGAAGAAGAAATTTTATCAAATAAAAGAATATGAAGAATACAAATTATTAACTGACGAATTAGATGGTTACCCCAAAAAAGTGAGTTTTTAAAGTCACAAATTCGATTATCGTTGACGAAATAAGATTTATCAAATATTTTGTGATCAATTGTATTTTGCTATTTTTTTATGATTGAATGAATTGTTTTAATTACACATTGAACTATATTTTTTGAAAGAAAATCATATATTTTAATCTTTGTGATTTTAGACAAAATATAAATAAATATTTTATATTTTGAAACAGAAGGACTATTTATTTTATGATAGCACTAAAGCCAAGTTATAGAAAAAATGTAATGAGTATCTCTAATACATTTAATAAAATAAAACAAAACAACTATATATAATTACTAAAATATATTAATTGCTATAAATTGTTTTGTCTCTTTCAATTTAAAGGCTTATGACCTCCAATATCACTAAACCGAGCCTATGTTATGGTGACTATGCTTCGATTGTTCATTGACAAAGAATCATTGTGATGTTGAGAACCACAAAACTAGCGACCTACAAATCTGTTCACAATCTAGAGAATTTAATTCATGATAACTACTACTTAACCAACATAAACATAATTTCCCCACATTTTAAATGTTTCTAACGATGATTAGACTTGGCATTGTTGGTTCAATATCGGACACTAACGTTTTATTTTACCTTTGTACAAGTAAGAGATTAGAAACACTTTATGCGAAAAGATATATAGGAAACAATAATCATTTGTGTTAATCTTTTTCCGGGAGGATGGAAGTGGTGTTTGGATCGTGGCTGCACCGGAGTCGGCGGTCGGAATCGGTTACTCCGGCCTCTCGGCTTTGTATTGGCTGCGTCCGCAAATCGAAAATTATTTTACCTTAGTACAAATAAAATTATCACATTCCAAAAAAGAAATTGACAAACAAATTATTAAACGAAAAGATATATATGAGACAAGAATCATTAGTGTTGGAAAATTATAAGTAGATCTAGTTTGGGCTCCCGGTGGCCCATATGATGTGGAGAGGAAAGCAATAGATATTTGGTAAAAACAATAATAATAATAATAACGTTTGAAGGAGGGGGTCGGAGGTTAACAGCCACACGCTATAACCAACTGAGCTATTCCACCTTTTGTTTAACAATTTAGAACAGTTAATTATAATCTTATCTTTACTGTAGTATCACTGTAATTATTTTGCAATTGCTAAGCTAGGGATTTATTAAGGGAAAACTAAGAAAAGAAATCTAAATAAAGTTCAAATTAGAGGAGTAGGCTGATTCTTTCAGAAGTAAAGAAATACACTATTTTCGGATTTGGAGACTAAAGTTTACTGGATCTAGGATTAAGGTTGTGTCTAGGGTTTAAATTTAGACAATTTTTGCTTAATTGTTAATCAAGTTTCTATATTTTTGACTAGCAGAAATCGTATTGGAATCTTAGAAAATTGTTCATTCAATCTCAACTGGCTTTTGGATCATTTTGGCGTAAACTAACTCCAAAGTCGCCATATCGCTGTTTCAATTATCAAAGGCTTCTGTTTATGAGATGTAAAATATTATGCTAAAAATTCAACCAAAAACAAAACTTTATTGATCTAGAAAAAAATACCTTCTGAAACAAGCTTCTGTTGGGCTTTTCATCACTTGAGGCAAACTTATTTCTTTCAAATAATTTTTTCGGCCCAAAAGTTTTTGTAAAAAGAGTTGTAAATGCATAAGAAGAATTGAAGAGCTTACTCCTGATAGAACAAGGAATGCATATTTCAACATTTCTACTAGCTATTGATGTGTCAATCATAGACACACACACACATATATATATATATATATATATTAAATTATTTATGTAGATTTTAATTTGGATGGTGACACAACGACGATACTAGCTAGCACAAACTAATAGCATACATATGCCAATCATTTATCTAACTAAGGATATTTCGAAAGCTGATAAACCATTTTTGTTTTGCAATGGAATTACAATTTCTGTAGATATTTCTTTGTTTACAATGTCATTTTTTATAATAATATCATGTACATTTATAATCAACAAGGATATAACAATAAAGAAAAAAAATAGATATTTGGTAAATTCATATCTCTCAAATCTGAATCGGCGTTGTTGTGAATCCAATTTTCCCGGTTGCTCTGATGAATAAAGATTCCAGAAAAATTTGGTTTGTAACTTGATTCCTTCGGGTTTGGTTGGAAGAAATTTTTGAACGCACGTATGTCCGAATCGCGTATGCTAGGAATCACTTGACTTGAACGTTGAATAACTTCTTCATCTGAACTCGGATTGGACTGATTCCACTTCGAGGACTGCTCTAGTTGAGGTGAGAATATAGTCCAGTTTAGCTGCATCATATTGGGCTCGTAGTTTTCGTCTTTTGGTTTGATGACCGCATCACGGCTCCTTAACAGTATTTGATCTCATGTATGTTATAGCACGAAATTAAAAGTTTAAGTATGAGATTCAAATTATTAAAAAGTTGATGTATGTTTTAGCACCGGTTACAAATTCATGTCATAAAAAGCCAAATTTCCGAAGTTGATATATGTTTTAGCACCGGTTACAAATTCGGGTCTGAAATTAATATTTTTGAATAGTTGAGGTAAGAAAAAGCCAATTTTCCTCACCTAGTCTATACTATAAAAGAAGGTCAACTCTCTCCAGCTGCTTGCCACGTCAGCGCTGGAGAGATTGACACATGGCATCTTCTTAAAAAAAAATAATAAACTGAAACCTACGATCTGTTCATCTTCCATTACAAGGGTTAGTGCATTCATAATTATCAATATTTAATTGTAAGAAATGGATCATTGACAACATTATTGATGGTTTCAAATTTAATGGAATGGATTGAAACCATAAAACTATAAAAACTTAAAATAATTTACCGACTCAAACTATAATTTTGTGTCATATCATGTGGCGTGCACAAAACTTTAAAATTTTGATGGAGTAGGTAAATTATTTGAGTTGTTCGTTGAGAATAAATACATTATTATTCATGGTTTCAAATTTAAAATTGGCATAATGAAACCTATGAAGAATATTTTTTTACAAGTTAAAAATATCAAACAGTTAAAATTAATTAATTTTAATACTATACGTTAATAGGTTTCACCCGTTTTTTAATATATTGCGGGATACTTCAGACCATGAATTATTCACCTGTTCCATTTTACTTAAAAAATAGTTGTTAAACATAAAACTATTTTGGAATAATAAAATGACAACAATAGATTTAGAAAATAAATATCTAAAACTATCATCGCATTGCGCGGATATTCAACTAGTTTATAATAATAAGTTGAAACAATTTACTATGACTTCTCTTTAACAAAAAAGAAATATATATATATATATATATATATATATATATATATTATGAATTTTTATGTGAGAATTTCAACATCAATAAATAAATTGGACTTAGTGGCATGTCCTTTCTTGACGTAGTTTGCTTGACAAACACAAGTATAGAAATTCTTTATTTCATACTATTTCGAGTATAATAAGTAATAAGATTAAACGAATGGATCGAAACTAAGAGTAAGCATTTTAAATTGAATGAAACCAATTGGATAAACCATATAATTCGCCCAACTCGAGGGAACTGGATATATTAATTAATTAATTACAAGTTGAATGAATGTGATATTTGTGAATGTGATATTTGTAGATGTTATGTGTTCTTAACACAGTGCCGTGCTTAGGTTTATACAGGTTTAAGGCAAATTAAAAAATGTGGCCTTTATTAAAAGATAACTTTTTAAACAAAAAAATAATAATATTGAATTGAACATATAATCATAATGATAATAAAAAGTTGATGATATAAAAAATTCTAAATTACAATTTATTTTCACTTTTCCTCTAAAATTATTTATCGAATTCACATATTCGAATTTTTAACCAATTTTTTCTCTATAAATATGATAACCAAACTATTTAATTTCTCTTATAACAATTTTTTTTTTAAATATTATGGACTTCTTTGCTGTAAAATAAAATAAAATATTATGGACTTCTTCAAACAAAGAAGCTAAACACATATATTAAACGGGAAAATGCCTAAAAAAACATCAACTTACAAATTTTGGCTATTAAAAGCATCAACTATCGAGTCGACCATTTAAATCATCATATTTTGTTGACTTCAAATTTAAACCCTCAACTTTTGTTGACTCGGCCAAAAAGAGCATGACGTTAAATCCGTAAACGGAACTCATAAACGGTGTTACAACTCCGTTGGTTTAATAAAACGACGTAGTTTCATCTCTAATCTAAAAAACAAAATTACACGTGTCACCATCTTATTGCAGAAAGGGTTACTCATTCGTTTTTTAAAAAAACACACATCATGGGACTCGAACCCACAACCACATAGTTTAATTGTATGTGGTCTACCAACTGAGCTGAACGAACTTTGTTAATAAAATTATAAAATATATTTTCTGTGGAAGATTGACCAAAAAAATTTCCTTCCTCCGCACCATCCCCATCATCGATTGTTTTTGAGGTCTTCGACGGTAGCGTAGCTCTTTCGCACTATCCCCATCGTCGATTTGCTCTTCTTCTCCCCTGCACTCATGGCAGAGAAGTCATGGCAGAGATTGAGCCAACGGAGACGACGACGACATCCTCCGTGGATTCGGATTAGCCGCCGGATTTTTTTCCGCACTGTGTTGTCTTCTTCCTCAGAAAGTTTTTGGCGTTTAGGTCTAACCATGGGATCTGCGGCGAGATCATCAACCGAGCTTGCGCTTCACGCTCGCCGTTCTTCGGGTCGACAAACAAGACTTCATCATCGTCATTCGTCGTCGCAAGCTCCATTGGGGCAAAGCGCGCAGGCGCAAAACGGTGGAGCGGTAGTAATTTCGCCGGTGGTTTCGAGGAAGAAAGGGAAAGAGACTGGGTTAGTTCTTGGTTTCACTGTGGATCTCGCTGTGATTTATGAACCAAGTAAAAAAGGAGAAGCATCATCCTCCTCGCAACAACAACAAAATCAAACTCCCAGAACAAGAACCGTCCCGATTGAATCTCAGAAGCACCAAGGGGAAAATGAAAAAGAAGAGAAGCTTCAATTTCGGGAATCTGATTTTCAGTGGCGATGGAGGAGAATCGAGCCAAGGGATGTACACTCTAGAGCAACTAATGCGAGCTACGGCGGAGCTACAGGGAAGAGGGTCGGTGCTGGACAATCAGCTTATCGTGACAGTGAAGATACTAGACGCGGCCAAGACGGCGGTGACAAGTGAAGATGCGTTCGATAATCAAACGAAAGAGAGGAGAGAGACAAGGAATGAGAAAGGAAACAGAGAGAATGAAGGAGAAGAACGAAGAAAAGGTAAGAGAGAGTAGAGTAGATCGCAAGGAGAAGAGGATGAGAAAGAGAAAGGAGATTGAAGGTTTAGTGGTTCCATGGATCGATCTGAGCTCGGTTTCTCAGAGGTTTCAGGGTTCAATGAGTAACCCTTCATGCAATAAGATGGTGACACGTGTATTTTTTTTTTAGATTAGAGATGAAAGGACGTCGTTTTATTAAACTAACGGAGTTGTAACACTGTTTATGAGTTTCGTTTACGGATTTAACGTCATGCTCTTTTTAGCCGAGTCAACAAAAGTTGAGAGTTTAAATTTGAAGTCAACAAAATATAATGATTTAAATGGCCGATTCGAGAGTTGATGCTTTTAATGGTCAGAATTTGTAAGTTGATGCTTTTTTAGACATTTTTCCCTATATTAAACTATATACATATATAAACCTAATTTTGAAATAAATGTGGCCGTATAATTTTGTTAACTTTGATGTGGCCTTAGGCCATTGTCTAATTTAATATACATGAAGCAGCTCCAATCGACCTCCAGGTTGATCAGACACGGCGGAGGAATCTAATCGGGCAGGCAATTGGTCGATTGGATTAAGACGCAGGGGAGAAACGATCGACCACCAGGTCGATCTAGTGGTCGATCAAACGACAATTTCGACCAGAAAATAATCAGGTCAAACCCGTTTTGTTTCGGGTTGACCCGGTTTGTCTCGGGTTGACCCGGTTTACCCCATTTCCTATATATTTAAGCACTCTAAACCTGATTTTTTATTATCAAGTTTTCTTCTCTTTATAGTTGGATTTAGATCCAACCTCTTGTATTTTCTCAATCAGAATCCTCGGCCGCGTCTGATCGACCTGGAGGTCGATTGTAGCTGCTTCTTCTCCTTTCTTTGCTCTTCGTCACTCTTAGGCCAAGTCTCTATGCTCTTCCAACTCTTTGGTACCTAAATGTATGTCAAATATGCAAAACATGTCATGCTAATGCACCATACACACTCTAATACTCTAAAAATGCAAGACAAGAAGAAAAGAGACTCAAAGCATGATTATGATACAAAATGATGCAAAGTGTAAAAGAAACAATGGAAAAACAATGTTAGAATGATGCAAAATCCACAGATATCAAATGGCTATGAAAATCTAATGCATGCTTTTCATTCATAGCCAATGAAAATTGATGATTAAGATGAATTGTAAACATGATAGACTCATGATTTAATGATTATTAATGACTCAATTACAATTGGGAAATTTGACTAATTAAGTGATTAGTAAATGAGTTAATTTCATGGAAACGAATTAGTCTTATTTGTGTAAAATACGTCTTGAAATTGAGTTTGATTGAGCATGCTAGCATCATTAGTTGACGGTTAATCAATCCTAATCGATAACCTTTGCTCGTGATCCATATTTTGTATTATCGATAAATCTTCGTTTTCTTGTAACTTTGTTTGATTTGCTTGTTTGCTTTCTTTATTTGCTATTTTTAGTTATTGTTTAGGTTATAATTACAAAAACGAAAAAACCGAATCGCTAGCTTAGTAAGTTTCTTCTATTCTTAGTATCTTTTTACAATCTCTTTGTGGATTTGATTTCAAACTGTGTTACAAGTGACTAATCCGTGCAGTTGCGGTTTACAATTCGAGTATAAAACTCGATAGCTATCAAAATGTCATGCAACTTGGGTTATGAGTCTAAGAAACCATTTGAAACGGAAAACGAGTACGAAGGAACGGCCAAGTAAATGTTGTAGTAGCTTTCTCTGTTTAAATTAAAATATTCTTTTTCTTCCAGTCTCCTAAGATGTACAAGTCTCTGTGTTCAACTAAATTTGTAAAATCAAATTACGTAATTATTCCAGCGGCGTACTCTATTCTCTTTGATCTTCAAAGTATTAGTAATATGATTTGGCAAAAAAAAAAAGTATTAGTACTATGAAGGGCTATATTGATAAACTAGTCCAAAAAAAATTACTCGAGCGGGATCAAAACGAAAGTAGTAGCCTTCAAAATGATTGTGTGAGTTTGGATGGAAAAAAAAACTTAGACATCATGACGGAGAAGCACATGTGAGTATTCATCATCCAATTTGTTACTTAATAATGGCGGTTTATATATCAGAATGTACTGTTACTTTCGCTAGGCTAAACCAGAAAACCATGCCAAGATATACGATTAGGACTAGAAATCAAACATATTTTCTTTTTTGGCTTTATATATGGATCATAAAGGTTTGTAATCATGATTCACATCGTAAATAATTAAATGTGTTTTGCAAAAATTAGTACTTTCTAAACGTTGGATAGTTTTTTAGCACTTAAATTATTGTTTATAGTTTTTATCACTTTTGTTACTATTAATGACAGTGTAGTTACGTCGTGTACGCCTGTGGACTATACATGGGTAGACAGAGAGAAAAATATTTTTGTTATTTACACGTTTAAAGACAAAAATAAATAAATTAAATGTTAAATTTGTAAAAAAAATTGAATTAAATGCCATCTCATGCAATTTATTCAATAATGAAATCCTAGACAAAAAGGTATTCACCTCACTTACTTTGTTCTCAACTTTCTCATACAAATTCGTGTTTTATCACTGTTTTTCATCTGCTATTTCACACACAGCTAAATACCGTACCATCTGGTATGATCTTTTTGAACCATAACCAATTTATAGAACCGTTAAATCTGAACAAACTTATACATACCTATACAAGCACTAAAGAGATCTAATATAGAATAACAAGACTTCAATATCTATAAAGTTAAAAAATGTTACTTCCTCCATTTCATAAAGAATATCGTTTTAGAATTAATTTTGTTTGTTTTAAAAAAACTATCGTTTTACATTTTTAATGCAATTTTTCAAAATAATTCTCAACATTGTCCTTTACTCAAAGCTAATAACCTTTGTTTTTAACTCATTTTGAATTAATTATGAGTATATTAAATAAAAATATATTAATACTAATTTTAAAGTTTCTTAATATATGTGTTAATTATGTCAAAATAACAATTTTTATGAAATAGTGAAGTATTAAATTGGGTTGAAGATATGTTGGTAAACAAACGTGATTAACCTCACTTTCTTCGATTTTTTTTTCAGTTAATTTTTTATTTAGTTAAGACGTTTTTTTTTCTCCAATTAAGTTGTTAGAGAGTCTCACAATTAATCAAAAATGAGTATTTTACTGGTACATATATATTGCCTTAAGTTTTTTTTGGAAAAATCGAGAAAACAATCGCAAAATTTAGAAGCACCTTCAGAATGAGAAAAAGAGTATTAAAATGGGGAAAAAAACGACGTGAAGATTAGCGGAAGATCCGGCGATGCTTTTGCTTCTTTGTTCTTTCAATCTCCAATTTCTTGAATTTTCTATTTCTGTGTAATTTATTTATGGTTTGTAAAGTCTCCTAGTCCATTAATTTCACCACCTCCAGCTAACAATCCCGATGAGAGATCATAACTAATAGTATTATTGCAATTAATACGCTTGGAACCACATTCATTAATTGCTTACATTGCATACATCATCATAGATTAATACTTTCTTGATAAATGATAATAGAGCACATATCTATGTGTATCAGACATCAAGATACGTACAACTATCTAGTAGAAACCCTAAATCAAAGTCGAGCATCAAATTACAATCTATAGTCTTTGTCAAGCACAAGAATACATTAGACTCAAATATATTGGTTGGTAAACGCAAGAAAGACTCAAGTTTTGGTTAGGTTACACTAAGTCGATCGTTTGTCATTTCGAGTTTAATAACGTGGTTTACTAGAATGTTAATTATCCCACGTAAGTAAGTTAATCTTAGTTAAAAGTTTTAAGCGGTTTTCCTATATATCACTATTAATTGTAGACATAATTGCACATATTGACACTTAATTCAATTTACTTTACAAACTTAACACTTAATTTTTTTGTCTTTTAACGTGTAAATGACAAAAATACATTTTTCTTTGGCTAACGTGTAAATTGTCATGAATAGTAAAATAAATGTTATTTTTCTATAAATTCAAAAAATGTTAAAATTTTTAGAAACTTCAAATAAGTGACTTTGCATGCAAAAATCCCTTAATTGTATAAGAAATTGTACTTTATTGTTTTGTTTTGTTAAGTGTACTTGCATGTGGATAGTAATCTATATTCATAATGACTTCGAAGCTTCGACTGATAAGATTAATAAACTCGAGAAATATTTATTTTGATCTCATGAGTCATGCCAGCCTCTTCTTTTAATAATTTTAACTTAAATAGAAATAAACATATATTAAATGCCAATTGAATTCCATCAATTTCTTTTAAAATATTAGAAAGAACCGCTTATATAAACCTTTATGAAAACATAACTACACAAACATATTGTCTCTCTTTGCTTACCAATCTACAACCTTAAAACCATTCCTCGTTGTTTCGATATCTCAAATCGCCATATATCATTAATTCCAAAGCAAAACCTAACACGCAAACCCTAAATATCTCATCCAACACCCTATACTTAGCTAGTGTCAATGGCACTCGTTAATGACCATCTCAATGAGCCTTACATCTCTAAACCAAATTCTTCAGAAGATCTCTCCTCGCCGGAGAATTACCGTTTAGATCACACGGAGGTAGCTTATGCAGGCGGCGAAGGAGGAGGTTCGGCTTCAAGCAGTAGCACCATTAATTCTGACCATCAACAGAATCAAGGGTTTGTGTTTTACCCTCCCAGCGAAACTACTGAAGAACATAACTCTTTGATGGATTTCAACACTTCTTCATTCCTTTGCTTCGATCATCACCGAAGCTTTATCCCTCCAGCATCGGTCTTGGACGCTAACATGAGCTACGGCTACACAGGATGGAATCATAATCAGTTCGATAGTATAAGCCCTAGAGTCATTAAAACTCCGAATTGCTTTGAAACAACAAGTATTTTCGGATTGAGTAAACCGGCGACAAACCATGGAAATGGAGACTGGTTATATTCTGATTCAACCATTGTAAACACCGGTTCAAGGCACGAGTCTGCGTCTCCTAAGCCGGCTGGAAATAAACGTCTTTGCACGGTAACAAATAATATCTTCAAATTAATATTTATGATTTATACATCTTTCTCACATGATTTAGATCACTTGAAGATGTTAATTTTTTACCATGCATCTAATGATCCATAGGGAGAGAACACTCAAGCTTCCAAGAAGCCGAGTACCGGTACGAATGGGAAGGCCAAGCCCAAGGCAACAACTTCACCAAAAGATCCACAAAGCCTAGCAGCTAAGGTTTGCTTTCTTTTTCTTTATCATCATTTGTTGCCATGGTGATCCTTTTGAATTGGAATTTATGTATAAGTACTTTTGTTAACTAACCAATACGAAAATATGTTTTTTTCTTTCTTTTCTTTGGGTCTAGAACCGAAGAGAAAGGATAAGCGAACGCCTCAAAGTATTGCAAGAACTTGTACCCAATGGCACCAAGGTGAAATACATACACAATTCATTTTTAACCGTAACACTGAAATTTCAAATCTAGAATAATAAAGATGCAATATACTAATGATTTTGATCTTTATATGGTGGTTTTATGAAGGTTGATTTGGTGACGATGCTTGAGAAAGCAATTGGCTATGTCAAATTTCTTCAAGTACAAGTTAAGGTAGATTATTCTTAATTAACAAACATTCCATTATTAATTACATCATAGGCTATGTCTTATAAAATGAGGGCTTTTTTCAGAATCACGTATGTATTGTTATACATAATTTGTTTTATAGGTACTTGCGGCAGATGAGTTTTGGCCGGCACAAGGAGGAAAAGCTCCGGACATTTCTCAGGTTAAAGATGCCATTGATGCAATCCTCTCATCATCTCAACGAGATAGGAACTCGAACTAGAGAAAAACAAATTGCTGATTAATTATTAAATTATTCCGCATTAATTATGTTGCCGTCATATTTGAATACGATTTCAATATAGTTATTAAGTAACGTTAAGTTATGTGCAAATCGAGAAATTCTGGATTCCTTTTAATATGTAAGACCCAACACATTGAAGTCACCGATGATATATCTGTCACACGTCGGTCCACACGAGGATGGAATCTTTATACTAGTAGATAGGTATAGTAATTATATATTATATATGTATGTATCTTTCTATTTTTGTAATTCTCCAAGAAATGCGTAATGTCATTGTTGCAAAATTTTGGATCTTTCTGAGTTTCATCTTGAGAGAATCTTTATGTTTTCAGTGTTTTGTCTCCTTTTTTATCTATTGAATTTCACTTATTTTTAAGCTATTGAATTTTAGCTAATGTTCTTTGCCGTCATATTTGAATACGATTTCAATATAGTTATTAAGGCAAGGGGACCCTCTGTCCCCTGCTCTGTTCGTAATGATGATAAACATGCTCTCTTTTATGTTTAATAAAGTGGCTGAAAATGGACTGTTTAAATATTATCTTGGTTGTGTGGATCAGAAACTTACCCACCTCTCCTTTGCCAATGACTTTCTGATCTTCCTAGAAGGGACTGAGGAATCTCTTGCTGGTGCCTTCTTGGTGCTTGAGCTGTTTGAGAAAATTTCAGGATTGGAAGTAAACATCAACAAAACTTCTATGTTATGCTCAGGTTTGGATGATAACCGGGTCAAGAGAATTAAGCAGCGATTTCATTGAGATCCTGCAACCCTGCCGATCTGCTACCTGGGTTTGCCATTATGCTCCAAGAGGCTCTCGGTTGTTGACTGTGATCCTCTCCTTTACCTCATTCGTAGAAAGATTAATGGATGGACTAACAGATTAATTCTTAAGCTTTGCTGGTCGTATCACTCTACTAGCTTCTGTGATCTCTGGAATCATTGGATTTTGGACCTCTGCTTTCTTCCTTCCAAAAAGGGGGATAAACTCATAAACTCTCTCTCCCCGTATCTTTCCTCTAGCACAGGGAGCCTGATAAACACTCGGGTGCTCGTGTTTCTTGGTTCGATGTCTGTTTCCCGAAGCAAGAAGGAGGTTTAGGGTTACGAAATGTTAATGGTTGGATGGAAACTTGTGGGCTCAAACTCATATGGATGCTCTACTTCAGGGCGGGATCCATTTGGGTGGCTTGGATAAGGGCAAAATACCTCTCCCAATTTTCCTTTTGGGCTTTGAATGAGAAGAACTACTCTTTTACTTGGATGTTTCGAAAGCTTCTAAATCTACGGCCAAAAACAGCTCAATTTCCTAGGATTCATGTGGGCAGGGGGGATGAAACATTCTTCTGATGGGATCCCTGGTCACCTTTCGGCTCGCTTTATCACTATCTCGGTCCTGAAGGTCCGTCCAGGCTGAGCATTTCGCTAGTTTCCTTGGTAAGTGAAGTTCGTACTGTGAATGGTTGGAATCTGCCTCCGGTTCGTTCAGAAAAATCACTCCTTCTTTACTCCTACATCTCGACTATCCTGCCTATTACTTCTCCTGATCGCCCGGTCTGGTCGGTGGAGGGTAAATTCCAGCCAGCTTTCTCTTCGAAAACTGTATGGAACTGTGTGAGAGGATCAAAACCTCTTGTCACGTGGTTCTCCTTGGTATGGCATAAATCAGCTTCTCCTCGTCACGCAACTAATGCCTGGCTTTTCATCCCTAACCGTAATCCTACGCTGGTGAAAATTTCATCATGGGGTATCGATATTGAAAAAACTTGTTTGCTTTGTGGTTTGGAATCAGAATCGAGGAATCACCTCTTTTTCGATTGTCCCTTCTCTTTGGACAGTTGGAAGTGTGTATGCTCCAAGATTAGTTATCCAAATCCTCCTTCTACTTGGGAGACCGTTCTCCTTTGGCTTCCCTCGGTTTCCACGGGTGCTGCTATTTCTCTCGCCTTACTTCAGGGGTTGAATGCATGTCTCTATGAAATTTGGCAAGAGCGAAATAGACGTCTCCATCAAGGAGTCTCGTTTGCTTCATCTAGAATCTCGGCTATCATCCTGTCATACCTCAAGGAAAAGTGTTCAGCAATGGCTCTTGCTGGGTCCAAATTTGGACTTCCTCTTCAGGCTCTTTGGCAAATATGAATCTTTCCCCTTAAATCGAGTTTCATGTTTTGCTATTTCTTCCTCTGTCTCCTTTTTTTTTTTCCTTGGTTCATATTTGGTTGTTTGTATCCTTTATTATTTAATTTATATAAAAGAGGGCCATTAAAGAAAAAATGTTCTTTAATTTCCTCGACCGGATTAAGAATTGTTTATACGTACGAAAATTCCTTATACAAAGAAGTTTAATTCTCATAATATTAAAGAGATTTATTACATGATGAGAACATGTAATACATAAAAGTGCGTTTGGAAAATACATGCGCCAAGCAAGCTTCATCACTTCATATAGCAGTCGATGAGCGCCTTGCATATAAATATCTACGTGTGGATCGATGTTGTCCACGATGTGGATATCCAGAAGAGACCATTCACCATGCGTTTTTCACGTGTCCGCCAACTTTACAATGTTGGGCGCTTTCAAATATACCTCCAACTCTATCTAATTTTCCATCAAGAAACATTTTGGTGAATTTAGACTATCATTTTTTTTTTGCGCGGTCCACATCAGAATAGCCACAATGAGTCCAATTTTGTATAACCTTGGATTATATGGTTTATTTGAAAAAACGCAGAATGATAAACTTTTCATTGGAATTGATCATTCACTTTTGAAGATAATTGACATTGCCCGAAGAAAAGCGGATATGTGGTCTTTGGCCAACAATTCAGATGATACAGCCCAGTGCCGGCTTAACTAGGTGGACCGGCAGTGCGACCGCCCTAAGGCCCATAATATTTGGGGCCCAAATTTGTTTTTTTTTTTAAGTTTTGATTTAGATTTAAAATATATATATATATACAAAAAATCAACTTTAACAACAAAAAATTTAGATATATATTTTTTATTTTCATAACCAAATTTTCAAACAAATATAATATAAAAGAGTTAAAAATGTTATGTTAAAAAAAAGATTCAAAAACAGTTTTTTTTATGGATTCAAAATTTGTATTTAGCTCCGGGGTCCCGAAAAATCTTGAGCCGGCCAACCTTAGGTGAACACGTGTATATGGACCCTTTGGTGTTGATTTTTTCGCCATTCATGTGCTTTGTAGAAGGTTCATGGAAAGGCAATGAACAAACCGGTTGTGTAGGCTGGATTTTGGAACTTCAGGATGGAATGACACATCCCCCCTCCATATGGAATTACATAGTCTATTATGTGCCATGGCTAGTTTGAAGAAAAATAATCGCTTTTGCTCATTTGTGACATATTCTACGGATTTGACCTTTATTGTATCAAATACATATGCATGACTAGCTTTTACTTCAAAGTTAAGCGAGTTAGCAACACTACAACAATACTTCTCGGAGTTTGTTTTGTATCATCGTTCCAGAGACAAGAATACGAAAGTTGATTTGCTAGCAAAGAATGCACGCGCTCAAAAGATAATTTTTTTCTTTTATAAGCATTTATGGTCTTTGTTGCTTTTACGATACAGAAAATATATTTATTTAATCGATAAATGAAGTGTGTTTGTGTCAAAAAAAAGAAAGAAACAGAACATGTAATATAATGAGTTTTTATATTCTTTTTGGTCGGCATGTCATAATATATATTCAAACCAGGATAATGTTTTTTTTTTTGGATTACCATAAGGATTTGGGCCGAAGTCCGTAGTCTCTTCAGACTCGGAACCACATCATGTAATTTTAGTTCCGTTTCAAGCGTCACTCAATCCTATGACCTTTAGGTTTTGCCTACGGTACTTTTCCAGTCGAGATAATGACACTTAGTCCAATTTTATTTATTTATTATATGTGTTTCAATCACTCAAAAATTCTACAAAAACTAATTGATTTCATACCGTTTTTTTTGGCTCAATTCTTTTCCATTTATACTTAACTCTTATTGTTTTTTATTTCTTATTGCTTCATAATATATATTACTCATGCAAAAATTAACAATTGAAAAAGGTATAAAGAAAATTATTTACAATGAAAATATATGCCACTTTTTGATATGTCACAAATTTCTGAAATATACGTTTAAAATTATATCAAATAATATTTAAAATGTATTAAAATCATAAGAAAATATTATTTAGTATATGTATATATTAGTAATTTTATACTATATTTTACCATTCCGAAAATATATCCAAGTGCATAATTCATTTCATTTTGCGACCTTTCAATATACAAATTTTATCTCATTCCATAATTTAACTAGATTTTAATCTGCGCATCCGCGCGGAATAAAGTTTTTTTTAACCCAAATTTTGAAATATATAAAAGATGAAATGCGAAAGATGAAATAGATTTAGGGGGTGTTATTCAATCATGATTTTTAATAGAATTTAAATCTAACCACAATCCACTTTTATTCAACTAATGATTTTAAATTATGTTTAGTGTTATTGGATTTTTTATTTATAAACCATGCTTAAAAGATTTTAAAGTTTGGTGTTATTCAATGAAGATTTCAAATCCTTCATCATTACAATCCAATGTTATTATAAACTAAATGACTTTTAATTTTTTTGTATATTGAGTCATTTCATGAATTCTAATAGAATTTAATAAGTAAATTATTATACACAAAATCCAAGGTATATTGCAGAGATTTTAGAATCTACACACATGAATTCTTAAAAATGATATCAACTTTCAAATCTTGAAAAATATAAAACCTAAAGAATTCACTTTAAATTCATGATTGAATAACACCCCCTTAATAAATGTTTGACAACATGTTTAATTTTTTAAAAACAATTAAGGGGTGTTTAGAAACTAAAATTTAAAATATACAAAAGATGAAATAGATTTAATAAATGTTTGACAACATATTCAATTTTTTTTTTTTTTAAAATAAAGGATGTTTGGAAACAGATTCTAAAAAGGTTGAATTGCATGAATATTATGTTTGGAGGACATAATTAGGTGACTACCACCCAAAAGCAGTCAATTAATAAAACAGCAGTAGTCAACTATCATGAGGGAGGGCCGAGGGGAAATGTAAAAATAAACCCTGCTCTCTTATTCTCAACATCTGCTTTTCCTGACATGATGTGACATCTCATATTACTAAAATTTCAGACACTACATTCTACCTTTAATTAGTAACAACAAATCCTTTTAAAACTTTTATGTATTTCAATTTATATGATAGAAACACGATAAGCTCTTGTTTGCTAGCTCCAAGTAGTTGTCTACTTTTTTGTGTTTCAATTTTCTCTCACCAATCGAAAGGACGACGACGAAGATGAAAGAGACAACATCGGATGTGGAAGAGACGACGACAGAGGCGGAAGAGACAACATATGAGCTGGAGGCCGAGGCGGTGGAGGTGGAGGTGGTGGAGGAGGCAGAGGTGGCGGCTGCGGAGATGGATGTGTACGATGATGGTTGTTATCGTGGAACTGGAGATTTGAGAAAATTTTCATTAACACAAGTGAACACGAAGAAATAGTCATCTATATTATGTTTGGTAGACAAGTAAGACACTATATAATATATGTGACTATTTTAGTTTAGGTAATGATATTATAAAATATAGTTATCTATTTTGTAATACATAGACATGTTACGCACTATGCAATACAATTATCGTTTTTATACCTTCTCGTCAACTCATAGACGATTACACAACGAAATGAAAAATGTTCGTCTACATATATGCACATAGACATTTGAGATATTTTCTAATATAGAAGACTATTTTAGTTATGCATACTAAAATTACACAACATGGTGTAAGTACGAATAATATAATTAGGTATGTAATAGTTGTGCAAGGATTAAGTTTGAATATAGAACTATTCATTGGCATATATGAGTTGTGTATCAATATACATAGTTTATTATTTGTAATATAAATAGCTATTTGAAATCAAACCTAACTATACGGTGAGAGTAGTCATCTATCTTTATGTAGACTATCTTTTGTGAAATGTTATAAACTAAATATATGAACAAAATTCTACTTCATGTTAGTTTGAAAATAGGTGGATATGGTCCTTTATTTGTGGGTATATATTGGTTATCTACTTGAGGTTGTAGTCGTCCACTTTATCTTTCAAATTAGTTGAACACAATTTCTAGTGTACTAAACGAAATTTCTGATGTCCGTCAAAAACAACTATATATATATGTGGTCAACTATGCTATACAAAAATGATTGTTAAACTATGAATAGAAGATAATCCGTTACTCAAACATAACTATATATAAAAAGAAATCAACTATTCTAGACAAACCGAGATTGATACTATGAGAAAAACGGATAGTCAATTACGCAAAAATAGAAAATGTCGTGTAGCTATCATCAACAAGTACATCCTGTAGCTATCATGTCGTGTAGCTATCATCAACAAGTACAACTGCAAAGGAAGCATGTCGTGTAGCTATCATCAACAAGTACATCGCGTATTTGGTTGCGGTGTGGCATTACATTGATGAAAATTCTCCATTTTGCTACAAAACTAGATACTCAGTAAGTTTAACTATGAAAATGAGATAGTCAACTAGTCTAACGTCACTACATAAAGAAAGTAAACAACTTTTCTAAACAAACCGAGATTGAAACTATGAGAATAAAATAGTCAATTAGTCTAGTAGATAGGATAGGCTCCCTCATGACAGATGGTTCCTTCAATGTTTCGTTTAGAAGATTACATGCACATCCTACACGACAAACGTCATTTGCAGATTCTTTCCAACCCTTACTAGCACATCAACGAGGACATCATGTGTTTGGTGAAACGCAGTTTTTGGCTGCGATGTGGCATCACACTGTTGAAGATTCTCCATTTTGCTACAAAAATAGATAGTAAGTAAGTTTAAAAATAAAAACGAGATAATCAATTAGTCTAACATAACTACCAAAACAAGTATTCAACTACTCCAAATAAACCAAGATTGGAACTATATGAATAAGATAGCCGGTTCCGCAAACACATAATGATATGTAAACTATCAGAATAAGATAGCCTGTTACGCAAAAACAACAATATACATTGCATAATCAAATACTCTAAACAAACCGAGATTAGAACTATGTGAATATGATAGTCGGTTATGCAAACACACAAAGATAGGAAAGATATCAGAATAAGATAGCCTGCTATGCAATCACAACTATATACCCATAGTAATCAACTATATACATATATTTGTAGCAAGTTATTATATGAACATGGTAGTCAAACAAGCTGTGGGGTGGCAAATATAGAAAGTTATCAACTAATGAAGACACATAGATATTAAATCTATGAGGAGAAGATGGACAATTACGGAAAAATAAAATGATAGATAAGCTATGAGGATTAGATAAGTCGTCAAGCAAACATTACTACATAACATACAATAATCAACTATTATATATAAAACAATGATGAATAACCTTGAAAGGCGACTAATTTGGGTCTTAGATATAGGTTGGGTTACAAATATATTGTACATCTATACAAATCGGAGGTAGATTGAGAGATTCAACAATCGAATAACACTGTTATTCGAACCCTTTTTCCTCTAACGGATTTTTGCACTAACTTAAAAAGGAATCGACAATGAGAGGAAAAGCGAAACAATCTGTTAGAGGGAGACATCGTTGATGTGTTAGACGGATGAGTCGCCGGTGTGGTGAAAGGAGGCGTGACCAAGTTATAATTTTTGTAAGAGGCGTCGTCCTTATCTTAGTTTCATGATATGTAGGATTTTTTTTAAAATAGAGAAGATGAAGATAAATCAAAATGTGAAGATTTAAATTGATAAAAAAAATAAAGTAATACTGAAAAGCAAAGTACAAAATAACAAATGTTAGAAAAGAAAAAAAGTTGACGCTATGGTTTTATAATCGATAGCATAGTATGAAGTAGACAATGGACTGTTTGATCTTTTACCACTCTTTTTCGAATATTTTATTCCTAGGCCTGGGCATTCGGGTACTCGTTCGGGTTCGGGTCGGGTCTTTCAGTTTTTGGGTAACCAAAAATTAGAAGTTTAGGACCCATTTGGGTATTTCTCTTTTTAGATCGGGTTTGGTTTGATTCCGGTTCGATTTTGGATCGGTTTTGGATACCCAAAATTTATCCCAACTTTGAAAAAACTAAACAACTGTTTATTTTTTGACAAACATAACTAAATATTATTGAATATTTTGAATATTTTGGTTATTTCGTTCTAAACATAACTAATATACTCGGTTTATAATTATAATTTTGAGCATTTTGGTTATTTCAAGTCTAAATATACATAGTATTTTTGGATATATAATTGTATTTTGTATATTTTGGGTATCCATTCAGATTTCGGTTCGGTTTCAGTTTGGTTCGGGTACCCAAAATATTTTATTAGAAGAACCATTCGGTTCGATTCCGATTTGATTTTTCGGTTACAAATATTTTGCCCATGTCTATTTATTCATTTTTTATTTTCCTAATTTGGTCATGGGAAAGTGTTACCACACTTAATTTCCCTTTTAAAAGTGGTTTTGTTTTAATATTATTGATGTTATTTATTACCATTATACGGTTCAACAGTATACAATTGTTTAGTTCTGAATATTTGAAATCACAATAGATTATTCGTTTTTACATTTATTTCCAATTTTATTCATTTCAATTGACACATGGGTTTACATTTATTTCCAATTTTATTTGTTTCAATAGATTACAACTTCAATTAACTGATAGGCTAACATACTTAAAGATCTCGATCATCATCCCAAGGTCAACGCGTGTCCATTTGTGAAAGATAAAGGGATACGTGCTCGATATATTATATACTATAAATAAACAACTAGGAGAGAATCTACCATACGCACATGTAAATTTTTATTTTATGTTGTAAATAATATATTTTTAGATTTTCAATTCGATTATCAATATTTTTTGTATCTTTTATATAAAATTATATGTTTTTTTCTTAATGACCCTAATAATCCATTTTTTCTGAACATTTACTTGTTCATCATACTTTTTTCGTTCATCCAAATCTCGTGCAATAATTTATAACTTTCTCAATTTTATTTTGAATTTTTTATAACATATTTTGCTTATTCTATTTTCTTTTTCCACGCCTTTAAATTTTTGTATTCTTATTTGTTTTCGTCTTTTTTTTATCTTCTTCTATTCATTCTTGATAACTTATTTTGTTTTTTTTGACGTGATAACTTGTTATTTTCTCTATTGTTTATTGAGTTTTTTTTATGTCTTATGGTTTTTATTATGATTTTTTTCTTTATTGCTTTAAAATTTCTTAACTTACATCACTTTTGCTCTTATAATTTGCTCTTATTTCTTCACTTGTATTAAAATTAAATTACCTTCGTTAGTTCAAAGATAAAGATTAAATCTCACGAGAAAATGAGAATAAAAATATTATAAAATCTTATATTATTTAATATTTATACGTTAATAATACGTCAATATTAAATTCAAATTTATTTATTTATTTTTTAATGATTGTTAATAAATATATAGTTAAATTCAAATGAAAGAATTTTTATATGCAATTAATAGATGGACACATATTATTTATTTATTTATTCACAAATGGTGATGTGTCAATCCCTAGAGAGCTCCTTTCATCTTTTATATATTAGATTCATTCTTTAGCATAATTTTAATTTAATGTTTTAAAACTAAGATGAAGAATATTACATGTCATATTAAATAACCACATGATTAGAGCAACATTGACAATCCCACTTGAAGCGCTGTACTTGTAATTGTGTACTTGCATTAATTATGTACTTAGTAAGTTTTATTAAGTGAATAAGACAAAAATAGTTATTGGAATATTTTGTTTTTTTGTTTTTTTTGTAATGTCCACGGTCCACAAATCTTTTAAACAACGCCTTACAAACATAAATCCAACACTTGTGTTGGATAATGGCACAACCGTTTTCGGACTTTGGCGGTTGAAATTTGGCCTAGCTAAAGAATGGTGTTGTTTATGGTGTGAGTTACGAGTCAACTGGTCAAAGAATTTGTTTCGCCGTTGTAACAAATTCACAAGCGTCAAATCAAGCTTAGCTCATCGCGTGAGTAGTATAAGTTTATTCAGTGAGTAGTATAAGATTGATATTGAAAAGTTTAATGGACTCAGAGATTACATCATGTGGAAGGAAAAGTTGTTGTCGCATCTAGAGATTCTAAGGCTCAATGATGCGATCTATACTGAGGTCGATAAAGACCAAAAGAAGAAGGATGTTGTAATAGATGCCAGAGGTACGATCATTCTCACTTTAGCAAACAATATTTTAAGGAAGGTAATAAAAGAAAAGACCGCGTTATCGATGCTAACTCTTCTGGATGATATGTAGATATCTAAGTTTCTCACGAGTAGAATTTATCTCAAGCAAAAACTCTTTGGCTTTGCAATGAACTCTAGCCAGTCTAGAGAGAAGAATGTAGATGAATTCTTGAAAATTATTGATGATCTTGAGAATATTGAAATGGAAGTTTCGGATGAAGATCAAGCACTGATATTGTTGATGTCCTTACCTCAACAATTTGATGGTTTAACAGATACATTAAGATACATCAAAGAGAATATTACCTTAAAGCAAGTGACATTTGCAATCATGTCTAAGGAACTTGAGAATGGTCGCCAAAGAAATGGTTCAAAGAAGATTGCAAAGGGTTTGTATGTGAAAGGTAAGGCATGTACAAATGGGAAGAAGCAAGACACAAAAGGACATACTGCATATCCAAAAAGGCAAGAAAGAAAAAGGGAAGACTAAGAAGTACGGTTGGCTTTGTGGTGAACAATGTCATTTTAAGTTGTAGTCTAAGGAGGGAACTATCGCCAAGGAGAGTCATCTCATGTCAATGAAATAAATGATGAGGTGGATATTTTTAATGTTGATGAAGTTTTTAATGATTTAGAACAAGATGGATCATTAACGCATGTTGTTCTTACCATATGTCATGGAAGAAAGAGTGGTTTTCTGAGCTTGATGATTTTGTAGCAGGTTCAATCAGGATAGCTAATGATACTGCCCCATAGGTTAAAGGGATTGGTTCAATCAAAATCATTAATGAGGACGGGTCAGAGATTATTCTTACTAAAGTAAGATTCATTCCAGAGATACAGAAAAATTTGATCTCATTGGGAACTCTTGAATTTCAAGGTTGCATATATGACTCGGAGAATGGACACATAAAGATAAGGAGAGGAAGCATAGTAGTGTTACAAGGCAAAAAGACATGGAACACTTTAATTTCTATGTGTAAAAAGTGCTAGTAAGGAACCAAAAGCTCACATCAACAAGGTGGTAGCTGATGAAACTCATCTATGGCACAGTAAAATGGGGCATATGAGTCCGAAAGTTATGGAAGTTCTTATCAAGAGGGGCTTACTTTACAAGAAAAATATTTCTCAACTGGAATTCTATGAATACTGCATCTATGGGAAAACACATCTTCTGAAATTCAACACTGGAAAACATATTTCAAAGAATCATTTAAACTATATTCATACTGATTTATGGGGCTCGACTTATGTCCCAAATTCTCTTGGAGGATGCCAATACTTCCTGAGTATAATAGATGACCATAACAAAAAGGTATGGATATATTTTTCGAAGACTAAAGATCATTTTTTTGAAAACTTCAATAATTGGAGGATAATGGTGGATAATCAGATTGATAGAATTATTAAGAAGTTGAGAACAAACAGTGGTATTAATTTTTGTAGTCATCCTTTTGACTATATGTGTTCAGAGAAAGGGATAGTCAGGCACAAGACTGTAGCTTATACTCCACAACAAAAATAGAGTTGCAGAGCGTATGAATAGAACGATTATGAATAAAGTTCAAAGTATGTTAAGTGAATAAGGATTACCAAAGTCTTTCTGAGCTAAAGCTTCACATACAAAAGTTTACCTGATAAACAAGTCTCCATCTATAGTCATTTATTGCAAGTTACCACATGAGGTGTGGTACAAAATCAAGCTTGACTACTCGTATCTTTGAAGGTTTGGATGTATAGCTTATGTCCATAATGATGATGGGAAATTGAATCCCAGAGCCAAGAAAGGAGTTTTCATGGGGTATCATGCAAGAGTCAAAGGCTATAGAATTTGGTTATTTGATGAGAAGAAGTGCACTATTAGCAGAAATGTGATATTCAAGGAAGATAAACTTTACAAGTCTGAAAAGAAAGATGAAGATCAGAATACTAGAGAAGTTATTGATAAGGGTAAAGGTGTGGTAGAGCTGAAACTGGATACACAAGTGGAAAGAGCTGGTAAAAGGCCAGGACAAGGTTCTTCAGAAACTATTGAGATTATAGATTCAGAAAATGAAGATCTCTGGGTCTTAGAAGAAGATGAATCTGATGAGTTACCTAGTCTGCAAGGCTATATACATGCCAGAGATAGAGTAAGAAGAGATATCCATATTCCACTTAGATTCAGAGAGAATAAGTTAGTGGAACATGCTTCTCAAGCTACAGAAGATGGTGAGATTGCAGAACCGTATGATTATGCAGAAGCTACAAGAGACAAGAACCGGATCAGTGGAATGATGCTATGGGTGATTAAATTACTTCATTAGCTAAGAACAAAACTTGGGATGTGGTGGAGCTTCCTGCAAAGCAAAAGGTCATAGGCTGCAAATGGGTTTATACAAGGAAACCATGAATCCTTAGAGCTGAAAGACCACAGTTCAAGGCTAGATTGGTGGCCAAAAATTTTTCTCAAAAAGAAGGAATAGATTACAATGAAATATTTGCTCATGTGGTAAAGCATGTATCTATAAGAATACTATTGGAAATAGTAGCTTATGAAGACATGGAGCTGGAAAAACTTGATGTTAAATATGTTTTTCTTCACAGTGATCTAGATGAGAAGATCTACATGAGACAACATGAAGTTTTTGTGGTTAAAGGTAAAGAGAATATGGTTTGTTTGCTCAAGAAATCTCTTTACGGATTGAAATAAAGTCCGCGGCAGTGGAATCATAAGTTTAATCAGTTCATGATTGGGATTAACTTCACAAGGAGTGACCTTGATAGTTGTGTGTATGTGAAGAAGAATGCAGATGGAAAATATATCTATTTGTTGTTCTATGTGGATGATATGTTTGTTGCTTCAAAGAACAAACATGAGATAAATTCTATGAAGAAGAAGCTAAGTGAAGTCTTTGAGATGAAAGATTTGGGATGTGTTAAGAAGATTCTTGGTATGGAGATTAGTAGAAATAACATGTAAGAGTTTAAGTTTGAGTTGTCTCAGATGGGATATGTGGAGAAAATTCTGAAAGTGTTTCAACTATATCAAGAAAAGGCAGTGTTGAGTCCTCTAGGTGCACATTTTAAACAGATTGATGCTACTGAGTTTTAATTAGAGAAGCAGAGTGAGTTCATGAAGAGTGTTCCGTATGCAAATGAAGTGGGAAGCATTATGTATACAATGATTGGCTCAAGGCCAAATATTGCTTATCTGATTGGCGTGGTTATCATGCATATGGTGAATCCTGTAAAGGATCATTGGTCAGCAATTACATGGGTTCTGCGTTATTTGAGAGATTCATCTAATGTCAGATTGGTGTTCAAGAGAAGAAAGGAATTAAAACTTGAAGGATTTTGTGATTCTGATTATGCAACAGATTTGGATAAGAGGAGGTCGATCAAAAGGTTTGTATTCACGTTTGGAGACACTGCAATAAGCTGGTATGGTTCATTAGATGAATAATTGTTGGATAATGGCCCAACCATTATCGGGCCTTGACTGTTGAAGTTTGGCCCAGCTAAAGAAAATTGTCATTTCTGGTGTGAGCTGCGAGTTAACTGGTCAAAGACTTTGTTTCTCCGTGTAAGGACTTCACGTGCATTGAATCAAACTTACCTTATCATGTGAGTAGTATAAGTTGATTTGGTTAGATCGATGCTCCGTATCCGTTGAGTGATACGTCTTGTTATCAAACCAGAGTCTACAACTCTGTTTTACAAGTTTATCAAGTATTCGATAGAATTCGTTAAATGCAACAATTTGAATATACAATTTTCTAGTAACATTATTTTCGGTAGCCAAGTTTGTTAAGGTCAAATAGAAATCAATTTCAAAGTACACAATTTTCATATTATTTATCTTTTAATGATCAATATGTATCTCATGAAAATTTGCTAAAATCTGTACGTCTCTGTTTTACAAAGAGTGTCATTATGACACATTTCACACATATTAAAAAAATTATTAAAAGTTCAATATTACCCCTTATTAATACATTAAACAATTTTTTCTCTAATTAATATACTAAAACAATAAAGGTAAAACTGGATTTTTGTTTAAAATTATGCATTGTAAACATAAAACGATACTCTTTGTGAAACAAAAATAAAATCTTAAAATGACAGTCTTTATGAAACGGAGGGAGTATTTGTTTTATATACGTCATTTACTTTTATGAAAGCAAAGTGATAAACTTATATATGCAAAAAAAAAGGTTTAATTTTGGTATATTACATTTATAAACAATTTTGTTATTCATATTCTTAGTCTTTACGAATACTAGGGATGTAAGTTTCACAACAGAAAAATCAATTTACTTTTGTGTCTTTTTATGAAATCTAATATGAACCGGATTAAAAAAAATTGTAATAGCTTGTTGAGTTCGTGAAATAAACCAATCTTGATGGAAAAAAATAATAAACCAAACTTATAATAATTTAAATATAAACTACTATTTTTTTTGGAATCTAAGATAATTTATTTTGCTTAGTGGATATTCTTTTGGATATTCTCTTCTATTTGTTGATAGAGTTTCCAATATGTTTTCTTTTTTTTTATAAAGAATATGTTTATGTCTCCATAATCAGAGACATGTAATTTTATATGGTTTTCTTACTTACGCCAGATCAGTTCATGCATAAACTCTATGGTTTCATTATTTGTAATATAGTTTTCCTACTAATTTTTTTCTAATAATTTTTGTAGTAATCATTTGTAATATAATTGACAAAATATGAATTCTGGAATAAGCTTTGGCAATGATCGGATGTAATATGACAACCTATGTCGTCGCGACAGTTTTCACGTGCATTATTTTGTTAGGAAGATAGCCGAAGGATTTGGCATCATGTTGTCTGGAGAAAAGTGTTGCATTGTTTGTATCGATAAGTTAAACTGCATTTGATTGATATCATATAATATCATGACGTCATATTCTCCTAAATTACTCATTATTCACATATCATGATGTCCAAAGTTAATCGTGTTAACTTTGGATGAAATTAATTTGAATATTTGGTTTGACATCTTCTGATTGTTAATGGTTGTACATGTAAATTAACTGTCATCAAATTTAGTCTATCGATATTTAATCTTTGGTTAATGATCTTCATGAATTTAAACGTTAAAATGATCAAACATTTGAGAAGATTATTTTCACCAAGAAAACGCATGTTGGAATTTAACAAGTGTCAAACTCTACTTTATGATAAATTGATCAGAAACACATAGGAATTACAAAAAAATAACATAAAAGTTTATAGAAGAATTATTAATAGATTCTCATAAGAATAAATATATAAGTTACATTCTCTTATATAGA